>VZTB01012118.1:543842-606744 GCA_013397245.1 Thryothorus ludovicianus | reverse complement strand
GAGCGCAGGAACGGGGTCCGGGTGCCCGAAATACCCCGGTCCGCGTCTCCCCCTCCGCTGCGGAGAGCGGGAGAAGCCCGGCGCTGCGGGGGAAGGCAGTTCCAGCTAGATCCGCAGCGTGGGCTGGTGCCTGTCAGGGCTGCGTGCCGCTGTGGGGAAGGCGCTCCCGCTTCCAGCATTTTTAGGGTGGGCGGAGGGGCACAGGCCGAGTGTGGGGCCGGCCGGGCTGCCCAGGAGGGAGGCGCTTGGCGAAGGGAACGGCGTTTGGGTGGCAATGGGCAACTGCGCCTTCGGGATCTGCGGGCCCGCGGGCGCCTCGGCCGGGCTGCCGCGCTCGCCCCGCTCGCCCCGCTCGCCTCGCCTGCCCCGGGCACGGAGCGCGTCCCTTCGGAGCGGCGCTCGGCCGCCTTCCCGCTCCCTGCAGACACGGGGGCTGGCTGGCTGTGTTTCTGTAACCGTGATCTTCTTTCCCTTCGTGTTTTAACTCCAAGGTGCTAATTCCTGCAGCTGTTTTCAAAACTAAGTCCTTAATCCAGGGCTTTTAATACTGACCTTCAGAGCATCTGTGGAGCCGAAGCAGCGTAGGCTGATCACCCTCCTGCTCTGTGGAAACCCCCTTGGAATAATACAAATGCTTAGAAGATGTAGTTAGGATTTTCCAGATAAGCCATCATGATTAGTAATAAGGATCTACTTTAATAAAACATTTCGACGTGTTTAACTTCGTGAGTTTTCTTTGGCAGAAGTATGCATCTGCTCAATATCTTACTAATGGATGAGGGATTTGTGACAGGAGGCAGCAAAGAGTGAGTTTTGGAGGAGGTGGTCGACGGTAAAATCTAACTACCTTCCATTCCCATTTAATATAAAATTCCATTTTGAAATTCAAAAGAACAGATGAAAAGAGTAGTAAAAGAGGATTTGTTTTTTTTTTTCTTTTCTCCTACACACACACGTGTGTGTGCACATCCTATAGGAGCAGTTTTCAGTTATGCAGAATATATGATCTAATTTTAAACCAGTAACATGCTATATCTGTTCTTTAAAGCGTAAGCTTATTTTAGAATTATTTGAAATGACACTTGATGGAATAGTCACTTAGATAAATGTAAATTACATTTGTACTCCATATATCCTAGCGATGCTATGCACTTTGTCTTTACCTATGGACACATTTAATAATTATAATATCACATGTTGGTTAAGAGAGAAAGTTATAAATTCTTTTTGTCTCTTGCTGCATGCAGTTGAAGAGAATATTCAACACATAAGAATAATTTACCTGTACTGAACTTTCCCTCAAGTGAATACTTTGTGAGATTATTTAGAAACTACTTACACGGAGAAGCTAAGAAGCTGGTATTTACAGTTTAGCACAGCACAGGGAGTTTGTATTTCCAGGTCTGCTCTGAGCAAATACTTAAATATGCATTATTTGCTGTTCATAAGAGAGAACTGGGCTTTTGACAGCAGCAGCTCTCAGGACTGAGCTAAACTAATGTGGGATCTGTTACATAGAGAGATACCACTGGCAACATAAATAAACATATTTTTTTCATAGTGTGCCTGGGCTGATTCTCTTTATTGACAGACAAGGGCTGCCGTAAAGGAAAGGTCAGTTCCCTGTTGGAAATTCTCTTTCCCTACCTTTGCCTGACTATTAATACCTGTCTGAATCGCACTAGGCCTGCTTAATGGCCACATTCACACATTCTCAGGATAATAATTAATGTATTTGCTTGCTAAGTCCCTTGTATTTCCTGATCACCTCATAATCCTTCCACATACCCTTCTCCAGTAGCATCCACTGCTCCCCTGCCCCTTATCTTTCACTATCACCACAAAAGCTGTAGTTCTTAACCCAAAGGTTTGCCAGGAGCAAAGACTCGAAAGGGTTAGTGCACACCTCCAGATGCTGGAAATCTCCCTCAATCTCAAGCATTAAAAGTCTCTCTCTTTCCTGATCTATCAGTCTGCTGTGGGTGTTTGGTCTCTATGCCCTCCTGAGTCAGAGGGAGAGGATGAGGGGTTTAACGAGGACTTTCTCATTCAGGCTGCCAGGATCGTGGCTGAGTCTTGTATGCCTGTATCACACAGGGTTCCTTTATCCTGTAGGGCTTCCTTCTGCAGTCAGTTCAGAGCTGATCCCAAACAGCCACTGTGAGCAGCCAGGTCCAAAATGAGTCACAGATTTTAAGCCATTGCAAATGTGCACCTTTTTACAACTTTGTAAACACTATGCCATGGGACCAAAGCCTGCCATTCACAGCCCAGATCCAGGGAATTGGCAATATGGAAATACAGTATCTTCCTAGATTAAGGAAATCTACCAAATATTTTATTTACATGAGTTTACTGAGGACTGGAAGAAGTGTAGAAACCTGTGATGATTGTATTTTTATTTTAATATTAAATGCATTAATATTTCTGGACTGTTATATGTAATTAGTTGAGTGTGTCAGAAATCTGTTCAGCTGTGACCAAGACAGTGTGAAAATGGACAGGGAGTCCCTGAGACACAAGATTACTGTGACTGAATAATTCCTGTGTTTCTGCCTCAGTTCTGCCAGAGGTGCTGCATCAAGCCATCCACTGCAAGAAATCAGGAGGCATCTGACCACTGTCCTGAATATTTCTGAGTTATTACAACTGTTGCAATTGCTTCACTCGATGTACATGAAGCATCTCACTTCGCTGTATTACCTATCAGGATTGAAGTCAACTCTCCATGAGTCTAATTACAGTGTAGAAAGAACAGTAGTGCAAAATGCTAGCTGTTATTAACAGACTAGAGTAAGTGTAACCTACTTTCTTCAAATATGGCCCATTCAAAAAGGTCTTGCTTTATCTGAACTATTTGAAATGCTAAAAGCATTATAACTACTGCATTGTTAAATCAGTTGGAAGCAAGGAAAGACTCTTGTAGCTGTGAAATATATTTAAAGACTCATTTATTAGTATTTGTCCTAAACTGTTTAGGAGATACACAGAAAATACCCACAAGAGTAAGTGCCAAAACTTTTTAAATCGTGTTATATTTCTCTCACAAAGCAGAGAAAAAATGTTTCTCAAAATCACTGCTTCTGGTATTTAAAAGCACATGAAAAGTATTCTTAAAAGTATTCCTACTTTTAGCTTGAGTACTTAAACAAATAACTTTCTAGCAGCAGTATTTTTTGTCTGTCTCTCAATTACTTCTGATCCCTTTAATTTCAGGTAAGCTTGACAGCAGTCTACAAGCTTTTACAAAGGTCATGAAACTCACAGCTGGATCAAAGAAAGCAACCCATGTTAATTTTTGTGCTGAGGGAAAAGCTTCAGAGTGAATTCAACAGTTGAATAGGCTCTTGGTCTTTCATTTGGCCACTCATATTGTCCAATAAGCACAAATCTACCCCCAAAACAGCTGGAACATGTGGGACTACCTCTGTATCCAACAGGGTGGGAACAGCCAGGGGTTCTGATGGGGTGGAGCTCAAAAAGGCAAGGGGGAGCTGCAAGTACTGTTAAGAGTGGGCACAGAGCCATGAGACTTTAAGAAACAATGCAAAGAGTCCAAGGGGGCTGGGAGAAATGCTGATATTACAGCAGAGGGTGAGGGAAAGAGTGAACACAAATCCACTGGAAACCAGGCTTTGGTAGTTCCTGTTTTCTCTCAGAAATTAATTTAAACCATCAGCGAAATATGTCAGGAGGAAATAGTCAAAATGCAGAGTGATAAAATTCTTACTTGAAAGTGGACAAAAGCAGCAAGAGTTTACCTGTCAGTTAATGTTCACTGGTAGTGAAAAATTTCAACCCACTGGATATTTTCTTAGGAATCTGACAGAGGTTATCAAGTAGAGCACTCCAGCACTGCAGCAGGACCACGTACCACACAACTGTCTCTGGCAGGGGCTTGCTTGCCTACTCAGAGAACTTCCAGTCAGGTAGACCCCACAGCCACCCTAACTACCTCCTTCCACATTTCATTGCCTTAGCAGCAGGTGAGGGGTGAGGGGGCCCCATAATATACTCAAAGTCTTCTTTTCTTTGTTTCTTTGCCTTCTCAGAGCACATTCACCATAAACTAATATCTGTTTGCAAAAGACTTCTTTGACTTACTCCTTTTTTTCTTTATCCGGGCTAAAGTAAACAAATTTCTTAACAGGCTATTCGTTGCTTTCCAAAACTGTTGTTGGCGCTGCTGTTCTCTTCTTAACTATCCATTCAGTGAGCCTGCTTCTCTAGGTGTCCCACACAAGGCCTCCCAGTATGCATCGTATCTAGAATGTGTAAAATTCTCTGTTAATACACCCCACATTGAGGTCTGCCCGCTTTTTCACCTTCATCATGGTATTGACCACTACTCCAGTCTGTAATGCTGAGTAATCCTCATAACCTTTCAAAACATATTGCTTCCCAGTTATCTATTACCCATTTTTATTTGAGGATTTGAGCTCTGCTACCTCTGGATAGCATTTTGTACTTGTATTTGCTGAATTTTGCCTAAGTGATTTTAGGCAATCCCTGATTTTTCCGAATTATATTTAGTTCCTATGCCATTTTTCAAAATGCTTATCACTATCTCTGATTTTTCTTGTAGTCATTTGCTAATGGTTTGACCTTTTATTTTCTTTGCCAATCTCTTCATTAACCTATTTAATAGAATGTATCTGAGATCAGAACCTTTGAGGAACCTATTTATTAGAAACATCTTCCTGGTTTGATAGTACACAGCTGATACTTACTTTTGAGAATTAGTTCAGGAGCAGTTGCTTACCCACTCATGAATCACCTACACAGTATTTCCTTAGCTTACTGATGAGAACCTCAAGCTATGTATATAGTGAATGTTGCTGATGCAGACATACAGCATACCTACTGCTTCGTCACTGTCCATGAGGTCAGTTATGAGTCAAAGAAGAAAATTCCACTTGTTTCATGTGGAGTTTTCTTGACAAACTCACAATGGTTAATCGTAATCAATTTATAATTTTTAGGTGATTGCTAAAAATGTAGTTTAATAATTCTGCTGTGAGTCTTCTGGTGATATCAATTTCATTAGTTTCTTTATAATTTCTCTCATCTCTTTTTCTGAAAATACACAGCATGATTTTTGTCCAACTTTAGAATCTCCACCCCTAACACTTGAAATAGCAAGTGGTAGTATATGCTTGAAAGATCTCATCTTATCTCCAACAGAGAATGTTATTCTAGATTAGGAGAAAATGTCAGAAAACACATTGATGACATTGACATCTAATTGTTTATGGAAAACTTGCATCTGATATGCAGATGTGTCTAATATGCAGATGCAGACTCCACAGTTTAAATAAACACTATTCAAAAGCTTTATTAGCTTATTCACAGTTGGGAAAAGATGGACCATGCTGAAATGAAAATCTAAATATAGCCCATATAAAATATAAATAAAAATACAGTCCACTCTGCTTGTACTTTACAGACATGATGGAAATGTTGGGAAACACTGTGCACGTATACTGAGCTGGTGGTGCCCTCAGCCTCTGTGGCAAGGACACACAGTGTAACACACTTGCACTGAGGAGAGCAGAACTGCAGCTCAGAGCACACACCCAAAACAATCAGAACCCTGAGCCAGTTCCCACTAATTCTTTATTTGAAATTATCACAAATGTAAACCAGAAACTCTTGTGTCAATTGAGGCAGTGTGCAGCAAACAGAATAAATTACTATTGTAGTACCTGAGCTGCCTTCACAAAGCAAATCCCAGTTTCCCCTTGATTTCCAGTATAAATTTCCAGTGCTAAATCAGGACATTAGGGACAGCACCCCTAATAATGGTAGAAAAAGATTCATTGCTATGTCCAAAAGGAGACATTAGTGTTTCTGGCCCTGTTTCATGAAGCCTGAAAGCTGATGTGAATCACCAGCCCCTGCAGCAGAAGCTGCTGAGCTCAGACCCTCCGGCATCCCTGGGTGAGCAGTAACACACCTGGAGGGGAGTGCTGGATCCCCTGATAATCTGTCTTAGCTGCAGCAAGAGCAGCATTCATTCAAGGGGTAAAAATATTTCTTGTCCTTAACCACCTGACTTGTGTATTTGAGTCCAGAATTAGTGGATGTCTGCTGAAGCACTGGCAGAGGTGGTAGGAGCGATAATCTTTGAATTAATAGGCAGGGCCTGGAACATTGCTATGGCAAGTGAGAGGTAGAGACCCTTCTCAACAAGAGCTTCAAACCCAAAACGTTGAGGAGACAGCCTAACAGCAGTCCAGCACCTTGTCAGGGTCATAATGAAGCAGGTAAGAAATTCACGAAGATGAGATAAAGGAGGAATCACCTGAAAAAGAAAGTTTAAAAATGATTATAAGCATCAGAAAATAACATCTCAACCAGGACATGTTATAAGAAGTAGCTAAGATTTTCTGAGCACCTTGGTTTCAGTAATGAACTAGTTGATTACAATGAGCATTCAAATTAATACAGTGTTTTTTAACAACTAAATATACATCCTTCAGAACCATCAGGGAAGAATAATCACTGGGAGAAGAGCACAGACAAGGTGGGTTTAATTGTTCTCTTACAACAAGAATAATAGTTGATAGTTCTTCCTAAAATATCTCAAGAAAAAATGATTTTATTATCAAGAAATAAACCATGAATGCATATCATCTTAATCCAGTCTGTACAGCTGTAAATTCCTGATTGTTGTTTTCTTCCTTCTGCTTTAGGGATTTAGGGCATTAAAAATATTTTTTGAACTTTCAAAGATGTAACCCACAATATGGTGGCATGGTAACTACTTTGGATTTAACTTTATGTCTAGATAAGTATTCTCCCTCCCAACTATTATACCAATTACTTTTTTTTTTTCCCAAGTATATTTCAAGGCTAGAATCATCTTTCATTTTCTCTCCATTACATAAAACAGAACAAATTGTCATCTGATGTAGATTAGCGTATCTTTACTGAAACCAATGAAATTATATGAATTTATATAGATAAGTATTTGCCCACTCACTTCGTATACAGAAGGAAGAATACAGAATTCCCATTAAAATGTTACAAAAACTGACATCCTGTTACACTTTGTTCTAAGAATTTGCAGATGTCAGCTAATGGAAATAAACTTCAAAGGGAGGAATAATTTGAATTAATTGGGAGCTAAACCACAATCTCAAAATAAGTTCTGCTTGGAAATGGCTGCTTTATGCTATGTTGTTAAGTAGGTCTTTTAACAGCTTTGCTGTTTCATGTAGAGCTGTCCACTTGAAAGAAGAAGCAAATAGCAAAAGCTACTGATCATGCACTTTGAGCTTTGAGGCAGCCCTAGCTTTTGTGCTGATAATATATTCAAAATAAACTCTCCGTTTAAATGCTGTTTTTTCACTGTCTTCTTGGAAGAAACAAGATTTTTGCAGAAAAAACAGACTATCCTCTCTCTACTCCTGTAGAGGGGTCCGCCCTATTCCACATTCAACAGAAAAGCAAGAGGTCAGATAGAGTAGATTTTTTTTGAACAATGAATGAGAGGGACATATCAATGATATCAGAGATGGAAAGAAAAGTGGAGGCAAAGAAATTTAATTTTTCTGACTCTTTTTTTCATGACTTGTAAAAAGAGAGGCTCTGCCAGACGGACTTCACTCTGGAGGAGAAAGGTTAAGACATTGGAGGTAGTACAGTGAGATAAAGAAAGTACTGATACAGCCTTTGGTCATATGTACAAGGCTCCAGAATGCCCATGTTTTTGATTTATGAAAGCAGTTTTAATGGACAAGAAGTCACATGGTCAGATAAGCTTTGGGCCAAACTTTCAAAATTCATACAAACCCTGTAAAGCAGGGACAGCAGATGAGAGATGAGACAGTCATTTGCCACACCAGTGCTGGGGTGGGAACTCTCTGAGATTGATCTGGACAGTCCTCTAGCATTGAACAGGGAGTCATGACATGAAGAAATAAGGCAGACAGTGGGTAGGAGCAGACTGACAAATACACTTTCTTGTCTCTCATCAACAATGCCCTTTATTTGCTGCTGTGGTGTTCATACTCCCTGACGTGGATCCCTGGTCACTAGGACCTGTAGTGAGTAAAGATGCACAGAGCTGCATCATTCATACAGATGGTAAAGAGGTCCTGTGGGGCTAAGAGATTTTGGTCTTTGAACTGAGAAAAAATTCCAATAGAAAAAGCAATCTCCTCGACCAATCCAGCCTTTCTCTAGAATTATCTTCAAAATGAATGTCAGTTCTTGAGAAGAAGGGAATTTTTGTACATTTCTGTAAAACTAGGGAGACTTAAGTCTATGGTTCAACTGAGTGAGAATGACATTCAGCAGAAACTGCTCGTTCCCCACTGATTCTAGAAATCAGAGGCTTCTGAATGGATTGAAAGCTAATACTGATGAGGTAGAGAGAAGATTCAGCCATTATTGTCAAGAGGAAAGCTATTTCAGAGGAACATTTCAATTTACCTTCTCTAGAAAGAGTGATGATTTCCCATGAAAAAAACCTCAACCTTTTTGCAGCAATAGAAAAGAAGGATAACTGTTTTTCTACATCTAACCTCACCCTGCATTTCCTCTCTATGGCATAACAAAGCCAGTGGTTTGTTTCTGCATTGATTGTCTCAATTGCTTTTTAAAGGCAATTCAAATAGTAAAATCAAAACAAATGTGTGTCAGTTACACATTAAGTTTTAGTTTCAAGGACATACTTGTTCATGTTCAGCTTTTATCTAATAGACTGTTCATATTTGCTTACTACAAATCATAATTTGTGCAAGGTGCCTATTTTTCACAAATCCTGTCCAGCAGTGTGGGTTTGGGTGTACTTGAGTTGTCTTGACAGTATTATCCAGCTGTTGTTTCAATCTATAGAACACACACTAAGGGCAGATAGAGGGGAGGACTTGGGACTCAGTTTTGAGAGCTTTGTTACCCACACCTTCTGCTCTCTTTCACTAAGTGTTTGCAAGGGACAGCATCAGTCCAGTGCAGGCCTTGATGCCTCTCTTTTGCCAAGGCAGGCTAACATACTAGCTCTCTTGGGAACAGTGTGCTTCTTGATCCCCACTGTGCTCCAGAAGGAGAATGATGAGCTAGGTCACTTGTTAAACTGGTGTCTCTTCTGACTCAGCCACACCAAATGACTAAAGGCAGGGAAGCCACATCAGTGTGTCCTTTTCCAAGAGTATAACTAGTGGCCCACTGTGATTGCAGCAAGTAATAGGACTGCAATCTGCCAGTTTTCATAGACAATACTTTTACCAAGCATAAGTTTCTTTTTCCTTTACTGAGATATAGTAAATTTACTGATTCTGAGTAACCTACAAAAGGATATGCAGTTCTTCACATTAAATAGACTTCCAGTAGCTTGAGGAGAAGCCAGCCAGCTCTAGGTATTTCACTGAGACACAAATTACAGCTTTCAGAGCAGTAAAAATGCTGATGGCAGTAAGATGATCCAGGGACCTATTTTGACAAGTGCACCATTGTTAGTGCTACTTCCCTATTCAGAATCTACTTTTTTTTTCAGTTGTTCTGTCTAAACTCCATCTTCATTTTCAAATAGATGCAAAGGCTAAAATATATTTACACTGTAATCAATAGTAAGCCACTCACATTTTGCCTGGGTCTGTATTTTAGCCTACATTGACAAAGGAGAGATACCATCAAGTTTTGCACTAGACTGATGCTGTGCCTTGCAAACAATTAATGTCAGAGAGGGGAAGATAGAGATTAATGTAGCTTTTGACACCCTAAAACTTTCATTCTGTCCACCTTTGGTGCATGTTCCAAACAAAATTTTAAATAGCAGCTAGATAAGAGACAGATCAAGTATACCCAATCCCACGTGTTGAACAGGATTTGTGGAAAGTGGGCTCACTTCACAAATAATTCTGCTGAAGACAATTCAGGTCAATGTCCTTTTTTCACTTACTTGCAAGAGAATGTCATCTGGTTTTACCCTGCTGTGATTAGAAGATACATAACCTTCAGCTTTGCTTTCAGCATCAGTCATTTGTAGCTAATAATTTCAGCAAGTGTAAGCAGCCTCTGTGCTGTTGATTCTTCTGAATCACGATGTTTTAATTAAAAATCATTTGGAAAGTGAGACTTAGACTCTGTAGGTTTGGAAAATTCACAACATTCTACATTTTTTCCTAAAAGATATGAAAGAATTATGTTAAGACATACGTATATCATCCATTTTCTTCCACAAGCAGGAGAGGCATCTTCTGTCTGATAAGCCAGAACTTATCAGCCATCTTATCTCAGATCTGCTATTTATACTGCCCTTCTGCAAATGTGTTATCACTGCCCTGCACGCTGCTCTAAGGCATTTTCTACAAAACCTACAGATTTCCACATCCGAAATGAGCACAACCCAGATCAAATTTATACAGAGGCTGGAGCTGAGTCTTCACTTTGGATGGCTGTGTGTGGGTGTGTGTGCATGTATGTGTATTTGTGTAGGCGTATCAGCATTCATTGCTTAAATTTTGTTCCTGCTGTAAAAACGACTTGCATAGAGGTTTATTTTAATACCAAATTGCAAGGTTAGTTCATTTTACAAGATGGCAGTTTAACACATTGGGAGAAGGAGGGGAAATAGATTTTTTCCTAAGATGTGCAGTGTCTGTGATGCTCTGCAACAAACACAGCAGAACGAAATTCTGGTGACCGTTTTGATGAAAAAGTGAATGTGCTCAGTGAGCCAACAAGAAGCAGTCAGGGAAATCAAATATGAGACTAGATAACTATTTTTCCTCTTCCAGCCATTCCATCTGACTTTCTTTAATTTCATTTAAGACAGAAATATTGTACTTAAGGGAGTTTAATGCTTTTTAAAATTAAATACGCTAAATTAGTTTGTACAGAAACATTTACCTATAAAAATCAGTTGCAATATTTGGTGAGTTCATTCTTTCCCTAAAAGCAGAATCAGCTGTAATAAGTCTCCTTCTAACTCTACAAAGAACTATTCTATAACTTTGACTCCTAAATCTCCACAGTGTCTATATAATCACAACTAATGAAGACCAAAGAATGAAGCTGGCTTTAGGCTCCATTAATGCCATTAAAGATGTGAGGAGAAAGGAAGTGTGCCCTCAGAGCCCGTGCAGTTCTGTAGCTTATGCTGGCAGCTGGATTGGGTTCCTCCTTCTCTGCGGTTCAAGGCAGGAGGACTCTCCCCTTCTCTGCCCAAATGAAACATTTTCTCTTGACATTGTGATGTACCTGTTGGGTAAAATTCACATGATCTGCTCAAAGCCCATCAGATCCTCTCTCTGCAGCTCAGTGTCCCCGTGTCAGGGTTACCTTTCCACCTTCCAGTGGGACTCATCTTCCAGGCGTGTGTATCCCAGTGGCCCCATCCTGATGCAAGCACAAAATTGTGCACTCTTGGCAGGGGTTCACCAAGGTCTGCCTGGAGCCAGGCGCAGTTAAAGGAGGAGGCAGCACCATTCAGTGTGATACAAGCATGGATTTGGTGTCTGGGAGTGGCGCTGCAGATGTGTCTTCTACTGCCTTTGTCTTTGCTGAGGATGACAATGCTTTTGTGCTGCTGAACTGTCACGTGCCAAACATATCAGGTACCTCCAGTAGATGAGCAAGTGCTGAAAAAAGTCCAAAACTGGGGAGAAAATTCCTTCCCTTGCCTTCCTGTTCCAGTGAATAGCTCTGATCCTTTGATACTAATTAAGTTCTCTGTTTCTGTCTCTTCCTTTCCACTCTTACATATTCAACTATGTATGTATATAGACACGCACATCCACATGCTTTAAACCCCATGGATTGTCCTAACCATGCTCCTTTTGTACTCCAAGCCCATCTACATTTCCACTCTGAGAGACTCAGTTGCTCAGCAGAGGCAATGTCAGAGCCAGCATTTGCGAGGATAAGAGCAAGGTGCAGCAACTCTCACAGCTGGGAAGAAGCAGGGGGCAAGAGAGGAGGAAAAGCCCTTCCAGCATCCCTATTACATCCAGGAGTAGCACCTAACAAAGACTGCAGTGTTGAGAGGTAAGAGTTAAATCAGCTGAGCTCCAGAGCACATCCTCTGACTGAAGCTTGCAGAACTTTCATTTTTTTCTGCACCCTGCACTCCACAAAGGTGCGCAGCCACCTCTGCTGTGCTTTCCACTGCTGTTCACTATGCTGCAGATGTTCCCCTGTCACTTTGCTCTAGGCCATCAGACTTGATACATTCCTATTGCAAATAGAAGATAAGCTCCGTGTTTATCAAAGTGGAATGATACCAAGCCTATTTTCATTTCTGCTACTCCAAGAATATGCATTATGCATACATCTTACATTTATGCCAGTTGGACTCAATTCTGCATCTCCCTGTCAGCTGAAATGATTACCTTTGTTTCTGGTAGTGACATGATGATGCTGTTTTTATTTACCTGAACAAGCTTTTAACTCATGATCCTACTCAGTTTCCTAATATTTTCTGGTTTGAGCCACCTTACTTTTGATAATGAAATTTGTGTGGTCCTATCAGTAGCAATGGTAAAACACCCTCACAGACACTTAACCTTCCCTCTCTTTTGAAATTTTGGCCCCTGTGACAAGAGGAGCAAGGGCACAGTCCTGAGCAGCAGCACCCAAGTAGTGTATAGGTGGTATAGGGAGGATACTGGCCTCGCCCAGCACTCCTTCCATGGTAGCTTTAGGACATTAATGCCAACATGGAAAAATTTCCAACAGGCTTTCTGGTCACTGCCATCCCATTCTTATCTGAACATTTAGCTCTAGAGGTGCAATCTGAACTGGGCAAGTCAGTCTCCAAGTGGTCCCTTGGCTGTTCGTAGTGTGAGGCAGCCTATAAATCTCATCTGAATTTGCTCTTGTCTTTCCTATATTCACCCCATAAATTCAGCCATTTCAAGCTTAGCTGCTCCTCTCTAAACAGGATCTCTCTCTTTCTCTCTCCCTGCTCTGCATTCTCACCTGCAGCCTGCCCTTGCATGTTGCCTTATTGATCTCTTTCCTGTATTCAGTTTTGCCAGTCAACCACCTCTTACCATCTTCCTTTTCTTGTCATCTGAATGCTCTCCTTCAAATCATTTGTAAATTCCCAGTACTATTCCATCTTTGATATTTCCCATCTTCTTTTTTCTTTTGATTCTGGTGGAAGAACCCTCGTAATGGCACATTTTATTGGAAAGTGATAATATATGATGGTAACAGTTTTAAATCTAATAATTCTTTTATTCCTCCCTCATTTATTTTTCTCTGGTTATCTTCTCCATTGACTTTCTTTCCAAACCATTTAATTTTCATTTCCCACATTTTTAGATCTCACCAGGACCCTGCTATTCTCTCTGCATCTTTGCAAGCTTTGGAGTTTTCCCCTTCTTTTTAAGAGGCAGTGGCCACTCTTAATCTTTGCAGGAACTGTAAATCTCAGTGCAACAGCTGTAATCTCTTGTGCCCCAGCTTGTCATTTTGTATCTGGTCTGCATTTGCATAGTCTAGTTTTCAGCTGTGTTTCCTGGTGCCTTTCATGGCTTTCTCCACATCATTTTTTATCTGCTCTGTACTGTTACTCCCTTTTATCCCAGAGGCAGAAGGGCCTTGTTAGCTAGTTCTGTTCCATAGAAAATTTTCTTTCAACACTTTCCTTTAGAGAATACCAAATTGCAAACATTGTTAAATTTAGCACACAGTTCTCCAGATCCTGATGAGTTAGAGCACTGGAGAAATGTTTGTGCCCTAAGAGTTCTTATTCATCCTTGGGGTGAGTGCCTATCAATTCTGTCTAGCTCAGAGGTTTTGGCCCACACTTTCTCTCTTTTTCCTTGTCTGTACCTCTATGTCAATTTTGAAACGGGTTACTCCCGTAAAGCTTTGCCCCACTGTTCTCAGTCACTCACTTTTGCCTCTAAAATGCAACTGAAAGCACACTTCTTGTTCTAGGATTAAATAATTTCTCAAAATTCCCTAGTAGCTTATCTTCCACAGCTTTCCCTAGCAGCCAGATGCCTGCCCCAGTAACCTTGCTCCCCATCCTTGCTTTTCCCTCTTGCAATGTCAGTCTATTTTTCTGCTAGCACAGTGGATATGGTGAACAATTCATTCCTTCCTCTTTGCAGGTACCATTGAGATTTTGCACACATCCACTTGCAGATTTCTCTTCTCTGGATTGAGCTACCACAGGGATTTCAGTTCTTTTCTTCTTTGGTCATAGTTTCTAGGGCTCTGACCACTCTTGTGCTCTCTCCTCAGACCCCTCAGGATCTCTGTCCCTGCCAGATTACTCCCATCAGCACACTAACAGTGCTTTACTGAAGAGAAGCCTTGGCCTCTTTTGTTAGTCTGCCCATTCCCTATAAACATTATACTTGCATTCTTCTGTATTAGAGAGGAAGTCCCAATGTTCAGATCTGTGGTTTGTGTATATGATCTAAACATAAGTCTGAATGCTTGTCAAAAAATTTTGAAGCATCTGGAATAATTCTGCTATCATGTAGCACATGCTTCCTTCACACCTCAGTTACCCTTCCAGCACAGGGTATGTTGCTTTTTCCTGACTCTTACTTCTCTTAGCAGTGACTTTGGGCTGAGGGCACCCTTGATTTCACTGTCTGTTCCTCTATTCTGCAAGACTTTAATGCTGAGAAGCTCATTTCATTTTCACTAACAGTTCTCTTTCTCCCTAAAATGGCAGGGGTTAGTTATAGGATTTGTGTTATCCATCAGTATTTCATTTCTAGAATTTCCTGAAGGCATATAAAGGGCGAAACACACAAAGTTCAGTGCTGTATTTCTATTTGAAATAACAGAAGTATATAAATCCACCTACAAGTGGTGACCTTTCAGGATTTGCAGAATTAGATCACATTGAAAAAACTCTGATGGATGAAAAATGTAAGCATAGGGAAAAGTAATATCTGGGATCCCTGGTGTAGTGTTTTCAAGAAAAGATTTTATAGCAGTTACTTTACCCCTTGATTTATTCACACTTTTTGCATCTATCCTCAGGGCAAAGTGCTCAAACTCCTCATAGAAGAATCTACATTTGGACAGATTTTTCTTCTGAGGTGCTGTCTGCCCATGGTAGATTTTTCAGAGTCCTCTCTAACTTCTTGTTGTGATAAATGTTGCAGCTAATGTTAAACCTGCAATTTCCCTACAATAACTTCATGGGTCCTGAAGGTACTGTAGAAAATGAGGATAGCCTGAAGGGCAACACAGTAAAATAAATGGTGAGAATCTGCTCTGAGTGATAGGTAAGGGTTATTGGAGGTGACACACAGAGTATGTTAAGTATGTTCACAATGTGAACTTCTGCACTTGTGTTTTTTGCAAATCTCAACAGAGAGTCTATTCCATTTCTTAATATTAGTTTAGACATTACTCTGAGAGAACCATAAAATCTGAAATAACACTTCAGTGATAGTTAAATCCAAGAGAATGAGCAACACCGCTTCTTGCACTCAGGATTCCTTCATCTGTTAGTTTTGCTGTTAAGTCACACAAGATCAAATAAGTCTTTCTAAAACTTGTCTGTTGCCCTCCTTTCAATAGTTTTGCTGGGTAAAAATCTATCCTGATGGTTGGGCCCAGAAAGTGTAGGTGACCTGCAGTAGTAAAAGGTGATCCTCTGACATGTCAGTGAATGGAGCTTCCCTTTAATCCTTAAACTAGAAATTCAGTTTTCACTTTGTTCCTGCTTTGGTGTTAGCAACCTGCTTGGCTGTAAAGAGCTTTTCCTAGGAGGCTTAACAGCAAGAATAGTCAACTAATTAATTATTTAATTAATTAATAATTATTTGCCCAGAGAGGCAAATCCCTGGAAGAGTTCAAGGTCAAGCTGAAGGGGGTTCTGAGAAACCTGATTAAGTCGAAGGTGTCCCTGCCCCCGTGGCAGGGGGGTTGGATTAGATGGCCTTTGGAAGGTGCCTTCCAACATAAACCATTCATTAAACTAAAACGGCCCAGCCTTAAGAGTGCAGCCNGCTCGGACACGGGCACAGCTCGGACACGGGCACGGGCACGGCTCGGACACGGGCACGGCTCGGCCACGGGCACCGGCACGGGCACGGCTCGGAGACGGGCACGGGCACAGCTCGGACACGGGCACGGGCACGGCTCGGACACGGGCACAGCTCGGACACGGGCACGGGCACGGCTCGGACACGGGCACGGCTCGGCCACGGGCACCGGCACGGGCACGGCTCGGAGACGGGCACGGGCACAGCTCGGACACGGGCACGGGCACGGCTCGGACACGGGCACAGCTCGGACACGGGCACGGGCACGGCTCGGACACGGGCACGGCTCGGCCACGGGCACCGGCACGGGCACGGCTCGGAGACGGGCACGGGCACAGCTCGGACACGGGCACGGGCACGGCTCGGACACGGGCACAGCTCGGACACGGGCACGGGCACGGCTCGGACACGGGCACGGCTCGGCCACGGGCACCGGCACGGGCACGGCTCGGAGACGGGCACGGGCACAGCTCGGACACGGGCACGGGCACGGCTCGGACACGGGCACAGCTCGGACACGGGCACGGGCACGGCTCGGACACGGGCACGGCTCGGCCACGGGCACCGGCACGGGCACGGCTCGGAGACGGGCACGGGCACAGCTCGGACACGGGCACGGGCACGGCTCGGACACGGGCACAGCTCGGACACGGGCACGGGCACGGCTCGGACACGGGCACGGCTCGGCCACGGGCACCGGCACGGGCACGGCTCGGAGACGGGCACGGGCACAGCTCGGACACGGGCACGGGCACGGCTCGGACACGGGCACAGCTCGGACACGGGCACGGGCACGGCTCGGACACGGACACGGCCACGGCTCGGACACGGACGCGGCCGCTGCGCCCCGGGCACGGCGGATGCTGCGGGGCAAGGTCAGCTCCATCGCTGGTATTTTCTTGCTAGGAAAACTGGCCGCCAGCTACTCCCAGCCCTCAGAGTGGCCAATTACCAACGATGGTTTCAGCGTCTCTGACTGAGAAGTCAGAAATGCCACCGACTTAATTATTGTCTTTACATCCACCACTGGATTAGTTAATGAGACCAATTATTAGTCATGGGCACTTCGTGATCCCAGGTTGTGGCGCTTATACAATGAAATGTTTTGGCATTTTCCCTGCAATTTTCAGGGCTTATTACCCAGAGAGTTTACTATAGTAATTATGCAAGAACATTTATTATTTTCATACAAGCTGTAATGTGCATAATTTACTTCATAAATAATCATTAGAGAAGAAATGGAGAAAAAGTAAAAGAAAAGTTCTGATTCAAAGGAGATGAGATGACTGTGTTACAGGGAATAAATGTGGGCAGATCACAGCAGAGCAGTTGTAGGGAAGGGCAAATATGGGGGAAATCTTTGGAAATGGAGGAGAGCAGGAGAGATTGGAAGAGACAACAAAGTCCATGCAATTGACTTTCTTCATTACATAGAGAGATTATTAAGTCTCTTTTCCTTTTTTTTCTTTTTTTCTCTCTCTTTTTTTTTTTTTTCTGAGATGAAAAGATCAACTCCAAGCTTACTTCAACAGGAAAACAATAAAATGCTTTACACTAAATGGTCTTTTACTCATCTTAAAATGCTTCCTACCCTCACTAGTCCCCTGCAGACAGCAGCAGTGGTCGAAGAGCAGCCCACAGTTCTGCCTTGGAGCACGTTTTAAGCCCCTCAGACAAAAGGAGGAGGCTTTGTGTTTGGGTTATGTGTGCACCATCTGCTGAGAGGAGACACACAGACTTTCAGAAGGCTGCCAGCTGGCTGGCCATTCCTCTCATTTCAAATAAACATTCAACATGTTTTCAGTAAATTCTGAATGATAGAAGCCTGCTTTTTCCTTTCTGCAGTTCTCACTGGAGAGGGTGAGAGCTTTTCATTCTCTTGGCTATGTTATATACTTCCAGCAAGATGAACTTTCACTTCAGATTGTTAGTACCCCATAAAAATAGCCCACGTGGATTAATATCCATTATTGGGGTCTTTTATTGTGAACTTTAAAGTTGCAATTAGTACTTTGAAGCATACTGAAGAACAAGATCACTTAAATTCCATTTACTGAGCCTATACCAGAACTATTCTGAGCATGTTCCAATAAATAAAGTAATTTTAAAGAGAGATTTTTCTTCCTATTTTCCTTCTGTTTAATTTATAAAAAGTGCGGAATGCAGACAGTTCTGGGGTGAAATGCAAACTTTGCACTACATTCACTGCATAGTGATCCAAAATGACAAGCAAATGCCATATCTAGGTACAGGACAATAACAGATATGCATCACTGTATATAGCAAAGACCTGCAGCCAACATTTGGTGTCTTCAGGAGGAAAGATCTCAGTGTGTGAGATGAAGCTCATCATCCACAGACATCCAGATGTCCCTGTTTTAAGTCAACAGGACAGAGCACGGCACATCTGGCACGTGAAAGATTCTTTTGTAATCTAAAAGCTGCACAGACCCGAACCACACAGTCACACTCAGTAGGAATGCAATTCCATAACACCACTTCCAACTTTTTATCTCCATGTGTCCTCAATAAAATCATGGAGACTCTCAAAGTTGTTGGAGTACCTGATTGTCCCCAACTTTCTTTTCACTGCCTGTGAGAATATGCAAGCAATCAAGTTATTGTTACCAGAGGAAATTCCAGAGGGTCAGCTATTGTCTGATAATTGCTCATCTGAATGTTCTTCCTTGCAGGACGTGTGAGGTCATTTTCCCCTCCACTTCAACTTGCAGATGAGCAGTCTCCGTCCCCTTGATCCAGAGAGGTAGACACAACCAATTGCCATGTAGCCCCAAGGTGTAACTCCCATTTTGTCTGCCTCCTAAGAATCTGTGCTGATATGTGTTGAATGACCATAGAAGCTCCACTAACACAGGCACTAATACTTAATTTCAGATTCTTAATCTGTCTTTAATCTATCTTCTGCTTTGCATCTTGCATAAAATAATGATATTTTTTGCTCTTTTTTTCTTTTTTTTTTAATTTTATGAGCTATTTATTATGTAAAAGGTTTCATTGTATGACCTCAAATGGAAGTACCAGATTTTTGTCAAAGGATTCAAAGCAGTTTGGGGTGGTAAAAGACAGGTGGATGGGCAAGTGTACAAAACACAGTATTCTTTGAGAAACCTGAGTAAAAACACATAGCAACAGCTCGATCATTCGGACAAAGATTAAGGTCAATAATTTTTTTGGGATAGCTTCTCTTATCACCCCAGTAAATTTACGTAAAATTAATCCCATGCACAAATTCTTACAGAATCTTACCAGAGGTCATTCACATCACTCACTGCTCTAACCTCATCTTTTCCTTTGGTGATATATATTGCTCATACATCAAGGAGCTAAATCTAAAGAACAGTGGCATTTTACAAGTTTAACATCCTTTGGCTTAAACCATAAGATAATTTCTTTCCCATAAGAATGTGTCATTTAAAAAAAGTTTTTCCATCCTCCACCCACCTCAAAAATGTAAAAAAAAAAATCATATTTAGCTCATTTCCTTCTGGAGTAGAGAAATAATGTGAGTGAGAGTACATGGGATATTTGTGACCATTAATTTACTGGCAATCCCAATAGCCTGCCCAGTGAAGAAGGAAGGAAGTATAGTTCATCTCAATGGCAATTCCTATTGTAAGAAGTGTTTCACACACTGAAATGTTCCATATGACCATGAAAATGCATTCTTATGTTACTAAAAACAGACTAGGAAATTGTTATTTACAGCAACATTAAAAAAAAAAAAAAGATCCCAAAATAGCCTAAAAGAATGAAGAAAATGATTAAGTTAAGGAAATTCCAAATGAAGGTGGTAACTACATCAGACAGTGGCATAACAAATACAGTGCACATAAATAAAGCAAGACATAATAAAAGGCAGATTTACCGAGGTGCATTCTGCACAACTCATATCCTGCTGCATTACTTCCTGTCATTAATTACCCCATCTACATCCAAATAATATCAATCAGCCAACTGGAAGTGCAAGTTAATGAGCAAAATTTCATACACTGGGGTCAAGTTCCTTTTCCTTCATTTGTCTTCATTAGCAGCACCTCTCAAGGCTTTTTCCCAAATAGAAGGCAGTGAATTAGTAAAAGAGATTTTAAAAGTTGCACTCAAGAATGCTCAGTAATAAAACTGCTGGATTAGCCTAAGAGCTCTTAGGATGAAATGGAGATTGTTACTGTTATTAAATGTGATTATCAAAATGAGGTGTCTTGCCTTTCTAATTATTTTCACCACCTTATAGTCTTGACCTGTTTGCTTGGCACCTTGGCACTGAAGGACACACAGATGCTTTACAAATGCCTGCTCTGTAAAGTGTAATGGCACTCCATTTCTGGTTACTCTGTTCAGTACACTGCAGTTAGTGAGCTTCTCTTCACAACATTCTGTCCTTTCTTTCCGCTCAAAACAAACAGGTCTTATCTCTTATCTTCCCAAGGACAAGGCAGGAACAAGGCAAACAAGGCAACCACCAATATCCTGTGGTATCTGCACAGCAATGAGAAAAGCAGTGCATCCAAGGGACAGCCACACAGATGTCCTGCTTCTCCACTTATTCCTGGGAGTTCTAGTCTCCTCCAGTTCTGTTGTTCTTGCAGGAGTCATACACATCAAGACTCTTCTGCAGAGTCCATATCCCTTAAAAAGATAAGTATGGACAGGAGCCGGAGAGGGAGACAGCAAAGTGAGATATTCCTGCATTCTCCTAGGAAATCTCTTTGGTTTATGTAATCTCTGCTTATGAGCTGCTGGGAAAAGAGGGTGGCAGTGTCTCTGGAAGCCCTTCTTTATCAGTAGCCAGAGTCAGTTTGAAACCTCTGCCCTTGATCTACAGATGCAAAAATATATCACAGACTTAGAGTCCTAGGAATTATTCCTGTCACCACAGAAGCAAGCCAGTATGGGGTGGAAATGTAGCAGTTATTTAATAGCTCAAGCAGTTTGCACACTCGTGGGAAGGGTGTATCAGCATCACTGACAAGCAGCACAAGTAGGAAATGTTGGGAGATTAAATGTGCACACAGCACAACTCTGCACTGAGGCAGGGACTCCTGGATTTTCCAATGACCCTGTATAGAAGAATCTCAGACTCATCCCAGACATGAAAATAGATGTTTCTTCTGAGATGTTCCTATTCTACTTAGCACTAACACTGAGTCTGTTTATAAAAGAGCAAAGTGATAAATGACAAAAAGCTGTTCTTGTCTTACAGTGGAGCAATGTTTCACTTGAGAGATCTCTTATAGACTTACAGTGATCGAATGGAGTCAAATAAACACAATCAAAACTACCCTGTAGTGCAGTTCTGCCTACACATAAAGGAACAGGAGAAGGAGAAAAGATTTGCACACTTGAAGTTAGGATGCTGAGGTTCATTGTGTCAGTGAAATTCAACAGCTGGTACAGTTTGAGGTCTCCAGCTCTGTGAAAGTTGAGAGCACTTGCAAAGTTCAGGCTGAGCTGGCAAGGCATGATTCTTCTGCCCAGTCCACTGCCAGGATGCTTTTCTGGATGACCTTGACCAAAGGTCTACTGCATCCTCTTCCTGCTGCCAGCTCTCTAAGAAGGGCAGGAGCATTTTAAAAAACCAACAGTAATAGGTGATTTTTTTATTGTAGATCTTGCAGCACTGACCTCTCTAGTGTGATGCTCAGGACCAGGAAGGGACTGGGCCTCATGTTAATGGCACTCAGAAGCAAGCTGATCTTTGTGAGGATGTGACTGACCCTCCCAGGAGAACCACTCATTTTGACACCCTGTGGTATCCCCAGTGCAGCCTTACAGAGAGCCTTTAAATCACCAAGTTAAAAATTGCACTATCATTTTGAAAAAGAGCCATTTTAAAACAACTGTAATTACTTTTTATTTTTATTCTTAAATCCAAATTTAATCGGCAAAAGCTCCTTACAGAAAATAGTTCCTTCTCAGCTGCTTGGCTTTGCTACCTCCTTGTCTCCACACAAAACCTCTCAGCTCTCTGAGTCAGAACACTTTTCAGGTGTGGGTCAGGTCGGTGGAGTGAGGGCAGATCACTCCTGCTCAGAACAGGTCCTTCCTTCACTGATCCCTCCCGGGGCACCACTGAAATAAAGTCAAATCCTGCCTGCATGGCAGATGCTGACAGCAAGGGCAGGTGATACCGGGGTGCTGCAGATACCCCAGGGTCCAACCACCTGTGCACAGCAGTTCTGCAGGGACAGACACCGAGCACCCAGGAAAGGAGGTACGGAGGGAGCTCAGTGCCAGAACGTGCTGCTTCCACAGCAGCGGGGCCAAAGGGAGATAATTCCCCTCCAAGGAACAGGAATAACTGAAAAGTTCCAGATGCATAGTCCTACCTGGAGGCTTTTCCACACAGCCAGCTGAGCATAGAGAAGAAAGGCTTGTTTTGGTGTTTTTGAGTTTATAAGAAGGTCTAGCTGTGGACTCTGAGTGAATATTTAATAGGTAAAACAGGAAAATTAATTTATTCCATTTTATCCACAATTTTCTTGGAAAAACTCAGGATAATTGAAATGCCAGACTCTAGATAGAAAATTATTTTGCACAAAAACAGATACTGAACTGCTAGACCAGAGTCTGGAAGATTAGCCCAGCTCCTCATAAAGAAGGCTGTGAGATCTTCTGAAGAAGTCTTCCAAAAGTAATTTGAACAGTTCTCTCATTTCTGGTGTTTCTAGATCCCTAGATGGTCTCTGTAAAAGAAAAAATAGGCCAGCCAGTGTTTTGGCCCTGCAAAGAATTTGTATTAGTGACACTGTGATGGCCCTAATGTGACAGCTATTTATTGCTATTGATTTTCTGTGGAAAATGGACAGAATTGTGTAGCCAAGCCTGATAAAAGGGATATAAGGGGGATTTTTATACCAACTTTGTATTTTCTCGGTCATTTTTGCCGGCAGATTGATTGTAAGTGGAATAGCTTTGGAAATCTGTCTATCAGCAATTCATGAATCTCAATTACAACCTTCCATTACAAACCCTCAGTATGCAGTAGCAGCTACACACTAAATCACAAACTTCAGTTTGTGAGACTAATTTACCTTTCTTGCCACTGTCTTTCCAGTCCTGCTGGGGAGGAGATGCCAAAGTTAATGACAAAGAAAATTCCAAGATTTGCTAGAGCTTTATGTATCTCCTACTCAAAAGGAAACCTTCTTCAGCAGAGAGTAAAACCAGCTAGGGTCTACTCAACATTGTGATGGCTTCAAACAGCTGGTGCCCTTGATGGAGGGTTACGTCATAGGCAAAAGTGAAACCTCACAGCCCTAAAGCTGTGAAGCCTTATTGTTGTGTTGTACCACTGAAGCAGTGGTGTGCTTGAGCACGGGGCAGGTAAGACATCAGGTATTGTGCCTGTCTGTGATCCCTCAAAGAACTGACAGAGGCTGAGCTGAGACAACTGTGGTACATGAGCACTGAGCAGGACACACAAACCAGAAAACTGTTACATATGGCATTAAAAGTCATGCAGCATGATAATATTAATTATTCAATGTACTTCAATATTCAATATAACTGTGGGCCTTGGCATGCTAAATTGCAGTAAGCAATCTAGATGCAGTTTGAAGTAGGAGAGGTAGAAGAATGTGAGCGAATGATACCACAAGCCTCAGCCTGACTTTGATCATTCTAATTAATGTTAATGGGAAATAAATTAACAGGAAAGCATTAGAGGCAAAGAGTGTCAGATGTGAGTGGTAAGCCATGACATCCTATCTGTGGGATTAACAGAAAGAAGCTGGACTGCAAACAGCAAGGAGGGATCTCTGCTGGCCTTAAAAAGAGAGATAATTTCATATTAGAGGTAAACTATTAAAGGAAGGAATCTCAGCTCATGTTCAAGTGAAGATTTCTATCAGCAAATGGCTTTGGAGCTTCTTTAGGGCTCAGGTAAATTCAAGCAAGAATTCTCCTCTGCCAGAGAACTGACCTCTTTATCATTGAGTGGTCTTGAAGGTA
The DNA here is from genome assembly GCA_013397245.1 of Thryothorus ludovicianus. Taxonomy (NCBI): domain Eukaryota; kingdom Metazoa; phylum Chordata; class Aves; order Passeriformes; family Certhiidae; genus Thryothorus; species Thryothorus ludovicianus. The sequence goes on along the minus strand of VZTB01012118.1, from coordinate 582,799 downwards.
GGGCTCAGAGCTTCCAGCTCTAAGTCTCACTCCTGGGACTCTTATCAGAAATTTAGTACTGGAGCCTTATAGAAATTATTTTGCTTTAGCAGTAGAAGATTGTTCTTTTTCTACTCTTTTCCATCCATAACTGTGAGTGCAACATTTCTGTGGAGGGCATTCTTAGACTTCCTTTCAACACGTGTTTACAGATCAACAGCTACAAACAACAGGATCCCACTTAGCACATATTTAGCACGCAGATAATATAATTGTCATTAGAAAAATGCATTGTAGGAATATGAAAAGTCATAAAAAATGTATTGGGAAGGAACTGGACTGAAGAAGGGATGATCATTGGCTGCATCTCAAGGCTGATCAGTTTTCTGCTCTCATCAGGGTAAGAAATCCGCAGTGCAACTCTTGTACCAGGCTGAAGGCAGGAGTTTGGTCCTAGAAAGAAGTGGCTTTAGAGCACAGCTGCCCATGGTGGTGGGGGAGCAGTGCTAATGGTGACCAGTGCTCATTGTCACTGGTGGCTGGTAGGGGAGTCAGCCCTGGAAAGGGCATTTTTACTTGAGATGATGAAAAGAAGCCTTTTCACCTCCTTGACTGGTACCCAGCAGCCAGGGATGCAAATCCATGGACCGTGTAAGACAAACGTAACCCCCAGTAGTTAAAGTTCTGGGAAGAGCTGTGCTGTGAGATGTGTGATGCAGACAGTTTGTGCCTTGCAAAGCTGCAGCTAGACCAGGTGGACACCAGGAGCTGCCCTGCCAGTGCAAAGAAGGCAAATCTCATTGTGAAATGCAGCCATCAGTGCCAGGTGCTAGGAGAGGACCTGGATGGGGTGTGAACATCCAGTGGGTGTGGGAGTGCAGGGGAACTGCTCCAGCATGCCCTGGGAAGTGCTGCAGAAACCCTGCACCTCTGGGGATCAAAACAAGTATTTCCAGCAGCCTGGTGCAGCTTGGATCCCGTTCATGTTGTGCTCCATTTGAGCAGGGAAACTAACAGGTCTTTTAGATGGAGGCTGATGACTGTGTTGGGAGGATGGGCAGCAGGAATTTGACATGCATCACTGCAGCAGTGCCAATCTAAAGGGACACAGGCAACATTGAGTGCTTCACACACAAGTGCTGTGGCCTGTCTGCAGCTGTGTGGCACAGCATGGCCACATCTGACTGCTATATCTGAGCCAGCTGCCCTGCCCAGATGATTGCAGCAGCATGTTCTGTCTCTCTGAAGCAGTGCCCACAGGTTCACTGAATTTCAAACAGCTGAACAAACTCACACAAGCACAGTGCTTGCTGCTGTGGCTCCTGTCATAACAAGGGAAAATTATTAGCATGTGAATTTGGGTGAATCCACGGCTTGCAAAACAAACAACAAGGAATACAAATATATTACATAGAAAATCTTGTGACTTTAAATCAATCTGTCCCCTAGGGATCAGTGCCAATGGTATAAATACAGCTAAATGAAGTCTATGCAGTGCTCTTTTCACAGCATGATCTAAAGATCCAAGCAGTAGATATTCCCACTGGATGTCACTTTGGCCACCCCTGCTTGGTGCCAGTGCTTTGTCCACAGTCACAGCAGTGGCCTCCTGGGATTTCACCTGCCCTTTTTCTTTTCTTGTCTTTTCCAGCATCTTCTTTCCTTCTGCCAGGATCTGCCTTTATACCATCCCAAGCATCCAGCCTCAGGCCCAATGAGCAGCTGTGTGTCCTGTCAGCTGCTGGCACTCGTGTTTCCTCCCCTTGAAGTGGGGCTAGTTCCTGGCAACATTGAAGCTGATCAAAACTCTTCACAAGATCAGTTGAATAATCTAGACAACAGAAACATTGATCAGCAGGAACCAAAATACAGTAAGTATACAGGAGGCTCTAAAGAAAAATTTCCTTAATAGATAACAACCTCTCTTTCATTAAATCTGAAAGTCTCATTCATGACTACTGAGCCAGCAGCTTCCTCTCCAGCCTTCTGGCAGAGCAGAGTCTGTTAACTATGCTGAAAACACTCAAAGAGGTTTGCCATGAAACAAAGAGAAAGCAATAACCTAACCATGATAGAATAAAGGCATTTTTTACAGTGGAACAAGCTTCCCAAGAATATGGTAGAGCCCCCATCACTGGAGGCTTTCAAGTTCTTGGGCCAGTCTCAGGGTGCTAGATGGGTTCCTTTTCCCATAAGAGGTTGGACCAGAAGATTTTCTGTGGCTGCTTCCAACATGGGCTCTTCTATGATTCTGCAACAGAAGTGAAAATGAGCTCCTGAGAATATAAAGCAGGTGACCAGCCTCCACAGGTCCCTGTTACTCTGTTTGCCTTGACCAGCTGTACCTCTGAACCTACTGCAGCCTGGTAAAGTGGGTGATGCCAGCCTCTGTGCCCCCTCAGCTGCAATGCCTCTTTTTCCAGGCAGCTGCAGCAGCCACCAGGACTTGGCAGGAGCTGGGAATTTTGCTGTGTACCAGGACCCAGCCCAGTGCAGAGCAGCTCCAGGAGCAGAGACAGGGGTGATGTCTCCAAGGCTGAAGTCCTCTCTCCTCATCATGATATTAGAAACAGGTACTCTGGCATATTTCTATATACAGAGAAATCTAATTGGATTCATTATACAGTATTTGCATACATTAGCATCACCACTGACACAGAGTGGTGTTGTTATTATATAACTGTCCCTGTTTGGAAGGAGCTGTCCATCAGCCACCTACAGTGCTGGCAGGAGGCATTTTGTTGGTGGAGAGGCTCCTGCAACCTGCTGTCCTTGCCATTTGTTTGACAAACAGTACTGTATCAGCCAGGGGACTTAGCTAGCTGTCACTGTGATGACACGTATCTGGTCTACCATTAAAAGGGAAATCTCTCTGAATTTATATGTGTATAAACAAAAAAGGTATTTTTTCAGCAACTTCTTAACCTAGCAATTCTGGATAAAGTGATCTAAATTTTCCATTAGATATTTTGTCCTGTTTTCTAAACCATTATGAAAACTGTGAGCACTTTCCTATATGACTTTAACCAGAATCATGTGCTGAAGCAAAATTTATTACATCATCAGATATTCACAACCTTTTGCATGTATGGAAAATTATAAACTCTGTAGTATGATCAATAACTAGGTGGTATATTCTGAACTAGAAGACTTTTCATAGAATCATTTAGGTTGGCAGAGACCTTCAGCTTCATTGAGTCCAACCAGTAGCCAAGCACTGCCAAAGTCACCAGTCAGCCGTGGCTGCAAGAGCCACATCTACACATAATTTAAATGCTTCCAGGGATGGTAATTGCATGGCCTTCCTGGGTAACCTGCTCCAGATCTTGACAGCCCTATTGGTGAAGAATTTTTTTTCTAATATCCAGTCTGATCCTTCCCTGGAACAGCGTGAGACTGTTTCTTCTTGTTACCCAGGAGAAGATACTGGTTCTCAATTTGCTTCAACCTCCTTTCAGTTACTTGTAGAGAACAGCAAGGTCTTTCTTGAGCCTCCTTTTCTCCAGGCTGAACACCCCCAGCTCCCTCAGCTCCTCCTCATCAGACTTGTGCTTCTGACCCTTCACCAGCTTTTTTGCTGTTCTCTGGACTCATTCCAGCACTTCAGTGTTTTTCTTATAGCTAGGGGCTTGAAGGGGTTGCATTAGATACTCTGACTTCTAAAATGGTTTAATGTGTTTTTTTCTGTTTTTCTTTCAGTGGAAAATGAGCATACAGCATGACAGCCTTAGGAACTTTATGTTAACCTCAGCCCCTGACAATGACATCATCCCCTCTATGTGCCCAGATGAGGTCAATTCTGCTGATGGAAAAAGAAATCAGAAAATTTCTGAAACAGAAATTGTGAATACTTTTTGATACAGAGTTTGCATGGAATGTTTTAAACACAAGAGAGATAATAAATTTTAAATTGTATATATTTTTTCAAGTAATACTATATATTTGGTATGCAAATACATGTCTCATGAAAAACAAACCATGTTATCAGCCTGGGAGGTGCACTCCTTTATCACACAAGTGTCCTAACAAGCAGGACTGAAGGTCACAGATAATGAGCAAAACCTGACCCATTAAGGCCTGTGTGGGTATCACAGCTATTGGAAACAGCAGAGCAGCTCCTAAACCTGCAGAAGCCAAGGCTTGGCAGAGACACATCTCTGCTGTACCAGAGGAATTTACTGATTAGACTTCCAGGGTCTAAGGAGCTGATGGCTCCCTCCAAGAAACTGGGGGTAAATTCACTTGTGACAATCTCTGTGAGAAGAGCAAAGCAGCCTCTGTCCTCAGCCTCATTAGAGATAAAACTTGTAATGGGAAAATAATGGGAAAGGTGGTGAGATACTGTCAAACCCCTGTCAAGGCAAAAGCCAAATGTCATTTCTTAGGCAATGCTGCTGTATTAAACAGGCTCTGTATCAGAGTGCATTATGCAAAGGAGGAGTGGGATGGACAGTTTGACAGAAATTCAGTTACTTCAGACAGGCACATCACTGCCCAGTTTTACTGGAGAACAAGTATTTTGCTAATTGATAGGAAATGCCAATGACTGTACCTCTGAATCACAGACCAAACACAAAACTCTGACTGAAGACATCTGCCAGTAACACTGAATGGCTGTGGTGGGCAGCATTCTCCAGGGGTTCCTTGGGGCTGCTGTGGAAGGGTAGAGGGTGAGGGGGCATAGCTAAGACAGGTTTCCAACAAGGCTGTTTTCTTCTTTCTCAAGACATATGGAGATCAAAGAGAGAAGACACAGTGATGGTCTCACATTCCCATTTAGGACAAGACCAGTTTGGTGCAGCCCTAGCCATTTCCCAGCAGTGGATTGCACATATGTGTAAAATACAATGTGCTCAATATGCTTTCTGGAGACTTCTTCATCAGCACAGAAAAGGAGTCACAACACAGTCAAGCCTGGAAAGTATGTGAGGAACCATTCTAAACCCAAGAGGAAGGGCACCAGAGGACATATCAAACTGAATTCAACCACAGCATTCTTCAAAATGTGTTCTGGGCTCTGTTGTGCCTGCAAACAGAGGATCACACTTCTGCAGAGTGAGAACATTTCCAGACAGACATTCAGAGTCTGCTGCAAGCTCTGAGACACACAGCTGGATCATCCATCCACTGAGCTTCCTCAATTTGCATAAAAAACCCCAAAACCCAACCTGTGTCAGACAGCAACAGAAAAATACAGGTGCCTCTATTAGTTATGACCCGTTAAAAATAAGCAGCTTTTAAAAACAAAACCATGGTTGAGAGAGGGCAGAGATAGCCCTTCAGAAACAAATTGTTCTACCCTTTGGTCCCCTTGAAGGAAGCTGTCTGGCAGCTCCCTGCACCTGGCATCCCACAGCCCCCTCTCTGGAGAACATGGTGCTGCAGAGATAAAGAAGCTGTTACAGCAACTGTCGCTTCCCTCCCAGATAAGGATGATTAATAACTCACTCAGCAGGTCCCTCTATTTTGGAAGTGCCATTTTTAAAGGCTTGCAATTAGTCAAGTCTGATGAAGGAAAATGCCATTTCTCTGGGTGTGGCAACCAGCTGAGAAAGCTGGTGGCCCCAGATGAATCAATTAATCCCCATCAGTCTGTCCCCAAAGCAGTAGATCAGCAAAGGTCACCAGGCTCTGAACAACAGCCCACTTTTTCCAGAGCATGAACCACTGGTACCCAGGGCACTTTTAGGGAATGGGTCTCCATCCATCCACCAGTGTGAAATCCTAACCCACCTTGCATGACTAACCCACCTGCAAGAGTGACTACCCAGACTGCTAAACCCTAATGTGGGTTTAGTGGGTCCCTTGGTCTGATTTTTATTGAAAGCTAAACCAACCATCCAACTGGATAGGCAGGGAGAAGGAATGTCAACTGGAGGAATGTCAACTGGAGGAATGTCAGTTGTCAGCAGCCAGAGCCAGAGTGCTTTCAGCAGAAGGGAGGGCAAAAGCATCCTCACCCCTGTGCCTGCTGCTGGAGCCACCTGGCACTGAAGAGAGGCAGTGCCTGAGCTGCTGGTACTGATTCTTCCCCAAAGGTGTGCCACATCCAGAAACATGGCTGCTCCTGGGGCCTTCAGCTGCTGCTCTCCAGCACTGCTGCTAATGCACATGATAGGGGAAGTTCAAGCACCTGAAGAAATCCCAGCAGCAAAGGCCAGGGCTGGGGATGCCTTTCAGGAGGAAAGCAGTGTCATTCCTGTCGCTGCAGGGAGATTTTCTGCAAGCAAATCCCTCAGGGAAGCAACACCAAAATCTAAAGACAGAAAAGCAAAGTGGGTTTGGCAAGCTTGAGGCAGTGTCTCATGCATGTGCTGAAGGCAGCAGCAGGGTTTGGCTGCAGGGCTGCAACCAAGGGGCCTGGGCTCCCCTGCTGCACCAATCCAGCACAGTCACTGCCCAACAAGGAGAGACAGGAGCAGGCACACGGCTCCCTGCGTGTCAGCAAAGGGAAGCAACAGTCAGATTAAACCCTGCAGACTTCAGTCAGCACCCGCTGCTTACGCCAAGAATTTCAGGCTGCAGATAGGGGTTGTATAGATGTTTACAAGCAGCATTTTAAATCAGTTCCTGTGACTCATCATAATACAAATATTTTTCTAGCTCAATGTAGGCATATGAAGATTACCTTCAGAACAGCAGCCACATTTAACTACTGCCATGTTGTAAATATCAATAATTAAATAGTAACCATCCTGAAGATCACAGAAGAAGACAGCAGACTATACATATGATGCTGAGAGAAAAGGGTATTTTTCTCTAATATCCCTGAGAATGTCTTAGAAAACCATCTCATGAGAGTGTCATGTTTTCCATAATCTAACTAGCAACCCTCAGCTTTCTAGCAAAAGCAATATCGAAGATTAAACCAAGCGTAATTTTAAAAATTCCAGTAAGATAAAAAACTTCATGGAATGGCACTTTCATTCTGCATGTACATGATCTCTCCTGATTTACCCAGCCACACTTCCTACCCAAGAAGCCTTGATCTGCCAGCCCCGCAAAGGGGAGAGCAGCAGATCCTGTCTGCCCTTTGCATCATCAGGAAAACTGAATGCTGCCTTCTACCATTCAGCTACTGATGTGCACACACTGCAGAAAGCCAGCCTGGCTTTCCAGAATACAGGTGATGTTTAAAAGGATTGCAAAGAAAAAATGTCAGTTGTAAGCTGAGCAAATAGTCTCTGGTATTTATTAAAAGGCTAATAGGCCACCCCACAATTGGTAGCTTCAGTTACGGCTCTAATACTGCTTGTTTTTCAGAACAGAAGGAGAATTGGGAAATGGTACTGCAACACAAAACCAGGCAGGCCATCATTTAAAGGCAGATTAGGTAGCTACATTATGATCTGCATGAAATGAGCTGCTAATATCACCCCACTCTGGAGGCAGTAGATACTCCCATTAGAAAAATCTCCATCAGAGATATCGTTTTTCTTACTGGAGGCAATTTAGTCCCAAGCCTCCATCTGTTCCCAGAAATGGTTCTTCTGGGCAGCCCATGGACAGACAGAAACCTGGATGCCCATTCTGTCTTCCTCGAGTGCCAGACCCATTCCACTCCACAGGCAGGCACAGAAATTCACCTTCCTGGAGTCTCAGGAGCAGCACTTCTAACCATGCAGCAGCATGGGCTGACATGGCACTATGTATGATTACAACCACGTTGGTAATATACTCCCAGACATGGTCTTTAGTCCAGGATCAAGGTCTTTTTTTTAATTTTACCACTGTGGATTAGAAATCAAAAATCCCCTTATTCCAGAAGTGAGGCTTCCCCATGGGGATTTATTCATGTATATCTATATTGGCTTACATGTACTAGAATAAAAATATTGATGACTGATAAATATCCCTAAGCTCTTTAGAAGAATAATGTAAACAAAAAAAAGCCTGGGTAAAGGGGAAGGAAAGGATTGGAGGGAGAAGAGGCAATGGCAGCTCTGTTTCACTGCTCTCCAGAGAAAGAAATCTTGGAACTGTGTCTTTAAAGTAAGGTTTGCATGGGATGCAGACATCCCTTTCACATACGCTTTATCAATTCCAGGAAAGCTGATGAGACTCTCCTTCTGAGAAAGCAGGTGGCTCTGCTCCATCCAGCTCTTTGATATCACCTAATGAGATCATTTCATCCAGGAGACAACTGAAGAGCCCACACCGCACAGCAGCCACCGCAGGGCAGAGCAGTTGGAGAGTGAAGGGCGTTCAAGGTTTCAAAACCACATCCTCCCTCCTCTGGAGCTAATCAGATCAGTGGTGAGGTGGCGTCTGCAGCAGCCCTTGTCAGCTATGAAGACAGACTGCCCAGTCTGTCAGTCGGCAGACGGTGGGGGAAACAGGGAGCACTGCAGTCCTGGAGAGAAAGTAATGAACCTTCATTTCCACTGCTGTCTGCTCTGTGACAAATAAAAATAATGATAGACTTCACTGCCGAGTTTGCCAGGTGATAAATTCAGGTTACTTTAAGGAAGGAAAATGCCTGAGTGCTGTCAGCTCTGAGTGCACAGCGGGGACCCTGGCAGTGCCTCTCCTGTCCAAAAGGAACAACTCAGAAGTACAGAATCATGGAATCATTTAGGTTGGAAAAGGTTTTTAGGATCATCAAGTCCAAGTGTTAAACCTAACATTGCCAAGCCCAACACAGATCTACACACCTTTTAAATACCTCACTGTGCTGTGGAATGGTAAAAGCCAATCACTCTAAATGATCTTAAAATTCATGTAACATCATACAGCAAATGTCATCCCTATGGTGTCAGGAGGTGTGTTCTTTCAGCCACTGATCTTTTTATGCCCTTGAAGAAACAGCCTGACTATTTCCTCAGTCAGGCAGCATTTCTCCAGTACATTTCTGTATCAAAAGCAGCGTGGGTAGCAGGTCGAGGCAGTTGTTTCTGCCCCTCTACCCAGTTCTTGTGACACCCCATCTGGAGCACTGACTGAATCCATCTCAGGGATTCCCAGCACAGGAAGGATGTTCACCTGTTGGAGCAAGTCCAGATGAGAGCCACTGCTGGAATCCAAAGTGCTGGGAAATCTCAGAATACTAGGTCTGTAAGTAAAATCTTAGAATGAGAGACAGGGTTTGACCTGAAATCTTGGGAAAGGCTTTCAAGTTTAGGTGCTAGGAGTAAGAATGATGATTTATAACTTAAAGCAGAGTGTGTTGAGTAGATGAAAGTTTAGTTTTAGAGCTTGAAAGTCATAGACAAAGCAAAAGTAGTTACAACTACTGCAGAACCATCATGTAAGAAATCGTAAACTCTCAGGCTACCACTCAACCATAAGGCTGGAGCTCCTCTGCTCTGAGGAAAGGCTGGGAGAATTGGGATTGTTCAGCCTGCAGAAAAGAAGGCTCTGGAGTGACCTCACTGTGGCCTTCCAGTACCTGAAGGGAGCCCACAAGAAAGATGGAGACAGAATTTTTACAAGAGCATGTAGTGACAGAACAAGAGGCAATGCCTTCAATCTAAAAGACAGTAGGCCTAAATTAGGTAGTAGAAAGAAATTCTTGTCTATAAGATTTGAGAGACACTGAAAAGGTTGCCTAGAGAAGATGGGATGCCCCAACCCTGGAAATGTTCAAGGCCAAGTTGAATGTGGCTCTGAGCAACCTGGTTTTGTGGAAGGTGTCCCTCAGCACAGCAGGGGGGGTGGAACTTGATGATCTTTGGGTGCCTTCCAACACAAACCATGCTATGATTCTATGGTCTCCCTGGCTCATGGGAAGCCAGCTGGAGTTCAAATTCTTTTCCTAGTTTGTCACATCCTACTCAGGCGAGAGTATCATTGCTGGTAAAACAAATTCAAAATTCATGCACTGGATTTACAGACCTTCCTTGATGTCAGGTTTTGGCTGAGCAAGAGATGGGAGAAAGGTCTTCAGTTGTTAGTCATCAGTAGATGACTTAGGACATGAGCAGAGCTCTTGACTTATCCCTCTTACATGTCCCCAGATTTACAGCAGCACTGTAGGGTTTGGTGAGCTGATTTCTGCCAGCAGCTAGTGCTTTTCCTGGCTGTCCACAAGTGATTATCCAGGACATGGAGGAGTTTGAGGTGGGAAGTGCATCCCTCAGGCACTGCTGAGCATATTTAAACATGAGATACTGGGTTCAATAAAGGGGACTTTATACCACAGATGTTTCCTACTGAGCCAACAAACACCACAATAACACAAATATCAACTGTCTAAGTCAGAATTCAGGTAGCTGTGCTGCAATAAGGTACTAATTTACTTGGTTTTGATGAGGATAATGCTTTTTCTAGTTTTAAAGACAGTGTAGGATTTACACTCACTTGAGGATAAGCAAGTTTAGAAATGCTGAGTAACTGGAGAAGCAGAGAGGGAAAGTTCTTGAAGGCAGAGAACAACAGAGACCTAGAACAGCCAGCCAGGTCACTAAGTCTCATCCCCTGCTGTCCCACAGCCTTGATGGTGTCATCCCTTCCAGATGTCAGTCTCTTTTCTTTGGCAAAATAGCAAAGCATTTGCTTTGTGAAAATCTTTGAGTGCTTACTGCAAAATCTCAGTGTCTGAGGGTAAGAAGGTTTCTGGCTGAAATGTACTCTGTGTATGTCCTGTCTGAATGCTAGTTTGTGGGCTGGTACTGCTCTTTCATCAGATACATCTCTTTTTTCTCTGTGTTTTCCCTTTGGTATATCAGCAGGCAGGAACAGTGGTTTGCTGAACTTGACATATCCCTGAGATTTGCTAACAGAGCTCTGCAAGGAGTCCATGCAGCCACCTCTCAAATGGCAGAGCATCCTTGCTCTCCTGTCCATGATGATGGGACAAAATCTGTGTCTCTCTGATGAAATTGCCCTGATGGAGACTGAGAGAAGGAGCCAGAAGAGGGTCAGGTCAGGCATATGAGCCTGCACTGTGGCTGAGGCACTTTCCTTCTGCCCATCACTCAAGCTAATGGTGAGAAATGAGTGAGTTTACTATTATGATTTCTTGTTGTCATTGTCATCTACAAAACATGCTGTGTTTAATAGAGATTCATGCAAATATTTCATTAACATGTTTTAAACATCACTGTATAGTGCCCCAGTATGAAGAAATAATGTCAAGGCTCTTTTTTGATCAGAATTTTCTCTTGTGGGACATTTGCTCTTTATTTTGTTCCTATGTAGAATTCATCCCTATTATAACCCTTCAAGAACCCTGGGCTATCTTTAAAGGGATATTTTGATTCCATTCCTGAACCCCGTCTCCATGTTATTGTGGGGAGGATCCTGCTGTGGCAACAGACAGATGCAAAATGCACCCTGGCTGGGGAAGTACTAAGAGTTGGCACAAGCTTTTGTTGTTCCTGTTCTGCAAAGCTCCCCAAAGGCTCAAGGACATTCTTTAAATTCCTTTCTCCCAGCACAGTTGTTTGATAACCCATAAATAGCTCCTTTTCAAACACAACGCTGAAAACCCCAAGTAATGAGCCAAGAGTGAAAATGTTTCAGTGTTCAAACACTTTATTGAACTTGCAGAAGCCAAAATCTTCAGTGCTCTGTTCAGATTTAAAGTAAAAAACAAACCCAAAAATATATTCAAGGAAGGCTATTTCATTCACGAAGTTCCCATAAAACAGGACTGTTTTCCTTCAGTCATTACAAATATACCTACAGAGCACAAAAGGTCATGAAAAGAGCAAGACTGAGCTGAGCTGCAGCTGCTCCATGTGCTTTCACGAAATTGTCTTGGAGATCATGGCCAGGGTCCTTACATTCAGATATTTAAATATAGAACTGTGCATACAGACCATGGCAGAAGTGCCAGGAGCCTTTATGTTCAGAGCTGGAATATGATCAAGAGTTTCTAAAAAAATCATTATGATGTCTAATTTTGGGCTTTAAAAAGCAAATCCAAGCAAACACAAGTTTCTTATGGAAATATTGAAATTTATTTTCTTTCAAGTAATCTCATGGGATTGCTTTCTTCCATGGCTGTGAAGAAAAGACTAGGGAGCACTGACCCTGAGCTTTCTTGATATTATATCATACAATAGTACCTTATAAATATCATACCAAGGCATCCAATAATAATGTGGTTATCCCACTCTGTTCACTCAGTACATCCTCCTAGCAACATGAAGTCAATTTTTTGACTTAAAGACAGAGCAGTATTTTTGGAGAAAGCACTTTCCAAAGGGAAAGAAAAATATTTTGTCCTGACTACTTTCCACCTGTGCCAACATGTATTGTGTTACCTGCCCCACTCAGCACAAGTCCTGCTGTGGTCACTGAGATGCCCTTCTGCTGTGCATGCCTGTGCAATGCTGTGTTTCTGAATTTCCTGCCACAGATTAGCATTATTAGCAGTGATGTGATGTCACTAGATGTAATCCATGGACTGTAACAGGGTAAAACACCTGTTATCAAATTGGCTGTGCAATCTAGAAACGCTGCCTGGTCATTTTATCCTGCCAAAACTGAGCCCTCTGTAACACAACCACCATTTCACATGAAGTGCCCCTGAGTATCAGGGATGTTTATTTAACCCCTAACCTAGCCTTACTCTGAAGTGTGTGATTGCCTTTCCACCTGGGATTATTCCTTTTAAATGATACAAGCTGTTTGATTAGTTTCAGTACAGGCTAAATTGTCACAGGACATGAGGGTCTCCAGGAGAAACACCTTCCCTTTCCCTGCTCTCTGCATCTCATCTATCCTTGACTAAGAGGCTGAAGACATATTGCACTCATTTTGGTGATAGCTGCTATAAATATTAAGAGGCTTCTGAGGCTAGGAATATCCAGCAGAAAGCAGTCATGATAATAAGTCATGATAAAAGTTTTAGAAATACCTCACATCTTTTCAGTTAATGTGTCTTTGGTGAGGATATAATCATGAAGAGCAGTAAAGTCACTTCCAGACAGCTCTCACAGAACTGTCTTGCACTGTTAGGCAGTGGTTGAAGGGGCAATTGAAGGTCTTGTGATTGTTTGGGTCCCTGTCTCCAGGCATGGTATTAACCTCTGCAATCCACTGAAATGCAGCCTGGGAATTCACAGATGGGACATTCCCATCCTCATTTTGCAGAAAAAAAAAAAAAATCACCTGGCACCCCTGCTCAGGGTGCTGCCATCACTCCCAGTCAGGGAGAGGCTGGTGCCTCCCTGAGGTCTCTGCTCCCACTTGCCCCAGCAGTGCCTGCAGTCACAGACCGACATGGAAGAGCTTGTTCTTCTCCTGGACTGGCTCTGCCTCCTGGTTCTCCCCTAATAAAATGACTTCATGGTTTAAGATACAGTCTATTGAGTTTTCTTCCAGTTTTAGGAAATTAGATTTGTTTTTCAGCTTGATGCGTATATCTGAGAATTTGATCAGTTTCTCAGTACAAATGCAGAAGCAAACATTATGACATTTTAATTCCTTCTGTAGGGTGAAGATTCAACTTTTTCCAAACATCTTTCTACTTTCAGTAGAAGATTTTTAATCATTCACTCACACATTATTAAGGATACAAAAATGAGCAGGAGCTGTGAAAGATGTGACCACTAAATATTTGAGAAAGACCTTTGGCTGATACACATGGTATTTTTCCTGCTGGATAGAGAGTGCTGCAGCTGTAGAGCAGCTGAGCAATCAACCCTCGTGGTGCCTGGGCCGTGGGGACCTGGCACAGTGAGTGTCACAGGGGCTGGAGAGTGGCTCTGTGTCACAGTGACAGGCAGGAAAGGGCAGCAGTAGAGGCATCCTCAGCCACACAGATTTGGAGTTTAGACAAACCTAGGTTCCCTCCATTTTGAAGGCATGCCAAGAACTTCTTCTAACACAGAAAAATGGGTGCACCTTTATGCCTTTTGCAACATTAAACGTGTAAACATGAGAAAACTGCAGGTCCTTTTATAAGCAAGAGGACAGACAAGCTCCAAAAAGACTACCAGGGGCTTCCCTGTTGCTAAACTGTTTCTCAGAAGATGAGCCTCTGGCAGTGCTGGGACATCCCAAGTAGCTCTTGCAGTTTTTTCCTAAGCAAGGCAAATGAGGGAGGTTGGTTTAGCATGTGTAACTCCTTCTGCCTCCTGCTCCCAGGAGGGAGATACCCAAACTTAGTAGCCAAACAAGAATTCAGATTAATTTATAAAATTTTACCAAGGAATTTAAGATAAAATACATATTTTCCTTTCATTTGGGATAAAATGTAATATAAACCAGTCTCACCTTCAGAAGGGGAACTGGCTCTAGTAGAGCAGACAGTAGTAGTCTAGGCTTACACATGTGCTGGCAACGGTTTGACTACCAGGAAAGGGCATCCCCTCCAGGCCAATGTGGAAATGATGGGTGAAGAGATAATATCTTTGCAGTGGTGATATTAATAGCTCATTTGAAAATTTTTACTCAAATCTACTCACTTCAAAGCTCAGCTTGGGGACCAAGAGAGATATTTTTCAACAAAACATTACTCTCAATTAACTAAATGTAACCAAGATAAATGAGCTGAAAAAAACAGAAGCAGAAAAAGCTGGTGAGGCCATTAAATCTATAAAAGGAAGATGCTGAAACTTGGAAGGTATCCGAATACAATCCTGCAAGTATTCCAAGGCAGGGTCAGAAAGGGATAACAAGGCAGTCTCGGGCTCAGTGGCCAGACGGTATTGACACAGACAGTCAAACAGCAGCACAGCCCACGGCAAACACTCTGCACTAAGGTGGGGAAGAATTTTAATGAGCAATTTCAGTCTCATACATGCTATGAAAAAGGACTTGGCATTGTTCCCAAAGACAGTGCCCTCCAGATTAGAGACTAAATCACAGCATCCTCAGGGGAGGATGAAAAGTGATAGCAATAGTGTCTTTCTTTTCTTCTTTGATCCTGATGTACAAACAGCAGCATGTGTGCACACACAAGAGCAGTGTTGGAGTATAACAAGCAAGATGAAGAGAAAAATAAATAAAATAAAATAAAATAAAATAAAATAAAATAAAATAAAATAAAATAAAATAAAATAAAATAAAATAAAATAAAATAAAATAAAATAAAATAAAATAAAATAAAATAAAATAAAATATAAAATAAAATATTGAAAGTAGTGGACTAAAATAAACGAATGTTAGATGATTTTAAGACATTAATCCAAAGTTTTATGAATATTTATAGCAGGTTGTGCATTCTTAGGTAAACAGTAACTTATTTGGCAGGTAGAGCCCCTTTAGCAGACGATTTTCTGATGTCTTCAGCAGGACCAACACCTCAGCTCACTCAGAGGAGGCAGATGTACCAAAGCAGGTAATATCGGGTGGGATGACAGATTCTGCCCTCCAAAACATCCCGGAGGAGCCGGCGTACACAGTGGAGGCAGAAGGAACAAAACGCTCTTCAGGCATCAGGAGGCACCAAAAGCTCAGCTGTCCTCCGCAAAATATCCGCAGTGTTATCAGCGCCGGGAAAATGAGTCAGATGCTTCCCCTGGAGCCGCCGCCCGGCAGGCGGGCTGGCAGCGGGGCAGGCAGATGGCTGCTGGGGATGCTGCTCTGCCCGGCGGTGACAGGAGCGTGCCTGAGCCCAGCCAGCCCCAGAGCCGCGCTCCGCCCGGCCCGGCCCGGCCCGGCACTGTTCGACCCAGAGCCGGCTCTGCCTCCCCAGCACAGCCCCAGAGCCGCACTTCACCCGGTTCGGCCCGGCCCGGCACTGTCCGCCCCAGAGCCGGCTCTGCCTCCCCAGCACAGCCCCAGAGCCGCACTTCACCCGGTTCGGCCCGGCCCGGCCCGGCTCGGCACTGTCCGACCCAGAGCCGGCGCTGCTTCCCCAGCACAGCCCCAGCACAGCGCTGCCCTCGTGGCCTTCATCCGGCTTTAGGCTGCAAAAGTATGATGAGGTAAGTCGGTGAAACTCCTGGAAAATCCTACTAATACTCTTGTAAGGCTGGAAGAGAAACGTGCCAGTTATTTCTGTGCCATATGCTGTAAGCCCTCCAGGAGAGCATCTCGAGTTTTAGGAGTGACTGTGCTGCCATGGGATTGTGTGCTCAGCTCTCTTGTCAGAGGAATTCCCCAGACAAGCTATGGAGCCAGGGAAGGCCAGTTTGTTTCATCTATTACTGCCCCTGCTTGTAAAATGACAGACTCTCTCACTTTCACTTGATCCTGTTCATTATTTACAAGTAGCTTTTTATAAATCAGTGTCCTGCAAAAAACCCTGAAATTGAGCACAGTGGAGACCTAGGCATGTACAGAGCTCATATCCAGATAAAGAAATGCCTGCTAAAGTGTGGATGGGTCTGTGTGGCTCTGGATGTGCAACCTGGCTGCTGTTCACGTGCCTTCACACAAGGGTCTTCAGCAATCTTGAGACTGCACAGCAAGACCACTTAAGAGTGTCACCTGGCATTGGACAGACACACTCAACCTTTCAAGCTTTCCTTCCAAAATAATCAGGAATTGGAACACTTGAAACCAAGTCTTTGATAGTAAAGACTGCAAACTTTGTTCCCCCACCAACTTGGGACCTGTGATATTTTTTTACCAGCTGGAGAGATTATCCTAATTTTTGAAAACATAAGGTAAATCTTTTACAAAAAAGGTTTTACATTATTTCATCTTTTTCTTTTATTTTTCCTCACGGAGAGTCAAAAACCTTCACTGTTTTCTACATCAGTGGCTTCCCTCAAGTTTTTCACTTAAAAATCAAAAAGATTAAATTTTGCCTTGGTAGATTATTTCTATTATTTATTTATGAATTTTCCTATAAACAAGACTGACTGCTTAATGGAAAATCATCTCCTGTGTTTCTCAAAGAAGAAAGTAGCTGCTGTCTCAGAGGCAGCAATAATTGCTTGAATGGCAATGAATAATTGCTTGGTAACAGCCAGTGCAGGGCTTTGCTTTTCACCAGAAACCTGTTCCTGACTAGAGACTAATTAGCTACTGCCAAAAGGGAAAGGGAGACTTGCAGAGCTGCTCCTCCACTCTCATTCCCAGTGATTTGCAAGGTGTTTCCTGACACCTTCCAGTCTCTGACCAACCTGAATCCAAAGTCCTCCTTGGCACGTTTGTCTACCTGCTGTGTACCCTTCCTCTGTGACAGAATTTAAAACCACACTGCATTTTCCATCTCTAGAGCAAAATAAAACCCTGGATGCTCAGCCAGCATGGATGAGCTTTCCAACTGAGCAAGGGGCTTTTTCTATGGTTAGTGAGTGGTGGGGCTGCATTGCTGGGGAGCACTGGACTGTCACTTTGATCACTGTACTTCTAGCAAAATATAAGGAGTAGTGGATGGGACAAAGAGGATGTGGCACCTCTTTCCTCTCTGGGTTACTCACAGCTATCCTCAATCAAGGTAGTCATGCCAGGTTGATGTTGCCTTTGAAAGTTTAGGAAATCAAGAGTTTAGATCACATCTTTTTCTGTTAGGTTCTAATACAATGCTCTCTGGAAGAAATGAAGACCCAGCTCATAGGGCTACATAGATACACACACGCTCAGAAAAGGTATTAGGAGGAAATTTCAGGAGTAACTTTTTTGTGATGATGTAATTAAACACTATATTATAAAGTGTATATATAGGGAAATTGAACTATGGCTGCCTTGGAAGGTATGACTTGGTAATTTTCTGGTTTGAATGTTTGAATTTGGAACTGTAGCACTTCTTTAACTAAGTTTTCATATTAATAGGACACTTCAGTAGCTTCAATCACAGACTTGACAAGTATCTCCAGTGACCATGTTCCTTGTTGTCTTTCAGCTTCATTACACAAAGCAAGCATGAGGGAGATGGAAAGAGTGAATGAGAATTTTAATTGTTTTGGAAAGCATGATGTCCTGTTCATGTTCACATTTAGAGCCACTTCATGGGTAGCTATTTTAGGCTATGTAAAACAATAATGAAACGGCAAAGAGGGAATGTCATGGATAATTGTTTTAAAGTTAATAAATATATAATTAACTTTAAGCCTGCATTTTGCAATAATCCAATCTTGCTCCCACTGGACTCCATGGCACTTCTATGATTCACTTGAAATGAATCAGGTTGCAGAGTTTCCATAAAGTAAAATCCAACACTTAATTAAACCCTTTATTCTGAAATTCCTGGGTCATCTTCAAAGATGCACAGTAATATTACTTCCACACAGATGTAGATGCTAATGTTACATGGTCAGTCACATAGCCAAGTGATGAACAAAACTAGAACAATTCATAATCTGCATAAATAAATGAACTTCAATGAAGCTACAGGTTGTATTTACAACGGACAATTTTTAATTTTTATTATTTACAAGAGAAGTTCAGCTTCTTCTTGCGATCAATTTTTAAATGCTGTTTGGAAACTGTATTTCAATTTTTTTTTCACAAATAAAATACCTTATCTATAAGCACTGTTAGCATATCTGTTACTGCCTTCCCTAAATGCCCACATTAGCCCCAAGGCTCCCAGCAGTGCAGGTAAAACCACTGTGTGCAGGGAGTGGAGCAGGCAGCTGTGGGATTGCAGCAAGGGAGGAGGGTGAAGTGGGCCAGGACAGGATGGGGCAGGCAGGATGGATGGGGCAGCCAATGCTGGGAAGCAGGACCCAGAGCCCTGCACTCGCCCCGGGTGTGACACCCTCGGTAGGGCAGCCGAGGTCCCCAGTCCCCACTCCAGAGAGGACACTTTAGTTTTGCTGCCACAACACTCACAGGCAGCACATGGCCTCTCCCGGACCTCAGACTCAGGCCCGGCACCTGCAGATTTGTGAAAACCTTTGATGAATCAGGAGTCAATTTTCCCAGTTTTCTCTAAAAGGGCCTGGCAAATACAAAAAATGCACTCACAGCTTGCATCTTCCAACACAGCCTCTGAGCTACTGTGTATTGGGTCTTTTTTCCATCAGGGCAGCCATAACAGCAGTTTGGTTTTAGGCATCATGCCAGTCCTCTAACACACTCTGACTCCCCTTGGACGGGTTGTGTACATCAATGGGCATTTGCTTTGCATCAATATTCTGGGTTCTGCTTCACAGATGAACACTGTTTGAACATTTTGTGGCATAAAGGCACTCAGACTCCATCCGAGAGCACAATGATTTCTAGTAGTTACTCTATACTAAGCATTGCTGATTTTGTCTCACAGCAAAGAGTTATTTCCATTCTGCCTGATAATTCAAACTGTTTCTTTTGGAAATTATGTTTTTAAAGACTCGGCAAACTGAAAATTAGCAGTGATTTTCTTTTTTTCCTTTTTTTTTTTTTAAATAATAAAAGCAACCAGCATTTCCAAAAATACCCTTGTTTATGTATCAATTGTAAGCCAGAAACTGCTCTCGAATTATCGCTGCTTGTAGGAAACTGCCTTAGCTTTACAGATACCAGAACAAAGTGCTTATTTTTGTTATCATGAAAGAAAAACTCCTATGTCCTTCAGCCTGCCAGTATTTCAAAGCCCATCTGAAGCAGAGCAGCAGGTGTAGCAGCTTCTCACAGTCAGTGAAAAGAGTGATGATGAATTGCATATATTGCCCCCAGATCCCTGCCCCTCCTCCAAAAGCCAATCTTTCAGATTAGGCTGAACACAAACAGGGCTGCACAGGACCACCTGCTCTCCCTTGTGCTACATAACATGTTCTCGAAGCTCAGATGTGCCTGGAAATGTAGTGAATCCAAGTTCAAAGGAGGCAACTAAGGGCAGAGGGGTATAATGGAGTGGGCTGCAGAAGAGGATAATTTATTTTCCAGCTGATAGACTGCTGTGAGCCTCTCTCCAAAATGTATCTTTTGCCTCTTTAGCAAGTGCCCAAAGGTAAATGCTATTGTGCACTATGCAATAACATTTCTGCCTTCAGTTTACTCCAGAGACTGGTTTCCTTAGAGGAGTTTGGACAGCAGCAGTTTCCACACAGCAGAAACTCAGTGTGAATAGGAAGCCTTGTATTCCTGAGAACTTTTGTCTCTTTCTGGTGTATGAAATTCTACTTCTCCAGGTTCCCAAGTGATTTAACCATGTGGGCAGATTAGTTCACTGGATATATTTTTATATTTTGTCTATATCTAGTTCACATTTTGTAGCTTTAGATACATCTCAGCAGTATCATACCTCACTGCGATTTTGGAGTTAAAATTTATGGGGTTTTTGTTGTATGGAAAATCATCCAAGTACAAAGTTTACAGGCCACATTGAGGTCATGTCTTTCTCTGCAATAAATAGCTTTCAACATGGCTGTAATTTTTTCCAGATAGCTCCTTTTTACAGCTTTTTCCCCCCTGCTTTTTGCCTAATTATCAACCGAATGAGAAAACTTCCATTCATTCGTAGCCATTGTACTCGCATCTGAAATTCTGCCAGAAGTTCTAGAAAGCCATTGCACTTCCCTTGTACACCATAACATTAATATCTTCAAACAATTCCCCTACATTAATGAGTTATGAACTTCCTTCTTAACACTACAACCACTTCCCTATCTTCTGCCTCTGCCTCTTGGTTAATTTTCCACCACTTGTTTATTCCTCTCTTTAGTTAAGAATACACTGAAGGAATTTCTTAACCAATTTAAGTACAAAACCATATCTCTAATTTCTTTGAATGTTACTATTTTTCAACCTTTAAGGTTTTTCTTTAAATGTCAGCAAGCAAATAGCAGGCATTGATCATGCATTTGAAACTACAGCTGAAATCCACACAATGTGGACATAATAAAAATTCGATTGCTATTGGTATTGAGTGGTCTGATTGCAACTAGAGAAGTAGATGCAACTTCCACTATATGCCAAAATGGATACTTTAACAAAATTAGACATAAATCCCATTCCAAATCTGGTCTTCAGAACTGACATTTCAGGGACAGCTAAATTGCCGAACATTTATATTAGCATCTTTATTTAAAAACAAACAACACAATTAACAAATAACAAACCCAACCAAACAAAAACCCCTCAGATTAAAATGTTTAAGATTAAGATACAGTCAAAGTATACTTGCAGTCCAGTTTAAATTGTCCAGGTCATCTGTTTTGTCCAATGCCCTTCTGCTTGCTTAATTACCTGGCATCAGAAGCGAGATGGAGGGACTGGCATCAAGAAACACAGTGCTGGTAGAAAGGGGGATGGTCTGAAGGACAGGAAAGACAAGGAGATGCAGCATCTCCACTTTGGTTTGAGGAGTTGCAGAGCACATGCCAGAAGCCACACACACATTTCTGCCATGTCCAAACCAAGTGAAAACCAACAGAATTTCAGTAAGGCTTTGGCTGCATATCAATACCATCTATACAGTTAGTATGTCCAAACATGAAGTGCCTTAAGGCTACTCCCAAAATGAGATGATTTCTTTAATCAGAGGGATCTGAAGGCAGCAGAGAGTCTGTCTGCAATGTATAAATGTAGTGTGCCTCTGGAGACAGCTGCTGGCTTTGGCTGTGAAAGCAAGGTGGAAACCTCTGCCAGGGCCCAGCAGCAACTGGTGAGTGCTGTGACTGGAAACCAGAGTTATTTTCACCTGGCCTGTATAAGCAACAGTGCAGAGCGCTCTGGATCTCCAATCTCTACCCCAGCCCCTCACATCAGGGCTAAGACTGTTCTTCTTGCTCCTCCAGCCCTGATGCCATGCTGGGCACCTCTGTGGGTGGCCAGAGGGCTGGCTGGTCACTGCAGCTGCTCCAGGGCCACCACACCATGCCAGTGTGGACACTGGGGTCAAGAGCAGTGAGAGAACAGTACCACATGCCAAGTGTGCCTTGGGGGTTGGATGATTCACAGAGTGAAATGAGAACAGCAAAGGGTATCAGGAGGCACTTTTGACCAGAGGCTGATCAGAAAAGCATCCTTCAGATGGTTCAGGAAGGAGCTGATGAGATGAGGATCCATATGGAAAAGGGAGAAGGGAAAAGAAGAGAAAAACATATGAAGTTGTTTCTGCTGCTTTTTATTGGTATTGCACACTTTACCAAGAAATGTCTTTCATCCATGTCAAAATACCCCAGTAAATCAGTACAAGTCCTCACAGTTGTAGAGATGCCATCTTCTAAGCCTTTGCTTTCTCCCTAAGGTTTTCAGATTCCATGTCAGCATTTGTCCCCAATCCCTGAGACAGTGTTCCCAGCTCAGCTCGTTCAGTGCTGCTTGTTTTCACTTTTCTTATCTTGCACAGTTTCAGTTTACAGCTCTCAAGAGCTCAGCAACAGCTTCCTCAGTGACAGTGAACCAAGGTCAGGCTGCACAAAACCAGCCAAGGGTCAGGGCCAGCTGGAGCCCTGGGCTGCAGAAGCCCTGAACCTGAGAGCACAGCTCAGGGAGGTCGTGTGGTCCCTCTGTCACATCAAACTTGCATTGAGCAGGAAGGACAACTTCACGGGCCAGATCCTGTCTGGATGTGACGATGCAGCAGACTGGTACCCACAGGGATCTCTTCCTTCATGGGGATGCACATCTCTATGAACACATGATCTGAGATGCACCAGTCAAGACAGCCCACATTGACCCAGCGAGCATGAGATTCCATGCACACAACAAACTGAAATCCATATACAATCTGTAGGCATGTACATTATATATACATGAAATCATACAACTTCAGATAGACTGCTAAATTGTAAATCCTCATTCCATGTTAAACAATTTTAAATAAAAAAGTTTAAATAAAATTTTTTATGCTTTCTTCCTCTTTTAGCTCTGAATTTTTGCCAGACAAAAACTCCTCTCAGCCCCCTCACCCCCCTCAAAAAAAGCTGTTTTCCCTGGTACCTAGCCTCACTGCAGCAGGCTTTTACACAATTCTCTCAAGAAAACCACAGCTCCACTTTTATAATAAGATACTAAGGCTAGAAAGCCTTAGTCATGGCCATGGTTAAAGAAATTGTTTAAAGGGTCAGAATTTTGAGCTTTAATTTACAGACATTCAGCAGAATTGTGTCCATCTTCTGAGTATTCACTGGATCTGATTTTTGCTGCTCTTTCCTCCCATTTTTTACTTTCTACATAGTGAAGGCTAATTTTAAAAATTTTTGTGCTGTTAGTTTATGAATTTTGGTAGGAATAAGGTGGAGTTATAAAAACACCTGACATCCCCTAATCAATTTGAAATCTTGCAAAAATCAGCACTTTCTGAGCAGCTTTCTGAGAAAGATATAAACTTATCAAATATTTGCACACTCACACATATGGAACTCTTCTCCTCTTAGGTAAAGTTATAATAACAAAATCATGTCTTCTGGTTTTCCTTTCCACTGAAAATTGTTGCATACATACACTTCTCCTTCCAGTCAGAACTCCTAGAAGTTTTTAAAATTCTGCTGACAGAACAGTGACAACACAGTGTCACAACACAGAATGGCAACACAGTTTCCAGAACTTCGGCATGAACATTTCAAAGGGTACCTGATTCCAAAAGGGAAATAAAACTCTCAATTTTCAGTCCAAGTATCAGCCTGAAAGGAACTTAATTACATTAACTACAAAATGCTTTTACAAGATTATTTTTAAGATTCTGGAATTTTGAGTTGCAATATAAAGTGAAATTTATCTTACAAAGACTGATTTTAAAATACTCCATGAAAAAGCTTAGAGAATTAAAAAATAATTATGCTAAAATGACTTTATGATAATGGGTGACAGTGAAGAATTTGAGTGCATAACAGAGACATCTGCTTTCCAAACAAAAAAAAAATTACCAAGGTGGTCTCAATGACACTCCAAATGTTGCTTATTTCATGTCTATCCTCTAAAACCAGATCTACAGCAGTATCATCCCTAACAACATCTAATACATCTATCAAAAAAAAGGAAAAAAGGAAAGGCAACCTACAGAAGGGAATTTAGGAACACAGGACTGGACAATTGTTTCTGGGGAATGGGAGACAAATGCATCATAGAATTGCTTTCATAAGCTGATCAAAACACTTCTTAAATTAAAGTGACAGGAAACTCATTGGAGGAGAGTTAAGGGACACTGGAGGTTAAAGAGACCAATTTTTGTCTTTTTGGTCTTTACCCACACAGCCACAGCAGCCATAAGGCACAATAACTCAATTGCTCAGCTGTACAATTACTTTTAAGTCGTTCCATTTAAATGTAAGTTGATTTATGAAGCAGATCATGCAATTAATACAAGGGGAAAACCTCACAAAGGAAGATGATGCTTCTGCTGCCCTGAACTGACCGAAGAGCCAACACCATGGGAGGCAGGAGATCCACTCTTCACCCTGAGGCTTAACACAGTAAGCTAAGTGCTCACAGAAGGCAAATTTTATTTTGGACAGATTTTTTTTAAAAAATTATTTCTATTTCTTCTATCAGCTGTCAGCTGTGCCTTGCAGAAATGAGTAACAATTTGTTTGATATTGGGAGATCTTAGTAGTTTGTGAAGTAGTTTTCAATTAGATTTTATACTGGCTCTATACAGTGCTGAGAAGATCACTTTGCACTCAATATCTTCTGGCTCAGCTTTATCACTGCATCTTGAACAGGAGTTGACTGGCTATTGGGTTTGATTTACCTTTACTAAAAGTAATTCTAGTGTCAGGCCAAAGTAACACAGTGGATAACTCTTGTTTTGCACTCAGATCCCTCTGAGAAGGAAGGGACCTGGACTTACAACTATCTCTTTTCACAGTAATATAAATGCATAAGAAAGTAAGAACTTTACCATCAGTGACCCAGGAGCACAATGAACAAGATGTCGGAAATTCAGGTGCTGCACACTTCCTGGAATCAGTACTTAAAAGCTAGATTTAATAGTTTGAAAATGTAACATCTTCTTGCATTTTGTAAAGGAACTCAGGACAGTTTTTCTGTTTTCAATAATCATCAGTGTCTCATTAGCACCCAATATAAATTCAGAGAATCCAGCATATGCTTTTGATAACAGATAAAGTAAAATAATACAGTTTGAAAGTACATATATTAAGTATCTGATAAGTTTCTCAAATGTGTAGTTGTAGATTTCTGAGACTGAAGAAATGTAAGGGAGAGACTGAAAGATTATGTGACTAACTTGGGGGAGTAAACCTTGACCCTTTGTCTTCCACTAGTTTAAAACTCACATGAAAGTACTTTGTAAATCTAACATTTTCAATAGGCAGATCTGGTCATCTACTAAGGTAAACAACTCCAAATTTCCTTTGGAGTACAATCATTCCAGAAAAGTCTTTCATCAAAAAATGTTAGCCAGAGTGATAAATCACTTAGAGCAACAAAATCACCTGCATGACAAACACAGCTTCTGTCAGTAATTGTGCTTCCTTGCCCCAGGCATAAGTTTGTTACATATGGGAGGTGATAATACTTGTGGTTACAGTTCCCAGTATCACATTTTCCTTTCCCAGTTCACACTTACTCATACATACGCTTATCCAGCAGCAGTTACATAAGATGCAATTCCAAACATTTATAATACACCTCTTGCAAACAATAAACTGCTTCAAATTAGCCCCTGACGTGCTTTGTACTAGCAAAGCAATTTGCAGATCCATCATGAAGAATCATGACTATTATTTGTCTGCAGTCAGCCCTTTTTTTCTGACAGTGTTACCTGCAAGTGCTGGGTTATGTGAACTTCTAGTCACTGCCATGTAACTGAGACACTCTTAGGCAAAAGGAAAAATTCAGCATAATTTCTTTCCCTCATTTCTGGGAGTTGGAGTACATATCCATCTGATCTGACATCATGAGATGTCCCAGAGGCAATATCAGGGATGCTCCAGACTACTGATTTCTCCTGGTGATGTCCATCACACCTTACACATTACAGCATTTTTGGGGACCCTGAACCCTGCCATTACCTTGACTAACCTGTTCCCTTGTATAGCTGAGTACAGCTCTATCTCCAAACCATCCTTCACAATAAGCCATTTGGACACAGCAGCTCAGAGCAGAGAATGTTTCTTTCCATTGGTTTTTTGCACATTTGTTTTTTCTATTTTTAAACCTCCTCTGTGGGACAGATTTCTTGCTCTTCTCAGAGAATGTTGCTCTCATTTACTCACCTAGTGCTATGCCTAACTACTATAAAGAAAATTCAGTGTGTAGCTTAACTTGAAAGGCAACAACAACAAATCATTTTCTTCCTCATTAACGCTTCATAATTATTATATATAATTTTCTTTGTCTGGCCATTTCCATATCCTGGAAATAGCAATTTTCACCCAATTTCTTTAAAATTTGCAGCGTGTGGGAGATGTTCAGGCCCTCAAATTTTACTGGTAGCCAGAATGAGATACTACCAACCCAGAAGGTTTGCCTTTACAGTCCTTGAGCCAGATTCAACCAGCAGGCAGGTTCTACCAGCTTGATCATTCTGAAAGTGGGTTTTTTCTGACTGACAACTGCTTTCAGCAAACAGGAATTCACATTCTGCTTTGCAGAGCCATCTTTGAGAGGTGACAGAGGTACAACAGAATGTTAGGAAAAAGAACATCTGCTTAATGTCAGGGCAGTGCTCAGTGTCTCAGCAAAGACTGTCAGTGTCAGCCGTGGCGCGGGCGCTGCTCTGTCCCTTCAGCTGTGCTAAGTGAGAGGAACCAAACCCAGAGGGCTGAGGCACCCGTGGGGGCTGGCACATGGAGCAGAGGGACTAGCAGGAAATTCACACACACATTAGAAAAGACTCCAAAGAAGTTCTGCTACCACAAAGCAATAAATCAAAAACCAAACAACTCATTTTCCTTTCTGTTGACTCGAAATAGACTTGGAAAAAATTCCACAATTTACACTGGATTGAAGTTTCAGCACAAACTTCAGGTTATGTCTTTTTTTTTTGCAAACCAAAACGCAAGTAGGGCACCAGCTAGAATGGAAATATAAATGATTATTTAGCTAAGGTCTGATCTTACAGAATCAGCAAAAAAAGCAAAGTAAGATCAGGACCTTAACCATGGGGGAGAAAAGTATAACATGCTGTTATATAAAACCTAGTGCACTTGTATTGGTTTAGCAGGTTGTATTATACTCCCTTCATGCTTGTATTTAAAGAAAAAGAGTAAGCAGGTATTTGAATTTAGCATACAAATACTACAAGAAACTGAAAAAGACATAAAGCCTGAAGAAAAGCAGAGCTGCCCACAGGCTAAGTTATCAACCTGGATGACAGGCATATGAAAATGAGTTGCTTGGTCATTGTAACATCAAAGTATGGAAAATCCTCCCCTGCAGAGCAAGACATAATTTATATTTATATATTTCCCCATGAACACTTATCTGCCCTTCCTTAACCCACAACTCACTACAAGCTCCATATGCTGCATCACGTTCAAAACACCAAACGCTGGGGTTTGCATACAAGACCGTGGTATTATTTGTGCTCTTGATTTAAAGAATTTTTTAATTATCATTTTAGACTCTCTCCTTAAAGTAAAATTGATTCTAGCTTTGCAATTGAGAAGTCTCTGGTAGCATATAATGCCACAAATGAATGTGCTGTTTTGTGACCCAGAACCAACACGTATTTCTGGACACTCCACACATCAGTGAGTATTAACCTAATTATCATTAAGGTTTCTGACTCAAATTACTCTTAATTACACTTTATAAAAATGAAAACATAAAAAGCTCACATAATATTACAAATACTTATGACTGCCTCTCACTTAGAGCCCTTCAAAAACTGCAAGAGGTGACCACATCTAGCAAACTCCTGTTAGGAATGCCACCTTGTGGATAAAAGCTGTATGGAACAACGATGCCAGCTAAATTTCATTTTTAAAATTTTTACTTGCAAAATACCAGTTTTGCAGAAATGAGCCACTCTCGTGGTGTTTCAGAACTGCGCAGAATTCTTTTATTAACCTTTCTGGTAGAAAACTATCGTGAATATGGCTTTCCCATCCTCATCTGTAGAAAATGGTAATTAATTATGCAGGGAGCACTGGTTTCATTAGGAGATGGGATGCATTTATTAGCATTTTAAACAGAATCAGATTACCACAGATACTTAGAAAAAATAAATGTCCATTAAATGCTTGCTCTATTTAGATATAATTTAGTGAATTAGTTTAAAATGTAAAGAAAAAAATACATTTTAATCAAAATATGTTGCTAGAGCAGAACCTATTAGTACATTTTACCTTCTCTAAGCTTTAATTGGTATATAAAAGTTCAAGTTTAACTATAAAAGGGAAACATTGGATTTTTCCATTTGTCATATAAGTTTTATTATGAGCTGAAAATGAATTGAAAATGGCCATTGGATTGCAAGTTCCTCGTAAAAGCAGACCATCTAATAAATTTCAGAAGATCTCTAACTTTTAAAAGCTTGGAAAATAAATAATAATTAGCTACATTCAATAAAGCTGACATTTACACAGACACTTTCCTCCTGTGCTGTTCACCTCATTTTCATAATGAAAGTATATATAGCCCAAACTATCACACAGCATATTGTATAATGAAATTTAAAACTAATGAGCCATATCCTAATAGCCGTGAGTCAAGTCTGGGTATGCATTAGCAGTCCATTTGCAATTCTCTAGAGACAGAAAGAACAAGGCTAAACATATCCAGTAGGCTGTTTAGTGCAGAACTTGCTCTGTGTACTGATCACACCACAGCAGCACTGAAATTAGCTCATAATTTCTATCTCTCAAACCTCTGTAAAATGCTGTTCAGGCTTTTGTTAAAGGCAAGTTACTCCTGGGACAGTCAAACATGACTTGTGATTGTTTGGTTTGTCTTCTTGTGCAACATGGGTCAGACTTTCTATCAAATCACTTCTTTTCAGGAAATCCTCTAATATGTTCAGACTAGGGATGCCTTTACTGT
The DNA here is from genome assembly GCA_013397245.1 of Thryothorus ludovicianus. Lineage (NCBI taxonomy): Eukaryota > Metazoa > Chordata > Aves > Passeriformes > Certhiidae > Thryothorus > Thryothorus ludovicianus. The sequence continues at coordinate 554,155 of VZTB01012118.1, read as the reverse complement.
TCTGTCACATACCTTTATCTCTTTTTTTAGCGTGGCCAACTTCTGCTTAGAGTTGCTGGATCACTCCTTCTCTGCTAGGTGGAACAGTTCTTTATTATCAATTTTTATCCAAAGATGGCTCATCTAGGCTGATTCTTCTTTCACTACACTAAGCAGGTTCTGTTTTTTGAAACTCTCATGCAAGTGCTTCTTTTTAATACTTTTCTTGCCTCATGACTCTTTCCTGTCCTGCTTCCCAGCAGTACTGAAAATTGTGACTACTGAAAATGGGCATAATATCCTTCCAAAAGGTTACAACAAAGCCAAACACAGATAGCAGAATTTCTTCCCTGGCAATATTCCCATTTCTAACCTCAGGATTTCACTGGTCCTCTTGGTCACAAGGCATGCTGAAAACTCATGCTCAGTTGAGAATGCACAACATCTCCAGACTCCATTGAAAGTCAGAATTTCCTACCACAAATTGTTCAATTTGCTAAGTATGTTTTCTAACCTCTGTGCTCCTAAAAACACAGGTCTACTTTAGGTCAGGATGAAATGCAAATTGCTTACAGCTTCTAACCAAGCAATTAATCTTGCTCTGATTAAGTGGCTCCTTAATATTTAAGTTTTGTGGCATCTGTAGATTTGAACAGTCATTACTTTATTTCCTCCTATATTCTTAACAAACTCCTGGCTAAGAGCCAAATCCTGTGTGAACTCGTATAACAAAACTGTTCAGTCTTTCCTTTCCAATTTACATCTTGAGTTCTTTCAGGTTTGACTCAATTATTGCCATGATGAATTTTACATCTGGGGGTGATACCCTCCATGTTTCTATAACAATAACTCTTAAAAATAGAAGAAACTATTTGAAAATCTAAGTCTATTCCAAATACCAGTGACAAAATATCTAAATAAAATGCTAGAGTAACAATTCCTGTGCTATGTAACTGATTTTGTGAAACTTGAGATACACTTCTTGTGAAAAATGTGTTCCTGTTATGCAAGGAAAGCTCTGTGGATGCTCTCCCTGGTTAAGTTTTATAATAGCATACACAAGCAAGTAAATCAGGTGTTATCTTAATTCTACTGAATAATTTTCCTATACTGTCAAGAAGGAGACCAGACAGCATCTTAAACACTAATCAGGGAATAAAGTCTTCTCAAGTAAAATGTGCTTCTGCTGTAGATCTTGGTCCACACTGAGAGATCTTCAAAAGTTTTAGCTAAGTTGGAGAGCAAGACTAGCAGTTGTCTTTTAGACTGCTACATTCTGAAAAAATCTGAAGCAACATCTTCCCAGGTATGATAAGCAAGCTGAGCACATCTGCAAATGCTGTGAAAAAACACAGTGACATTAAAATCCTCCTTAAGCTGCTAAAACGTTCAGAACCAATGGCCCATCCACATTAATTCACTGACATTAACTGCTCATTGCTGTTTCAATCATTCAAGTAATTTTTAAGCCCATGATCCTGAAATGATATTAGAAGTGTACCAAAGTTGCTCCACAACAGCTAAGAGACAACTAGCTGATCTCTCCACTGAACTAAACATGAATAAGAAACATTAAACAGTCAAGAGATTTCCCTTTCCATTCTAATCCTCAGAATACAGGCTTTCCATGCAGTACTGGACAAGTCTGATGCAATGTATACAGGGTGTTTAGACATTTGCTATTTTTGATCTGTGTTTCTTTTTTTAAAAATACTTCCTTCCAGAATGATGATTATCTCACTAAAATCTTAGTATCAACAAAGTGAATTAACTGGTTTATCACCAACTATATCCCTAACTTTCAAGGAAACATGGGATGGAACACATCTTTCAAGACTTATAATTATCAAACTCTGAAACCACTTCTTTTAGTGCATTTTCTTTATAGCAGATTTGTAAGAATTTACAAAAATATTTGCAGAGAAAGTGCTATAGTGTGGATTCTGCAGTGTTTATTTGGAAAAAAATACAGTGGATACAAACGAGTAATGTGTATTTCAGTTATGCCAAATATTATATTCTTAATAGCAATGTCTGTTCTTGATGTCCTTGAAAGCAAAGCTGACCTTCTGAATAACAAGAATCTCCCCTGTAGCGTTACATCAGATAAAACTTTCCATCACCTCAAAACTGTAAATAGCAATTCTTTTTATATCATAAAATATTAAGAAAACTGAATTATCTTCTGATGTTCTATTCATCCTTTACCACATGTCACTGTCACCCTGAGAAGAAGGGCTGTGACTAAAGGCAAGTAATGAGCACCTGGTATATCTGTAAGCAAAACAAAGTATTTTCCAAATAAATATTCTTATAATAAAAAGTGTAAATATAGACGTTATATTTCTCCTTACATTTGTTAAATTTGTCCCCTGAGGCTTTTCATGTAGTAGGAAGTATTCAGCAAAGATTTATCTATACAGAAGAATAACAGCTTAACTAAAGCAATGGGTCAACATAGTGAGTGGAAACATGTAGATCTGCATGCTCACACTTTCTGTCAATCTGGATTTTATTGATTGATACTGCAACACCCTGCTAGACAAACAGGACCAAACTGTGTCTACAGCAAATCTAAATGGCTTAAAGAATCCTGCTAACCAGCACAATCTAGATTTGCTTTTCTATACCATTGGCACACCACTTTGCCTTAAGTTAATAGAAAATTATGTATGGCAGCATTCAGTGTGCACAGTGTCTGCAGCTGAGCACACAAGACAAAAAAAAGGGCACTTATGCCCAGTCTTTAATGCCTTTTGAATCTTTCATAATATTGACAGTGGGGGAAGACAGTAGCACAATATTTGTTGCACCACAGTATATGTTGACACCAAGGAAACCTGGGCTGGGAAGAAAGGGGGATTGCTTCCCTCACTATCCACAGTCAGCTATTCTGAGCATGCTGGAAATTTTTTTTCCCTTCCATTCCTACAGGCCCTGCAGGACAGAATATTGTACACTACAGCTACCAGAATGCAGTATTAGCACCAGATCACAAGTACTGTGGACATCCAGGATCACAACACTACTACAGCATTTTATAACGTCCATCACCAGGATCCTCAAGCAGCTGTAGTGCTGGAAAATAGTCTACTGAAGTTAATGAAGGTCCAAAAACTAATTACTTTTGAAAATTGCTAAATACTATATAGTAAAAACCTTTAGACATTCTGAGAAATGTATTAATATTGTATGTGCTCATTAACCACTGCCCTTAGACACCTAAAAGCCCATGTTGAAAGCCCCTACCTAAGTACAAGTGCTCCTTTTTTTACTTAGTTTTTATTAACTGCTATAAAGTCTCATGTGATAGGGAAGCAGCAACTGGAAATTCAAACCATGCTTTGGTTACTCTCATGAACTTTGAAAGAATGATTAAATCATGCCAAAATAAATCCCCTGCTAGTTTAGTTCTGACCAGTTTATCTAGCACTGAGTTATCTCAGGGTAGGATGCTGGCTTCTAGTCTCATCTTGTTTAAACTCCCAGCTCTTCCCTTTTAGGTACTTTCTATAAAAACAAGCTCTTCTTTGAAGATGTTTCTATAAAATATTGTAAGAGTGTGTGACAAACTGCCCTGTGATGTCAATGGCATTAAGCTCCATGGAACCAAGTACTGCAGGATTCCCACTGAGTCCTTATGCTGAAAGCAAACCCTGTCCCAGTAATTAACTCCAGGTAGTTGGGTTTGTTTGGTTTTGGGTGGTTTTTTTCCAGATTTAGAATTCTGGTTTTGTACTGAACATGTCCAGAGAAAGCAATACATTTTTTCCACTTGAAAAAAATTTTTCCACTTACCTACTGTAAGAATCAGACTGAAACATACAGAAATACAGGGTGAATGTTCACTTACCACTGATACAAGCAATGCTTCTCTCTTGACAATATGATTATGTAACTTTTCTTAGAGCGGTTGGATTTTTTAATTATATAATCATAGTCTTTCCCATGTGATGTTTGGAAAATGATGAAAATTCTCCCCAAGGGGACACTGAATGAGCTAGATCTGTGCATACTACAGGAGGTTCAGTGGCCGCTCCAGCACAGTTGTCCAATATTCAGTGGTGGTTAAGAAGAGATTGAAGGCTCCCTCTTCACAAGGAGCCATATGGAGATGGCAAGGGGGAAGCTGCACCAGAAGAAGGTCCATCTTGGTATAAGAAATATGTGAGAACACTCAAGCAGTGGAACAATCTCCCCAGGAATATGGAAGAGTCTCCATCACTGCAAGTTTTTCAGACATAAATGGACAGGGTGCTAGATAATCTCATCTAGGCTCCCTTTGTCACAAAGTTTCACCAAGATGATGTTTTAGGTCACTTTCAACCTGGTCTGTTCACAACTCCATGAAAACAAAAAGTTATTTTTCAAAGTTACTACAAAAATAGTGAATGAAGTTTGAACAAAGAACTAGAAAGGTACTAAAAAAGTGTCTAAGGATGGGGGAATCTAGAAAGCCACTGTGTCACAGCCATGTTCTCACCTACATTTAATATACTGCATATGTATTCACTATGGCAAATGCACATCATGCTTGGGACTTTTACCTTATGCTGAAGAAATGACAAATCTTTAAAATAGTTTGCGAGACGGTGTCTTGTTCACTTCTAGTGTGACAAAAAGTACAAGCAGGCACACAGAGGAAGCTGATGGATGTGGCAACAGTTCAAAGCCCCAAGTGAATCTTGACATGTAGGAAATGCTGCCTATTGAAGAGGCAAAAAAAATGTTATCAATTACCAGATTATTTGAATCTTAGTGGGAAACACAACTTCCCATAGCTGTATGTCCTTACATTTGAAGACTCTCAGCTCTTTACTTCTAACTTCATGCCACTCAAAAATTTTCAATACATCATTTTACTATTTCTCATAGTATGAAATGTGGTTTATATCCTTGTGAAAGATAATCTTCAGTTAGGAGAATACATTTGGCCATAACCACACGATCTTCTAGGACAATTCAGTCAGAAAAAGAAACCCAGCAAAGAGCCTGACCTTAGCAAAACCACACAGATGTATTTTTTCTGATGATATCACACTGGAATTCACCCTTCACTTTCCTTGATGAGATGCCAAGTAATTTGGGAAGCTTCTTTCTTACACTAATTCATGCAAAGCGTGAATAGAATAGATCAAGGAAATTAACTTAAGAAAAACACAAAACCAGAAGTTATTAAAATAAGAAAAGCTATATGATCTCAAATATAAAACATAATACAAAAAAAAAAAGTAAATAAATTTTGAAGTCTGGTTCTTATTTAAAAAGATGGCTGTTACCACTATCAGGTTCTTCTATAGCACTAAAAAAGGATTCTAAAGTTGTAAGTTCAAATTAAAACATCTAGGAAAGAGACTACGAGACACTGGAGGAAGAACCACACCTCAAATATATTAAATATATTGAATTAGGTGTTCTATTTGACACAGGAAAATATCTGGGAGAAAAAGGTGTTAAAAACAAAATGACCAGATTTTTTTTTACTTAGATGCTGGCCACACAATAAATAAAAAACATTATACAAGTAGGTAATATATCACAAAATTCAGTGGTTCAAGAATTAACAATACAATTATATTTAATCAACCCTTATTAGTAACAAATGAACACCATTATATTATCTTAATATGTTTCAGTGCTCTAAATGAAATGAGTTAAAGTTTAATTAAACATCCACTGACCAAAGGTTCACATCATTGCTGCAACAAAACCGGAGCTATTAGCTCCAAAAAGGTGAGACTTCATTATCTGCCTCCTTCTGTTGAGGATGCTTGAAGAAGACAGCAGTGCCATGGAAAGCCAGCAGTGCTGGCACCTCTCCTGTGTATGATTTGCAAAATGGTATTCCAGTTTTTTACACTCTTGATTCACAACCTTTCACTGCCACTAGAAATCTCACACATGTTACTTACAAATACTGTTGAAAGCTTGACAACTGAATACAAAACTGTGAGATATGCTGTGGACTGGACACAGGCCAGATGAATAGATGGATTCAGGAGAGCGTGCAGTTTGTTAAGAACATTGTATTGCAATTGTGGGCACAGGATGAGCTGCTCAAAAAACTTTCATAAAATGATTTTGAATTAAGGTTTCTATATGGGACATCAGCACACTCATATCAGCAGCACAGACCTGGTGATCCCCATTTCCTGTCTTTTTCAGGGTCTCTAATAGGCCCCAGTGGATTGGAGGCAGAGCGCTGTAAGAACTCAGCAAGTGAAGCTGACTTAATGGATTCTGATTTATTTCTGCAATCCTCAAGGCCCTCAAGATAGCAGGTGCAAACTTAGAATAATGAGCTGTAGATGAAATAATAATTGGGCAAGTTCTATCCTGTAATCGATCTGCAACTACTTTAGCAACAGCTGTGTGTGTATCCAAAATATATCCTGTAGTACTGTACACGGAGTGAATGGCAGCCAGGCAGTCCTCACCAGAGCACCAGCCAGCCACTAAGTCCTGCTGAAGCTTTCCAAGCAGATCTTTCCGCAGCTGGAAGTGGCCCTGATTTTCCAGCTGATTAAATAATTGTGTCACCAGCTGTCCATCTTCATTAGCAATCAGGTGTAAGTATCGCTCAAGATTGGAGGACTTCAAAATATCTACTGCTGGTGAAAAACTGGAAATTAATTTTCTTCCCCTCAAATCATAAACACCTGTCCTTATGAAGTCAGTCAACACATTGTTTTCATTGGAAGCACAAATACATTTTCTAATAGGAATTCCCATCATTTTAGCATAGAAAGCAGCTAACATGTTGCCAAAGTTTCCTGTAGGAATGCAAATATCTACAGGGCTTCCAAAAGAAATAATACCTTGATGAACGAGATCAAGGTATGCAGAGGCATGATAAACTATCTGAGGAAGCAGCCGTGCCCAGTTTATGGAGTTTGCTGCAGCTAAAGCTGTTCCATATTCTACTGTAAGAAAGCCAGTAAAATCAGAATTAGTAAAGATTTGCTTGATAGCTGTCTGGCAAAAATCAAAATCAGATTTGACACCCACTGACCAAGCATTTTCCTTCTGACAGCCAATCATTTGTGATTTTTGAATTGGGCTTACTCCATCCTCAGGAAAAAAATTCACCAGAGCAATTCTCTGTTTGTCAGTGTCATGGAGACGACTAAAGCCATCTAGAACAGCACTCCCTGTGTCCCCAGAAGTAGCTACCAGAATCAAGTAATTGCAGCTTCTGGGAATGCAGTAGGCAAATAAATGTGGCACCAACTGTAATGCAAAATCTTTAAATGATGCTGTTGGTCCATGAAATAACTCAAGAAGGAACTGATTGCCTGCCAGATGCCTAACTGGGGCAACTTTAGAACAACTGAAGTTTTCTCCATAAGCAGTTTCAATAATTTCTGCCAGTTTAGAAGCAGGAATATCAGCAGGATGTATGCATCTTTCTAGTATCACCTGGGCTCTTTCAATGTAAGTTGCTTCTATCAGACCTTGCCATTCTTCAGCAGTGAATTTTGGAAGTCCTCTCTCAGGAACGAAGAGTCCTCCATCAAGGGCTAAGCCCTGAGTAACAACATCACTGAAAAATAATTTATGAGAGTCTTCTTCCATACTCCTTCCAGACCTGCTAGACCTCGTTGAAATGAAAGTTTCCAGGTCCGAGTCTTGGTATCTCTTCACAGCATCAAGTACCTTTTCTGCTACAACCTCCGCTGCAACATCCCCTCCACAAAGAACACGGATGTCAAACCACCTTTTGTAGAATTGCTTCCTAAACTGAAGTATGTCTTTGAGAGAAATACCAGGAGACAGGCCCACGATACGATCCATTTCCTTTGATTTCAGCCTGCTCATGATGACTGCTGTGGGCACATCCAGATACACAACTATCCCATTTTTCTTTATGTGCTGCATGCCAGCAGCATGCATTGGATTGGACCCACTAAGGGAAATTACACTTCCAGATGCTGACAGCTTCAACAGGGCTTTCCCTTCCTCCTCCAGAAATTCCTCATAACCAACGTCCTGCAGTTTTTTGGACACACTCATATTCCAGGTTGTTTCCAGGACATCATCATCTATGTCTATGACAGGGCAATCCAGTTTCTGGCCTACTATTCTCCCAGTCGTTGTTTTCCCAGCACCTGGAGGTCCCATCAGGATAATATTTTTCTTTCCAAGAAGAGAATGACTTGAAAACCATGACTTCCATATCTGTGCAAATGCAACAGGTCTTGAAAGCATCAGTTTTAAACACATGCTAGAAAGACTGTTTTGGGTTATGAGTCTTAAAGGCTGATACTGAAAAATGTGAAACATCTTCTGATGAGTTATTGTGAGGTTTTTTCCAAGACAATTTCACAATCCACTTAACTGCTTCAGAAAGAAAACAAAAAAAAAAAAGAAAACAAACCAGTAACTAGTCCTTCAGCAAACAACTAAGAAAAAACCCTCAAGGATATAAAATTTAGAACAAGACATAAATCCAGCTATGACCTCATCAGCACCAAGGAAGTATCCTTCAGAGTGATTCATTCCCCTCTCCTGCATAGTTCCAGCTTGTTTCCACTGACAAATCCAACTTCACAAAGTCCTCCAGGTAAAAAAAGACATCCAAGCCTAACTCTATAATACTGTTTGCAAATAATATTGCTTATAGGAATTCAAAATCAATTAGTTTTTCTTCTAGAAGACTTGCTTTTAACTACACATTTATAAGTAACAATTAACTTGATTACCTTTCTTGTAATCAAAATGTTAACAAAATATGCATTTGTCCCACTTCCCAAGAAAACTTTGATTTTTTTTTTTAATCCATTCTTCCTAAAAAAACCAAATGCAAGACCCACTTAAATACACAGATAACTCACAGTCTCGTGCAACAGCAAGGCTGGATGAGTTGCATTCAAATCTCTTCTGAAGGGATGGAAACCAAGCAAGAGATTTTTGAAGAACTCCTACACTGGAATTGTATTGAATGTAATTTGGGGACAGAGAGGGGAGGAGAGACAGACAGACAGAGAGACAGAAAAATCATGAGGACTCTCTATCAATAAAAAAGTAACTAAGGATGGATTTCCAACAAAGCAAGAAACTCCCAAAACTGTGCTTTGTTTACTTAGAGAAATTAACACCAACATCAGCATTAATTGGAGCACACAATTTGTCTGCGATGTTTGGAGGAAAAGGGGAAAGAGTCTCAAAATCCTTCTAAAACTGCAAGGGGGGGCAGGGGCATTTGCTCACTCCTATGGAAAGCTGAGCCTGCAAACAGTAAATCTCTGTGTTTGCACCCAGTACTGTGACCTGGAGGACATGCTGGAATTATAAGGCATAGATCAGAGCAAAGATGGGTAGATAATGCTATCCAGGTTTTTTTCCTCAGTTCTTGTAAAGTATAAGGGGATCATTCTATGTAGATACAATATAAGGGTCTTAGAAATCTTTAATGAAAAAAGGTTTTAAAAACCTTTCTAAACCCTTAATAAAAGGAAAAACAAACTGCAATGAGTAATTGTAATATCCAGTATTGCTCTAAAACTGTACTGCAATAGTAAGCACTCTAGTGCATATATAAATATGTATATATTCCTTTTAGGGACAGAAAGAGATCTTCACATTGAACTAGCAGATGCAAAAAAGTTACATTCAGGAGTAAACAAACCCAAAACCAGTATATTTTAGTGACTTTATTTCTTGAACATAAGAATCACTTCAAGCATTGTGTGTGTGAACTAAGGGAACAAAAACCACACCAAGAGCCCTTCCTGCCTGCCATGTCCTGCTCCACTACAGGTTAACTTTGAGCACCAGTCAGCTGGTGTGCATTACACAAATAATGAATTTAGGCCATACGTATTTTTTGAAATCAACTTGAGTTTTGCACTCACCCACATAAAGTACACGTACAATGTACCTGTACAACGCCACAAGCATTGAATACAACCCGTTTATTTGAAATAATTTTTTGCCCACTGGCAAAACTTTTAACAGTAAAAACAAATGATCCACCCACCCCACTTTAGATCCCAACTCCATGCCAGAAGGGTGGGGTTGTCGCAGCAGAGCTTACACCCAAACCTCCAGCGACATTTTGCTTTGCCTATTCGACTCGACACGAACAGCACCTATATATGTTTAACCACGACCCGCAATTTTAACAACCACTGCCGCGGACAGGCGCTTTAGTGAAAACTGGGCCTTATAACTTGGATAGACACGGGACGAGCCCCCAAACCAAGCTTTTGCAGCGGCTCCCTGAAGGAGTCAAAGCGCGGATGGGAGGAAGGAAGGTGCCGGCCAGACCGCACCCATCCACCCACCCACCCGGCCACCCACCCGGCCAGCCAGCACGGGCCATGGGCTGCCAC
>VZTB01012118.1:521166-540677 GCA_013397245.1 Thryothorus ludovicianus | reverse complement strand
GTTAGACTTGATAATTCAGAGGTCTTTTCTAACGTAATTCATTCTGTGATTCTGTGATCTGAGGGTCTACAGTTTGCTCCTAGAAGTGATGATTAAGTTTGGTGTCTTCAGTGACATCTTATTAGTTCATAATTTACATTATGAAAGTATTCTTTCTGTGCACAGGAATTACGTGACATCTTTTTTATTTGCACTTAGAATAATTCAGTGAGCAGCTGAAAAGGTGGGCTTTCCAGTTTCCATACTTTCCGTGTTTCAGATGTGTCCTCTGACGTTTCTTTTGCTTCCCTTTCTTACCTCTTGCCTTAAAAGATATAAGAAAAGGCCTTTTACCAAGAGTTATGCAGACATGCTGTTTTTTTTCAAGTCCCTGTTTATATAAAAGGCTGTTACACTTAGCATCTTTAGTGAAGGGGTAGGTTGTAATTCAATAGCTATAAAACAAGTAGATGTATCAGTGACACTCATTAGATCAAAATAGTTATCCCGTTTCAGGTAAAAGGATTCAGACTTGTGAGATTCCTAGTTCTGAGTCTTTTCTATGTAAAAGTAGATTTTTAAATTTTGTTTTGTTTTCATTTTGAATGGATATAGTTTTGAACAGGGATACTTTGGAAGACAGAGGAAGGTGAAAGGACAATATGGCAAGGCATATTGTAAAGGCACACTAAATCCATTCTTGGCTTAATACCATTCAGAGATTTGGATACTCCATAACCATTAGGTTCAGTTTAAGCAACAGATTCCTTGGCTTAGATATAATCTGACTAAATCCCCTTCTGATCTCAGCGACTTCTGTTGTCACCACACTTGCTGCTTAGGTTCACAATGTAACAAGTATTCAGCTGGTAACAGGACTATTGAACCTAGTTAATAGCATGATTTGACCTGTTTTAACTAAGGCATACAAAATCTACTTTGTTGTATTTTTCCCAAATGAAATCATATATATTTCACTCTCAACTGACTGGTGCTGCTCATGGAACCACAGCAAACATCCTCATTTTCCTCAAGATGACACCTAAAAAATAGGAGTCAACTCTTTCTGTCTTCTTACAGATGTATTGTCTTTTTTTCCCATGCCAAATGATGAACGGATTAAATTCTGATGTTCCCCATAACTGTGTTTTCTTCCTTGCAACCCTCTTTAATCCTATGATATTGAGCCACTTTCTTGGTCTGTAAAGTCACTGAAAAGATAATAGATCCCCCATCTCTTTGTCCAAAGGAGTGTCTCTCCCTGCCTGCAAATGATGTCTTTACCTCATTCCAGTATGTAAGAAACTCGGTTCTTCTGTCTTGTCATTCATTTTCTTATTCCAAGACTGTGAACCATACTAGGTCAAAATTTGCATAAAGCCAGTGCCTTTCTCTCCCCTGTGCTTGTGATGCCACTTTTAGAAAATGGTGAGGAATGCTATTATTTATCAGTTTGGGAGGGTTGTGCAATGTCTATAGCTGTTTGCCATGAATTTAACAGAAAACAAACAAACAAATAACTTCATTCCTTATAATTAGGAGTATTTCAGGAATTATATATAATCTTATGCAGATAATCCTCTATGATTTTGGAGACCAAATCTCCAAAGCACAAAATAACTCCACAATTTTAATGAAGTCCTCTGACATGTTCTAATGCTATGATCAAGTACAAGTACATTTATCAGTTATTTGCAGCTCACAAACAAGAGCTTTTATCATTGTTGCTACTGTGGTACACATTCAGTGGCCCAGGATTATATGGTTTCTTTCTTCCTATTCTTGTATTTCCATTGAATGGGTTGCACTATATGTAATCTTTTTTGTTCTTCTTTTTTATCCTTACTTGAAAACATGGCATTTTTTTTTCATAAACATATTTTTTCTGTAAAAGAAGCACAGTTTTCCATAAACTTTTGTCTACCATAAATTAATAGGACATAGTTCCTAAAGATGGACAGATTATAAAAGTACAGTGAGGGAGCCTTCACTTCAGGAGCAGGAAGTTCTGCTTCCTCAGGCAGACATCTGTGACAGCTCAATCCTTCAGAGAGAGGCAAGATGTTGGCAATCAGCTAATGATCAGCATTTGGCCTCTTGTGGAGGTTTTGATTAAAGCAGAAGTTACCATGCCATATGCAACATTAGACCAAAACAGCAGTGTGTGCATACCACGTTCATGCAGCTTTTCATGTCTGAGCCCTTACTGATTTTCACATCAGCTGTTTCAGTGCCAAACCCACCACTGATAACCATTGTTCAGGATCACAGCTCCTGTCTGTGCAATATAAGGAATCTGCAGCGTGCTGCTATTCCAGAGCAGTCCCATCTCATCTCTCATAAGAGTCTGTAACAGATGGTTCAGCTGGAACACTGAGACAGTGATACAGTGGACAGTAATAAGAGAAACTGATGATCAAGGACATGCTGTACAATTCTTCACTACATTTGATATCTTTTCTCAAGCATAAAACATAGAATCATAGATAATGCTGAGTTGGGAGGGAACCAACAGGATCATTGAGTCCAACTCCTGGCCCTGCACAGGACACCCCAAGAATCACACCATGTACCATAAGGAATTCATGCAAGTAATACTCAAGTTTATTTCCAAAATTTATGTTTTGTTGGATTTCAGAATGTCTGTGTTCAGTGTTAATATTTGGTATCTATTTCCCCAAGTGTGATAATCCTGACCTCAGAGACACAAGAGCAGAAAGAAGAAGCAAGCTAACTTCAGAACCAGAAAACTCATTTGTCAGTGCTCTACCAGCTTTAGCCTTAGCATGGAGGCTGTGTGAATGATGGTCTTTATTTGGGAGAAAGTACAAAACAAAACAGATTAGGCTTTTGCCATGAACTACTGCTGAAACATACATTCTTTGAAGAACTATGGACAATATTTTTCTGACCCTTCACTTCTTTATTGCCTTTTTTTAACCTCGAAGGTATATATCCAAATATAGGGAATTTGTGAAACGTGAAGCAGAGAAAAATAAATCTCAGTGGAAAACTATGGGTCCAGCAAAAGTTGCAGTGCCATCTCCAAATGATTTTCTTCAGAAACATTCCAAGGAACCCAAGCTATCACCAAGTAAGTGTAGACAGAAGATACATGCAATGTAGTATATTTTTTACAGTAGAGAGTTTAGTCTTTGTGTCCTATAGTACTAAGTTATGGCCAGCTATCACATTGTAAAAACAAAAATACTGGTTTGTGGGGTCAGTGTCAGGAAACCACCTGTTTTAGGAATGAGCTTTGTCACTTGTGACATTACATTTATTTGCTGCCAAAGAAGAACATGAACTCAGACAACTTGGATCAAACCATTATTTCTGGTAATGATCATGAATTAGAGTTATGTCTAGTGTGAAATATCTTGGGAAATAATTATTCTTAATCACTCACTATAAGTGAGACTACTCGGGATACTACTGAATTTCTGTTGTGACCTGGAGAAAAGATTACTCTAAAATGGAAGAGTTTGTGTATTATCTGGAGAAAGAGTGGTGAGAAGCTGTTTGCAAGGATTAGGGAGCTGCAAGAGCAGGGCTTTTCCCTTAGGAGAGATGAGTCAGACATTGACAGCAGCCACAAAGCAGGCTGAGCAAAGACCTCACCAGGAGAGTGCAGTCCCAGCACAGCGGGGTGGTGAGGAAAGTCTGTCCTGTCAGTGTCCACTGACCATCAGGCAAAATTGGGTTACAGGCCAGGTCCCTCCACTGATTCCACAAAGCTCTTCAGGAGCAGGACCAGGGGCAGACATGGCTGAGACAGCTCATCCAGGTATTGGCAGGTGAAATGGGGTTCCTGAGCCCAAAGGGTGGGGTGGATGCCCCAGGTGAGACTGGATGGGACCATTATTGCCCAAGGGCTCTGACAGTGAGCACCTCTAATAAAAGTTGTTATAATTACATTTTTTAAAAGTCCTGTACTATTGCAGTTGAGAGGAAATGAGTGACATGTAAGGAAAACCCATCTGAAACAACATAGTATTTCCTAGGTTATGAAACTTCTGTTAGGCCAAACAAACATACATCACTTCATTGACAGGCAGTTCTTTCATTGTACATACTGTTGGGTTGTATTTTTATGTAATTCTGTACATTGTTTTTTCCCTTTTGAAAAGTGTAATAATATGAAATTGCAAATCTCTTCAAATGTATTGCTGAGAATGTTTACATGCTCTATTTACAGAAAAAAAAGAAGAGGAGGGTGAACAATTGCGTCCATTGTCAGTGCCAGGGAGGACATACCAGCCAGTTATTCGCATTAAAAAGAATTTTATAAATAAAAATGCAGTTGCTGTTATCACAGGGAAGCCAAAAAAACCTAGACATTTTTGTGTTGATACAAGACAGGGAGATAAATATCTCCTTGAGCCTTCAGGACTTTTTCCAAAATACATTAAAAAAAAGGTATGTTTTATTAAATTATGTTGGAAATACTATTTGTAATGCCTATTTTAGGTTCACTGTTGCATAGATACTGTGGCTGTTAATGTTAGACCTTTTGAATTTATCAAGAAGAAATCACTGGCACTAGATTTGTGCCTTGCATTTGTTCTGTTTTCATTTGCTCACGCTGTCAGCCAAAAAAATTTGCAGAATGATTGTTCTAAAGCTATGGTATATGTCTTGCATTGGGAGCTCATGGAGCATCTAATGGGGAGACGTGGAATTCTGTGATGAATGAATGTTTGCTGCTTAGAAAAGTCAGGCAGGGAAGAAGAGGAGAGTTGCCCTTTGAATGAGGGAGATGTTCAAATATGAGTTCTTTTATGAAACTGGCAACAGGCTGGTTGGGAGTCAGGATCAGGGGAAAGGCCAGCAACTGTCAAAAGTGTATTTGTTATGGAGCACCCAATAAAGTGAGGGACTGGATGGAAATCTCTTTAAGCAACTTGATGAAATCTTCAGATCACGATGCAGCTTCTTTTGGAAGACTTCACTCTCCTTGATAGCTGCTGAAAGAATAACACAATGGAATGAAGGCAATCCAGAAAGTTTCCTGGAGCATGTCAGCAACAGCTTTCTTCACAGATGGTGAATGAGCCAACCAATGGTCATGCTCTTCTGGTTCTACTTACAAAGCTGGAAGAGTTGTTCAGGGGTGTGATAATCAGTTGTAGTCTGGATGGCACAGACCATGTAGCAGTTCCAGACCCCTCCTGTTCAGAGAGGCAGGTGGTACCCTACTGACTGCTCAGGAGAACAGCTTATTGAGGGTAACTGGTAAGTAGAACCCCATGTGAGACAGCTCTGGAAAGCAAAGAGCTTGGGAAAGCTGACATGCTTTTAAGGACAACCTTCTCTGTGCACAAGAAGAATCCATCCCCTACCCAGGAAAATAAGACCTATCAAGAATCTGCCTTATCTAAACATGTAAACCCATGACAGAGCATTAAGAGATGACATATGACATAACTCATGACAGAGAAGTTGCCAAAATGAACCTGGAGCCCTTGCAGTACCTTTCCATGGCTAAACGTGTATATAAGCAATGCTAGTCATGGTGCTGCCTGACTCTAAAAGATTAGTGAATAATTCTGCATTTAGTAGAAAGAAGGTAGATTCTGATATCTTCTGGCTAGAGCAGCTTCATTTTACAAGGATTAAGGCAAAATAGATGTGTTTCCCCAAGAATGTCTGGGATATTTTTTCCTCAAGAAGTACATCAGTATGGGATAGTTTATCCTTCCTAGCTGGTCCAATTTGCCTGTATGTATTCTTGTATGTTGCAATGTTCAGCAAAAATCAGGATACAGAAAGATGTTTCAAAGAAATTCTCTCTAAGGAATGTTTCCAATCATCGAATCTGATACTGTATAAAAATGTAAAATAGCTCACTTCATGAACAGGTTTCAAACTCCTTGCTCAAACATCAGTTCTTATAAATAGACATTTTGGGTTCCAGATTCTTTTGTCTTCTAAGGTTGTGAAAAGAAATTGAAGAGAATTATTTGTATGTTTTTCTCAGTCTACAAAGATAATCATGTTTGACACTTTTAACAACGTGGTGATTTAGGATTTTAGTGTTCAGTAGTAAAATTGTCATTTCAAGCTATTTTTGCAAATGTATGGATAACAGGTATGTCTTTATTTCCTTCTTAAAAGTGCATATAAGGAAATTCTTCCTTCTGCTTACAGTGTTATGGTGTTACACCAAAATATGTGACAGAGAGAAAGGAAGAAATGAAGAGAGAGGAGGAAGAATATCAAGCCCTTGTTTTGGAGCATCTCAAGAAGCATGCAATGAAATCTTTATCTGAAGAAGAAAGGACAAATATTCTGCAGGTGTGTATTTTGGTGTAGTGTAATTAGTAACATATAAAAAGATTAAATAAGGTAGTGTAAGTCCATATAAATAATAAGAGTTTACTTTTTGTTTTTTTAAGTGTGATAAATTAGTTTGCTACTTTTTCACTAGATGGAGCTGTAGAACAGTTGTAGACAACTGAAGGAAACAGATCTAGCTGAAGTTTTAATCCAGTTTTCAATTGTGTTTTTTTCTTATCCACCTTAATGACTCGGAATTTCAGTGAAACTTCAAAGAGCAGAAAATCACCAATATGGATTTAGTGACGCTTATTAATGAAGAAATACAATGTTTTTCCTAATGCAGAATATTCCTTCTTTTATTGGCAGTTTCTATCTTCACATTGACTTCACTGATTAAAGCATAATGACTTGCTTTAAAATGTGGCAAAAAAAGAAAACAGAATTAAATTGCAATATAGTCATAGAACTATGACTGAAAATCTTGTATTTTGTCAAGCTGATCTGGATACTGTCTTTCATACAGTTTTTATTGCACAAAACTTGGTAAAGATAATTAATACCATAAAACATGTAGAGCATAAAAGAGGCATCTTAAAAGTCTATCCTGCCCTAGAACTGGAAATTTTTGACCACTTTTTGGACAAATTTTCTATGAAAATTAAGCTTATATGACTGTGATATCTATCAATCCATCCCTTAATAACTTGCTCTTAGCATCCACCTGAAACAAAATAATAGATAGATGGACAGCTCAAAGATCCTGAATGCCCACAAAAAAAAAGCAACCAAAAAGCAGTATCTTTAAAGAAAAAAGTGTCTAACTCACTTGCCTGAAAGATGAACTGGTTAATTGCAGCAGAAGCTAGGAAGGAGTATGGGAGAGAGGTGAGGGTATTACATTGACAGCAATATAAAGAAGAAAACAGCATGCTCTTTTGAAGAAGATTGACATATTTTTATGGTGGGAAAGGCATGGGACAAGCTGATGGTCCAACAAGTTAACTATGCAGCAAAAATATATGTGCAAAAAGGCACTTGAGTTCAGCTGCTCACGGTTCTGCATTTAGTTTGATTAAAATGATGTTCTATATTTTTCAAATACAGGAGTGCCCTGGAAATTTTAAAGTTTTTAGATTGCTTTTACTAACTCAGTATTTATTTTAATTTTATTTTCAAAATATTTGCACTTCCATGGGCTTACTTGTACAGTTATATTGTCAGGAGGAATTAGTGTCCTCAGGGAATGTGGCTTCTACCCAGTGCTCAGCTGTAGACATATGGGAATTTCTGTCCCTTAAAATAATTGACATTACTAGTGAACACATGTGCACTATCTGATTTGAAAGAATACGTGGCAATAGATGCCTGAGACCAAAATCAAGCCTCATGACCTTACAAAAATAAAGGGAAGTAATTTGTGCCAACATTTTTTGAACTCTTCATTGTACTTACTTTGGTTGGGATTTTATGAACATAAAGTAGAATGTTGATAAATGCAGTACATATTTCTCACTGATCCAGCTTGTATTAGAATTCCATATATAGAGTTGGATATTCAGTTTGTGAGCTAGCTATAGGAACAGTGGTCAGGATATTAAGTTGTTGGAAGAGCAGTGAAGGAGATTTTTATAGAGTCATGATCTGCTTTTGATCTCTCCACTTTGTAGGGATAGAGCAAATTTGATGAATGTATGCTCTAATGATTTAAAATTCACTGTTTTCAATTATTTCCAAGCCAGTTCTTACTAATGTACACAAATAAGAATTATTTGAAGAATCTGTGAATGACTTTTCTATAAAAGATATTTAGAAGATGAGATTTATGTTTATGCCTATATATTTGTAAACTGTACCTGATGCCTGGTAAACTGTGAACCTTATCAAAGTACTTTACAGCCTTGGGTAGCAAAGACAAGTATCATTACAAGACAGTAGATAAATATCCTTGGTGCTCCAAGTTCCACATATAGGAGTAAAGTTTTTAAGCTTATGTAGATATTTGTGTGTGAAGATTGTTGGAATAACCTTTATGAACAACACTTAAATGCTTAATATAATTATGCAAAAAGCATGAATTGCTGTGCAATAAATACACTGGTTTGAATTGTTAAAATAGTAGTTCATTTTAAAGATTACCTTTTTCTTAGTGTTGGCAGGGGAGTTCTTTTTTTTTCTGTAAATCAATTTATACAGTCAACAAAAGACAAGTTTTTAAGCACAAGAGCCCTTGAGTTCTGAAATAGAAACAACAGTCTTCAAAGCTAAATATGTATAAAAATAAACTCTCTAAATTTAACTTCAGTACGTTCTTCAGTTAGCCAGACTGTGAGAAAAGTGTTTAATAATAATGAAGCACATGAGGTTGGAAATCACAGTGTGCCATAAAATCAGTGTGCCAATTGAATCCAGTTTTAGTTATGGAGAAGAGCTGAAATCCCAAAAGAATAGCTTCACTTCTTTATTTTTGAAGATACTTTGTGATATCCTCTAAAGTGACAGAACTGAGAGCCATAAACATTTTGGAGAAGTGTTTCCTCACTGACAGGTGTGTTATTTACTGATTGCTGTCTCAGTTCCTTGTTAGTTCTGATTATTAAGTTCACTCATGTAGTTTTCATGGATATATTTGATGCACTGGATAAACTCTACTAAATCCTCACATACACATGGATAGAATGTGTAGATTTTAATTATACTTTTGAGGAGAGAAAGTAAGAGCAATAGTTGCAGTAATTGTAAGAAGGGTATAAAGACAAGATTTAAATTTTATTTTTCTACCACTGTTTGATTCCTTTCAGTGTATATTGGTGGATAAAAGTGTCATCTCTGGTGTCGACTTAGCAGCTTTATGAATAGATTTTGGATTGTAACATTTTTAGGTTTTTTAGGTAGAATTCTAGTCTTGAAGTTTTATATATGGAGGATACAGTTTGCCTTATCTAGACAGGTGATTCTTTGCACAGCAGCATTCAAGAGAGGTAGTAGTTATTGAAATTCTTGTTGATAGGGTCAGTGACAGTTGGGGTTTTAGTCCAAAGGATAAATAAATTGCCTGTAGTTGTTACTGTAAATGTCCATTAGAAGCATAATGCAATTATTCAGAATTTTTTCAAAGTAGTTTATAGAAGTTAAAGTATTGTGGAATCAGTTTGGTGACTGTGGTCTGAACAAACTCTTGATTACAGAAAATTAAACTGGTGGTGAGATAGCCTGAAACTGCTGCTGAATTTTGGCTGGAGTTCCAAGTATTGTAACTCTTAAGGATTTAATTAATTCGGTCCAATTAAGATGATTGCATTTTATTCATGTACTTATCTATTATTGTTACATTGCAGTGACACTTAGCAAATGTAATACAAATTAAAAAATCTAGTAGTTTATATACATATTGTTCTTACTTTAAGTTTTTCTCATATATTTCCTTTTCATGTAATGGCACCAGGGACTGAAAGAGAAATGGGAAGAAGTAAATCATGAATTTCAAAGTCTTCCAATACTAACAGACACCAGGTACAAGCAGATGCATAAAGAAGAGCTGGAATTAAAGCTGAAACAACTGGAGCATGACATAGCAGCAATTGAGAAGCACAAAATTATCTACATTGCAAACGTGTAAGGGTTGTTGTTCAGATATTGCCTCATTTCTCCTTTTTCTCTATCCCTGCATCTCCAAGAAGTGCCTCTCTAACTTCTCAGGAGATGCTACTGTCAACTATTTAGAAGGAAATACTCAACTAAGTATGTAGCTTCTTAGGAAAAAATAACTCTCATCTGTACAATTCCCAAAACATTTTGAAATAAAATGCTTAACTAAACTTTGAGTATGAATAATTAATTTAGTTTATTATTCTTTGTAATTTTTATTACCTACTAAGATTTCTATAAACATCATACAGAAAGCATATAAAACACTCTTTCATATGTTTGGAGTCTGTCTTTCCTTGCCTAGCCAAAACAAAGGGAAATATTTGGCTGCTGAAAGACAGCTTAGTAAATATAACTTCAGGATGAAATGGCTTCTGGACTATATATTAAAGAAATATTGTGCTTTACTTAAAAGCTTGAGTGATTATATTTCTAAACAGCTTGGCTTCTGCATAACATTTTGTGTCCTCAGTTTTTGTTACAAAAACCAATTTTTAATTTGGAAACCTGTAGTAATACAGATACCACATGTGTGTTTTAACAAGTACATAATTTTGTAATACTGCATTAAATCTACAATTAAATTAGAAAAATGAGTTTTTATTGGAATTATATGTGCACTGTTAGAATGAAAGCAATATGCAAGCATCAGAGTCAAGACTTAGACAAAAATTATATCAGCACACTCTATTGCAATTGTTTTCATAGAAGGAAAAAATGTTTTTCTTTCCTACTGCTTAACCTTTGCTTCATAATTGTAGATAATGTTTAGGTTAGAAAAGATCTTTTTTAGCCTTTCAGAACCTTTTTTCTGTATGGTATCAATCACTACCACCAGCAGCTGTTTTGACATCATCATATCTGACATCAGCAAAGGATAAAGTAAAAAATTTGAATTTAACTAAGAAAAGCCAAATTTTCCAATACATTAAGTTCATTTCCTAAATTTGTCAGGGAATGGCTTTGAAGACTTCACAGTGATTCTAGGTTCCTTTTCTTGTGCATATTATACTTGTCTATGACATGCACTAGGGACGTGGGTGAACAAGAATGTGTATTTTTTTATTTGTAACTAATTGTTAAATAATCGTGTTTATTTTAGAAGGATGTAAGCTGAAAGAAAGCTGCAGATTTGTAAAATCTGGATTTAATATACTTCTTACTCAAAAGAATGACACATTATATATTTTAACAAAACTACTCTTAATTATTAGCACTTAATAATATGTGACATTATCTTTTAGTGAAGTACTTGATACCCCTCATAAGAAATTCAGTGTGGTCAGAAAAGGCTGTTTCTTATGGCTTGAAATAAAAAAAAGGATTTTATTCCAAAGCTTGCATTCCCACTGCCTCCCTCTCAGCTTTTGCTTACTTGCAGACTGGCTGATTTAGGTTAGGATCTGATTTGATTCTTCCATTTATCATCAGTGCTAACTTTATGGAAATGCAAAATAGGTGATGGCCTATCCCAAAATTTAGGACGAGCAGCTAGGCCACACTTANGGAAATGCAAAATAGGTGATGGCCCATCCCAAAATTTAGGCCACACTTGGAAACATTCATCACTCACCAGTAGAAATGACTCCTTTTTAATATTGTCAGAAGTTAAAACATTATTGGGAAATTAGGAAGTGAATGGGAAGGGATATAAAGAGTATTCCTGCTTAACAGAAGAGGAGGAGACAGAGGCCAGTGTCCTGCAGCTGAGTGCACTGTCACTCGTGTCCCTCAGGAGTGCTGTGGTGTTTCTTTTCCTGAGCCTCACACAGCTCTTTGCAGGTAGCTCTGCTGCGTGTTCCCCTCACTGACATGTGAATTGCTTCTGTCACCCTAAGGAGAGGCTGTACCCCCTTTTGGTGTGTGTTCCATGGGACCTGCCAACACCTCTGATTATGGAAAAAAATGCAATGAAAATCATTGAAAATGCATGCAGAAGGATAATGTTCTTACCCTTTAGCTCTCTCTGGGAAGTTTGACAAAATAAATTTACAGAATCCAAAGAATGTAACTCTGTTTTTATATGTTCAAGAAATGCCAGTAATTGAAAGTTAAATGTTCAGGAATCAACTAATATGTAGCATTGGTATAACAAAATTAAAAATGTGAAAAAGCTCAATTGTTCTGGGTAGAATTGTTCCCTCATAAAAGCTATTAACAAAAACAAGTCTGTCCACAGGCTAAAAAGTAGCATTACCAGTTGAAACATCCTTTAAATTCACTAGTCAGTTACTAATAATCAATAAAATAACAAGACTATAACCAAAATGCTTCAGTACTTCATGATTATAAAATTGGTATTTTAAAATTGTCCATATTAAATTGAATAGCCATAATAAAACATGAAAAATAGGGCATGAATAACCTATTGGTCAGTAAGAGTTACGTTCCCACAAACTGAAAATATTTCCTGTTGGAAGTTGTGCATGACAAAGCTGTGTATCTATTTTTTAAAAATAGCAACATGAAATTACGATGAATATCTCACTGGCTGTTCTTGAGAATGAAACTATTTATATTCAGGAAGGAAGGGATCAGATATGGCACAAGCAGAGGGAGTTCCTGATTGCGTGGCTCCGATAGAGCCGCCTCGAGCAAGCGTCAGCTCTGACCGGAGCATGTGGGCTCCATGTGCCTGATCCTGGACCATGGTGGCTTTCTGGGCTCTGCATGCATTCCTGGGGACTAAGGCTGGGACAGTTCTTCAAAATCTTCCCTGTAGACGGGTAACCTCATTCCCCTCACAAAACAGTAAGGCCAAAATTCAGTGGGGAAAATGGGAGAAATTCGCTACTGAATTCATTTTCCGTAGTCTCTCTGGGTAGGGTTTTTGGTAGGAGGGCATGTCTGACCCCTTATATTTTTGTGGAAAAGTGGTACTGCACACTGCTGCTGTGATGGCTCTGCCCCAAAACTAAAATCTAGTCCTTTCACTGGCATACATTTCAGGCAACACAATGTATCTAAAACTTTCAGCCTTAATGAAGGCAGACTACTTTCAGATAAGAAAATTTCACATATACGGAGATTAATAGGATCCTAGATAAATGCTAGCTCTAGTCCACACTTTCATCCTCGGCTTCAGGATGCTTATAATATTAATGACATAATTAGAGAAGAGACAGGTGGCAAACCCTGTTATTAAGGTTGTCTGACATTTCCCATAGTCAGGGAAGGCAGCTGCTGAGCCCTGCAGCTGGCTGGCCTTGTCCACCCCAGGTGTGTACTGAGCCTGACCAAGGCAAGGAGCAACAGCCACTTCTTCCATGAGTGGCCATCCAAGGTGGAGATTGTACACTTGACCACATGAATCCCTAGACTGTAGAGTTTTTCATATTATCTTAATCTTCCTTCTGCTTCTTCTTGTCATGCAAAGTTATGTAAATAAAATATGAGCAAATTCAGGGATTTCACCTTCCAGGCTAAGTGGCATTATGGTAGGAATGCAATGTGAGTTATTTCTTGTGTTTTTTTCTTTACTGCTTAAAGGATGCTGATATGTGACTTCCATTTCATCAAATTATGAAACACTTTTTTATAGACTGTACCTCCACAAATAGTTGTAGACAGGCAGACATAGCCAAATAGCAGCTATGTGCTGATCTTGTTGATGCTGCCAGGAGAGTGAACTTCTGTTCAGTCACAGTACCAGCCTGTGGTGTTAATTCATTATTCCATGCCAGCCTCAACATTGATTCCACAGCATAAAGAAATTCACAGAAACTTGCAAACACTGGAATAACTTTGTATTCAAATCTTTCCTCAAATGTCCTTTGCAGTGGTGCCCACCAAAACGTAACAACAGCTGAGCTGCTGGTGAGCTGAAATGAGGGTTTATCTTGCTGACAAACCTTTATGTGCAGTTTCCTTGAACTCCCCTGGCACTGTAGCCTGCTGTTTCTTGTCTAAGATTGTTAAGTTAGCTGTCATATGGATCGTGCTTTTCTCTCTTTGCTTTGTATCTGACACAATTTTGTCTGTTAGTCGAGCTCTTGTGTGCTTATAATAACAGTAATAATAAATATGATCATCTGGGCATGAAGACCATGCAATAAGATTCTTGTTGTTTATTGAAAGGATCTGTTTTCCAAGAACCCTCATTTCATTTGTTTCAGCAACTGGAAAGTAGGAGTTGAAGGAAGAGAAATGAGATTTAAAGCAGTTAACCTATTCCCTGGAGCAATATGATTTATTCATGTCTTTGTCATGGCATGTTTTTGAAATGCAATGGTAAATGACTTATACCTGACTTTTTCACTGGTAAGCACTAATACTGCATTTCTCATTTTGGGGATTTCTGACATGCAATTTGAGCCCATCTGTTTTAAATACAGGATATGTATGTAAAGTTAGGACTATGATTTGAGCCTAAACAGCACTATGGAATAGTTTAAAAGCTATTGGTTACTCAAAATAATTAAAATTAAGATTTAGTCTTGCTAGGTGAGAGCCCTCATATGGAAAATTCAGGTGACTCAGTCCTCCAATTCCAAGAGCTGCTGTAAAAATGGACAAGCACTTCTAGAACTGTTCTTTGAGGTCCATTTTAAAGGACCTCATGTTGCTTTGAGGTCCATATTCAAACTGAGGAAGCAATGTAGTAATTCTCTCTTTGGAGGAAAAAACTCCAGTAGTGTTCAACATGTGGCCCCAAGCACTGCACAAGGGAGAAACAACCCCAATTTGCTGTTTGTTCGGGAGGAATGATTTGTCTTCTACAGAAACACTACAATCAGCAAATGGTCCAAATGCAGCATTCCAGCACCCTCGGGTAGCTGCAACAGAGCACAGAGGCTGTCCAGGCATGGACATTCACTGTCTGTGCTGCAGGACAGCTCTTGGGACCAGACTGTTTTTCAGTACACTTTTTTTACTGCACTGCTTATTCTAGGTAAGCTGTGAAGTATACAAAATTGTATCAAAGATAACTGAGCTATTCTGGGGGGGAAAAAGAGCCCTTAAACTGTTATTTGTTTAGTTGTTTAAGACACTCTGAATTCTTTTGTTTGGCAGACTTTCCTAGATTTGTTTTAATTAAGAAAAAAAAAATGTTAAAAGAGGATGAAGCCAAGTGAACAACCTCCTTTAAAAAGAAAACAAACTCTAACAGTTAAATTCAGTACATTGGGTGTGACCCACTATATAGTTACAACTCCCTGACTAGTTTTCATGGTCATGCATGATGAATTTGTCATAGGATGTGATGTGAGCTGCATTCCTGGAAAAGAGTGCTTTATCATTCAAACGTCAATACCTCTAAATAGCTGGTTAGGGCAAGTATTTCCATAATGTTATAAAGAATATAAAGTTTATTCTAGTATTGAAGGACAAGAGGAAATTTCTGTTTGCATTTCTTTCAGCTATAAGGACTCTATATTAATAACATGAACCTGAAAAGCAGGAAGGGTATCTTCAGGAGCCAGGAAATTGCAAAGCAAATCTCTCGCTGCTCTAGTTTGGCACAGTGAGATTAATAACAAACAAAAATGTAGTTTTGTATTAAAGATGTTTATCATAGACCAAATAAGTCAAAGCCCAGGGTTCTGTCAAGCAGTGCCTAACAGTGATTTTAAGGTTATAAATATTTGAAAAAAAATAGACTAACATCTTGAATGGCAGCATGTAGCCATTTTCTTGCTGTCAAAGTTACTCCAGTTAATTCTTAAAGCCTGGGTCTCACTAACTCAGTACAGATCAACTGTGACCAAGCTTCCCTTGTAGATCTTAGGTGCTGCAACTGCTTCAAAGCTAAACTTTCCAATTCCTCTAAAATGATGGCAACTCAGCTGAAATTGAAGGTGGGCAGGAGTCAGGTTCCAGCTTGCAGTGCCACTCCATCACCTGCTCTAGTGCAGGAGTCACAGAGAACAATGTGCATCTCTTGTGCTGCACATCACAGGATGCTCCCTAGCCCTGCTAGTGGGGCAGCGTTTCCTATCCCTGTGTTCCTGGCTGTAGGGGAAGGGTTTGAAATCCTGCTTCATGTTGTCCCAGATGGCTGGAACGCTGTCTGCCAGACATGCTGCACTCAGGGTTTCCAGCAGCCACCCTGTGGACTGGGTCACTGCCTCAGGTAATACACAAGAACTCAAAATTCTAGAATTTATTAAAACTGGATATGAAAACAATTCACAATTGTTTCCAACATGCCCTAAAGTACTGTACACATGCTAGACTTTTGCTTTTAATAATCTCTTCAGTAACCATTTTACCCAAAAATATCTTTCTTTGCCACAATTGGATGTGTGTGTTGTAGCTTACCTTGTAACCACTAAGAAATGCAAGTTTATGCTCGATAAGATTGTTTACAGTTCTGCTGTTCACATAACAGCTGCAGCAACAGGCAGAACCAGAAAAAGAGCTCTTACTTCATCCCATAATTGGCAAGCTTCTACCTGGGTAAGCCATATCTCCTGAAATGTTCTGGATTTTCATGCTTTTCTCGTCTAGTTTTGGTGTTTACATATTAAACTGAGTTCTCAAGTGTTTGTTATAGCTTCTTGGAAATGAAATACATAATGCAGTTGCAAAGGTTGCTTACAGGTAACTCCATAATATTTGCCTTGGACTGCTTTCTTGGCATATCCCTGCCCCCAACCTTTTATTTTAAGTATTTCTTTACATTAAAGTTGTGAAAGAGTGGGCATGACCTACTTTTATCAGTTACATGGTAAGAGAAGAATAGATGTCTAATTGAAATTACAAAGTTGTGTAAAGGCCAAAGATGTAAATATATTCACAGGGGATTTGCATATCAGTCTTAACGCTGCTTTGTTTTTCTGTGTGTTGCTTTTTCCATCTGCTCCTTTATGGCTCTTGGCTATGTGTCCAGACCTACCCAGTCCTACTTGTATTATCTACTCTTATTTTCTTTGTTCTTTTCCCCTTTGATCATTTCCCCTGGTTGTATATCTAGGAATGTTTATTCTTTTCCTCCTATTTTTAGTTCGTAAACAAACAGCTAAACAAAGATAGTTAGAACATTCTTCAGAATGTTTACAGGCTTTTTCACAGTTAAGCCCCAAATATCATATTTTCACTAATCATATTTTGGCCCTAATTAAAATAAGTTTTGAAAGTCTACTGTAAAATCATTTATTCTATACCAGTTCATACTGTATAAAAAAAAAAAGAAAAAGCAAACATTCATTAAGTATACATTCTTCCATAATAAAATCCTTAGCAGCTTCATTTCCATCATGCACAAAGAACCTCATTAATTCTGGTCTCTACCAATTCTGTGAGTTCACAGAACCATGAATTTGTCTCATTTGCAACAAAACTAAACAAAATGTATTGTTTTGTGCCAATTAAAAAATCTTCCATGGAGAAGAACAGCTTTGTGGGCATGTGGCTGCTGAGAGCAGTATTATTGAAGTGTACCCCAGCTAAATTTTTCATTTCCTTACTTATATTTATTGTTATTAGCAAGACATCACACTTCATTACAATTCTTAAGCGAGCCCTGTAAAATTGCTGGAAGTTAAGAACATCAAAACAAAGACTTGACAAACACATTCATCCAATCTTGATGGGAAGAACAAACATCTCCTGCTTAAGTTTTCCGGTATAATGCTGGAGGAATTTATTTTTTAGTGTCCTGCTCATGTTAATGCTTTTTGAAGCATTAAGCTTCTGTCTGTAGTTAGTCAGAACAATCTCTCCTATTGCAGTAGTCTAATAAAGAATATGGTTAAAAAACACAGAAAGCTCTATTAATAGTAACCTAAACAGTCTGAAAAGTAGAAAAAACAGTCCTCATATAGCAGTGGCAGAACTGATTTGAGTTTCTAGCTGTAATCTAAATAGCTTCAGATCCAGAGAGTTCAGCTCTGTGGCATAAACACAATAGCAGCTTTAACTTGGTAACTTGGTGGTAACTGATTTCAACTGCACTAGCCTTAGGGCAAATACGGGCTTTAGGAGGCATTCTTTCAGACAAGGAGTCTCCAAATCCTGAAAAGTGTGGATACAAATCAGGAGCATTTCACCCAAAGATCAGATGAAGCATCAAGCTATCTTTCTCAATAGTTGTTTGAAATGTTGACATGTAATTGAAACACAAATCTATTTAGGGATTTTGTCCATTATGAAAATCTCTTATGTATTTTACCAAAATATTTTTATTTATGTAGATTTGTACAAGTCTGCATCGACTGTTTATCAGATTAACTACTAATTATTTTACAGCACCTTGAAACTATTTTTTCCCAATACACTTGTGTCTTCATATACAGGCACCACTTTGAGGCAGATACATTCTGGAGTGAACTTCTGACACCTTGTAAACCTTGTCTTTTGTTCTTTCAGACATGATGTCTATTGTAGCAATAGTTCTTTAAGGAATAGTTCCTTAACTCATCAGAAAGCAAATACCTCTGGCTTCATATAAGGAACAAAGCATTTATCACAAGATAATCTTCAATTACTGTAGTACTTCACCAGATTTTAATTAGTTATTAATTTATAGGAGCCTTTTTAATATCAGTTTGCTAAGAATTGTCTTATCAGTTCTAATGTAAGTGTATTAACAGGATGCACATCAAAACTAGTCCACACTGGCCAGCAAACTCCCTGTGTAGACATACCCATCTCTCCCTGGATCCATCTGTTGTGACCAGAGGTGTCAATGACCACATTCTAGAATAGTAGTGCACCAACCTGAAATGTTTCCTGCTTGGTTGGTGAGAGCCCCTCAGGTACCATGAGGAATACTCCACTATGCCTAAGCAACTTTTTCTTCCTTTAATAGTTTCTAGTATAGGAATGGCAGAATTCTACCAGTATTTGACAGATTGATACTAAAAGTTATAAAACTTTCAATTTTAAGGATGTGAACAGCTCTATTTTTATCCACAGTGGGCAGAGAGGCTGTTAGCATTTTCCCCAAAAGACAGGATACAAAAAGAATGGAGCAAGTCCAAATTTGAATGTCTTGTGTGGGAATGTAAAGGTAGGCAACGATCAGAGTAAGCCAAGAAAAAAAAAACAAGCTCCTTCTCCTCTGTAAGGCAGTGAAAGCAAAATATTAATAATAATTTTAACAGAATTGGAAGAGGGTGGCAGAAAGCTGCACTGTTCCTGGTGTCTGATCTGTTTATCTCCAACTGCACAGAGAGCATAGGCAACATGGGCATGGGCTGGGGGCAACAGGGAGACACAGCCTGCCCCTGCATGTGCACAGGGTGGAAAGGAGCAGCAACTCCAGAAGACAGTGAGGATGGAAAGTACAATTACTGAACTGCTGGAAGTTTCATTTTTTCTTCCCCGGAGTATAAGAAAATCCTGTTAAAACAGCAGTTTAAACCACACCAGCTTAATATTACCGATTAACCCAGGCCAGGCCCCTTGGCCAGCCCTGCTCCATCCATTCCACCATCCCAACCATACCTATATCGGCACCGCTTCCATCCTGCATTCCACATCCCTCACTCCACAACCTGCACCCCTCACTGCCCATCCTGCATCCCGCACCCTGCATCCCACATCCCGCACTCCACATCCCACTCTCCTCATCCCGCATCCCCTATCCTGGACCCCTCACCCCGCATCCCGCCCATCCCTCACTCCGCTCCCCTCACCCCTCACCCGGCTCCCCTCACCCC
>VZTB01012118.1:451697-520769 GCA_013397245.1 Thryothorus ludovicianus | reverse complement strand
GGTCCCCGGCCCGCTTCCCCGCTGCCCCTCGGCGCTTTGTGCTGAAGCCCGGCGCCCTTCCCTTCCCGCTTGCTCCGGGCCCCCCGGCCGGCGCTTGGGCCGCGACCCCCTCACCCTGGGCCGGTCCCGCCACGCCCGCCGGGCTCGGCCCCGCTGCGGCGGCCGGAGCGGGACGGGCGTGCTGGGCTGAGCCGCGCCTCTGGCTTCCGCCGTGAAAGCACGGCCCGGTACCACCCCGAGCGGCTCCTGTGGCCGTGGCTGTGCTTCCCCAGGCTCTTTGAGTACCGGGGATGAGGATCCTCAGGCATCCCGAGTGTCTTTCTCCCAGCGGAACTCTGAGAGGCCCCCGGGGGTCTGCGGGCGCCGTGGAAGAGGGTTGGGCTGCCCGTGTTCTGCTGGGGGGGAAGCAGCCCGAACCTTGGCAGTGCGTTTGGAGTGCCTGTAGGGATGCATAAATGGTGCAAAAATGAATGAATGTGATCCTTATTCTGAGAGACACACTAAATTCTCCCGTGGTGCAAATGCCATCACTGCTACCACCTTAGGTATGCTCTTATTTTAATGCGGCATTAGGATTTTAACAGAAAGTTCACGGGTCAGCTGCCCAGATCATGGCCCAGAGCCGTCTGTGTAGGCAGCAGTCACACTCTGTCCACTTTAACATCTCCATCCTCCTTCTGAAGGACCTGTGTCTGTGTGTTCGAGCTCTGCCTGAAAACACCACACATCAACCACATCCTGGCACCTGTGTAATAAATGACATTCTTTAAGCGGGTGACTGTGCATATCACAAAAGCAACACGGGGTTATTGCAAAGGATGTGAATGTGCATAACCATATTCTGCTGCACTGGTTCAATTTTTTTCTGCTCAGCTCCCCAAAAACCCAACCAACCCTGTGCAGCATCATTTTAGTTACAAAAGCTGGACTCTGCTTCCTGCTTGCTTGGCCAACCGGACTGAGCTCAAAGCTCAACTGTGCTCACTTTGCCAGATGAGAAATCAAGCAACATTCTTCTAAAGGTTGCAATTGAACGTCTTCAGGTTCTGTCTTAGGCCGCAAGGGAACACTTTTGGATATTGTTGTATATTTGTATTCCTTTTTGTATCCATTCACATCCACTTTTTAAAGACTTACTGAAGAGTATCTCCTGGACTATTCAAACATGCAAAGCCTGAATTTTAAAAGTAGGTCTTTCTTTCACTGTAGGAATTTTTTTACACACAACAATGCCAATGTATTTAGAATATATATTTACTTACCCAGTTGAATACTGCTTTTTTTCTGAAACAATCAGAATTTTTTCCTTTGTATTTTTAAGGGATTTTTAAATTCTCAAACAGAATAGTCATAAGAATTTAAAGTTACTTGAAAATTGTCTTATAGCGTAACACTGAATAGCTTTTGGATAAATGAAGACTTGGGAAGTGCCTGTTTAAAAGAAAGAAGAATAATAAATAGGCTATAATATCCAACAGTAATTAATCTGAAAGTACATGTGAACTTCATCTTATTTGTCAAGCACTTGTAAACAAATACTTCAATATTATTGTAAAGTTACACTGTTTATTCTAGAGAACTAGAAGGATAAATAGGAGAATCAAAATTTCATCCTGATCCTGTTCTATAAAGGACTTCTTGTAACCGAAGTTACTGGTTTGCATGAATTCTGAAGCAGTTTTTATCCATTTAATTTGATCTTCAGTGAAACCGTGCAATTTGACAAGAATGCAGAAGTAAGAAATGCTGACAAGAGTAGCCAGTGGATGTTTGTAACACTTAATGAAATTGTTTCAGTTTGCATTGAAATGCTTTTGAACACACTGTTCATTGCTACAAAATTTAAAAAGTTTCAGCCCCCCTAAGCACTGAAGAAGTAGATGGGAAAATAGTCTTTCCAGGCCCACTGCAGCAGTGTTTTTGGAGCAAGATCTGCCTCTAATTAAAAACCTCGCCAAGGAGGATATTTATATTCTCCTGTTTCTATGGAAATGAGGAACACAACTAAGTAACTTCTTTTGTGTAGTTTCAAGGCTTGTGTAAGTCAGGAGAAAAGCTTTCATTGATTCCAGTGATCTCCCAGTCATGCCCTTCATGGGCAAATCCTCAGTAGCAGTTGCCAACAAATAGCTTTCTTGATGCAGAAATTTTTGGGAAGAGTTAAGAAAACATGCTAGTCAAGGTGTCTGTAGCTGTCAATGAATATACAAAAAAAGCCCCCAAGCAACCCAAAACCCACAAGGCAGAACAGTATTTCAGTGCAGCATGAGGCAGGGCTGGGTCTGAGTCAATGAAGAGGGGATGTGAAGGAACAGCTGAACATCAAATAATTTATCTTAGCCATAATTGTGAGAAACTGTTTATTGCTTGACTATAAAATGGTAAGGAAAGGTTAGTTTCAGTGATGGTCCTTCAAAGACTATCTGTAGCAAAAATGCCATTAAAACATGCACTGCCCAAGGGCAAGTTTGTCACCATTTCTCCTTGTGCTCAAGATTCCTGTAGCCAAGCTGTAGAAAGGCACCATGTGTGACTTGAGGAATATGATTGTAAGAAAAACCTGTTGGGTGTCACTTTTTGTCCTGAGCCAGTATTGAAGCAAACCTTTGTAATGATTTCAAGATACCTTGTGAAGCTACAGATCTTGTCTTTCATAAGGAGTAGGGACAATGTTTGTTTTGGAGTTTGTTTAGTTTTTGTGCTGGTGACTTGCATTTCATAGCTTTCTGAAGCCCTCAGCTGTTGGCTAGATTTTTACCTTCTAAATCTCTACCCCCACTGTATGTTGTGAGATCAAATCTCTGTATTCAATACTTACAAAACCAATGTATATTAAGTCTATAAAATATTTTTTCCGTATGGAAAAATATATGGATTTACAGACTAGTTTCATAGTGAGGTGAGATGCAAACATTTTAGGTAATCACTTACCTTTCATGACATTTAAATTAAGACCCTTACCTTTGGCAAGAAGTACAGTTTTTCACTGATTTGTAAAGATAACATCCATGAGCCACATAAATTATTCTCCATATGTGCTGTTTCATCTTTAGAATACTCATCTATTTATTTATTTATGACTTTAGGTCATTCTAAACTAGAAATGCACAGTTTAATGTAGAATTTTATGACTTTTAATTACACCATCTGAATCTCCCATTGGAGAATCCCTTCTTACTGGCAATATTGTATATGCACTTGGAGTTTGAAAATACTTAAAACCTTACTTTCGCCACTAGTTTAGTATTAAAAATTTCTCTGTCTAGTTGTTTGTAATTTCAGGTGACATTTCCCACATTCTGTGGGGAAAAAAACTGTAGCATTTGATTTCTTGCGTTATACTTGGAAGCAAAATAATAATGGGAAAAACAAAATAGTAAATTATGACTGGAAAAAAGTATGGCACACAATGAATTAATCCAATAGAGTGTACTAGAATGCTGATTTTGTATCAGCTACATAATGTCAAACACCATGAAGTGTTCTTGACACTACTGTTTGATATTCAGATTTCAGACAATTGGCCTGGATACAGTCTGGATTTGTTCACTTATCCTCAGCACTACTATGGAGACCTGGAATATGTGCTCATTCCTCATGGCATTATTGTTGACAGGTATGTGTAACTTGAATGTTACGGGATAAATTGTTTGGTCAGTAGGTCAGTAGTATTATTCCTTTTTTATAAAGGCTGTTGTCCATGTATAGTGCATGTATAATCTTTGTTCTAAAATATTACAAGTTAAAAACTTGGATATTTCTGTTTAGGAATTTAAATTAGTACATTTTTGTCTGTTCTGGAGTTCCTACACTTTTAACATACAAAGTGGTCTTTGGAATTCCTGGAAATTTCAGCTGCAAACATTCCGAGGAACAATATAAAAAATATAAATTCATCAAAGAAATATTTCTTAATGAGAGAACATCCTCAGACTTGATAAAAGGTGATAGAAGACTATTTTATTAATCTTCAGTAAAGTAAGTGATCCTCATTCTTACAACACCCAAAGGAATTATATATTTCAGATCAAATGAGAGGATCTAAAATTTCTAATATCTTCTGTTTCTCATATGAAAAATATACTGATTATTGCTATATGGAATTTACTAGAACATTAAAAATAACAGATGTGGAAATGAAGCAACAGCTGTTTCTCATACTTAGTATATTATCTTCAGTCTAGAGCTTCTTCTTCTCTGCTCCATGCACAGATTTCACTAAAGTTCAATCAATGTACTTATGTAGGGGCAAATTGATTTCTGTATTACAGTCAATAGAGAAAGAAAAAAACAGCCAAACCTGAAAAATATAATAATAAAAGACATGGGATAAATGATATGATTATTTAATAAATTGTATCCTGTCAACAAGTCCACTCTCATTGAAACTAATAATCTAATTCAGAGAGCTATAAAGAATTTTCCAGTGTGTTTTCAGAATATAATGCACTGAGCTGTTTTTCCTGAAAACACAAATTGCATCATTTTCTGTTGATACTGCATTACATCTAGAAATGACCTAGTATCTTATTGTAGGTCTAGAAATTCTATCTTTTAAGTTAATATTTATTGTTTACATTTATTATTAAGGTTAATATTTATTGTTTTTAGCTTGAAAATGTATGTAGCATTGCATGGCAGAAACGTGTATCTTTTGTGTCCAATCATCTGCTATATTGTGTTTGCAATGCAGAATTGTCAAAGAGAGGATAGGTTTGGTTGGGAACCCCACAATTCCGGGTTCATTGGAGCATTTGCTCAATTATTTGCCTGGGTGTGACCTTGAACAAGTCACTGAAGCTCTTTGCACTCTTCATTTCTGCTGTATAGAACAGTGAGCTGGACAGAATAGTGATAATAAACACTCTTGATAAGCTTTTCACTGATGCTCTATTTCTTTCTAGTTTTTATGTATATTTTTGTTAAAACTGAAAGGGTAGCATCTTCCAAAGCCAATCAGCTTGAAATTCTCAAATATTCTTTCCTATCTTTCACTTTATTTGTTGTTCTTTTGCAGTAACTAACATAACAAGTTCGGAGTTTGTACAGGTATATTTTACACTGGTAATGCCTGTGAGGTAAAATGGAAGGCTAGCTCACATTCTTTTCTCTCAAGTCTCTGACATATTTATGAACCCAAAATATGCTGAGCTGTGTAGGTCCTGTCTGTATAGCTGGGGAATTTATACATTTAAGGTTAACCAGATCCAAGTACTTTGCATTCTTGCATCCATCACTCTGTATCTGCCATCTGTGAGCTGAATCCAAGCCCATTGGAAAGGACTGTCCTGGAAGGTGGCAGAGTCACCATTCTGGGGGTGTTCAATAAATGACTGGACATGACACTTACTGTTATGGTCTAGCTGACATTGTGGTGATCAGTCAAAGGGTGGACTTGATGAGCTTGAAGGTCTTTTCCAACCTAAATCACTCTGTGATACTGTGAAGTCAGGATATTTAAGCAATGCCAGTCAAGCTTTATACTTACCATAGTGTTTGTAAAGCACACCATGAACTTAGAGCATCTGCATCTGAAGTTATTTTATCCTTTTTTTTTTTTTTTTTTTTCCCAGGACAGAACGACTGGCAAAAGATATTATGCAAGACATTGGAGACAATGATATTGTGGTTCTCTGTGTCCTCAAAGGTGGCTACAAGTTCTGTGCTGATCTTGTGGAGCACATTAAAAATCTTAGCAGAAATTCAGAAAGGTTCATCTCCATGAAAGTCGATTTTGTTAGACTGAAAAGTTACCACGTAAGTCAACAACTGATTTATGTAGATTCTGGTTGAGTGTTGTCATAAATAGTTGAATTTGCATGTGAGATCTCCACCTCCAATTATAAGAAAAACTATGTGAAGAATATTTTTGTTTGAAAATCTGTGAGGTTTTCTTAAAAACTCATATCCTTTATACTTAGTAGATATTAGAATAAGAATATGAAGCGTCCTTGAGCTCTGTTGTTTTATTTAGGCTGTCTTTTACTTCTGGACAGAGAAGTGTTCAAATTTCATTCATGTAAAATGTTGGCATCTTTTTTGTTCTCAAAATCCTCAGCAGTTCTGTCAAGTTAATTTCACATTACTGCATTTTCCATCCCAGCATACTTTAGCATAACTGCAAGGTGGTAAATCTGTGTCTTCTTCTAAATGTTTAATGCTAAGTAAATGAAATGCTTTCATCTTCATAGCATACAGTTTACATACTAGCAAAATATACCACCAGATGATGATAGTGTTCTACAAGAAAATGAAACAAGCCATTCAATCAAATCCAGTGTTGAAGTAATCATCAAGCCCTCCTGTTATCTTCAGAGGAAATTATGCAAAAATAATTTATCTGTGTCTGTTCATATGATAGTGAGATGACCAGCATATTTTAGAATCTCTAACTAGTTTCTTATTGTAGGCATTATGAAGTTCTGTTCTACTTTGCAGTGCATGTTTCATAGTGAGAAGGCATTTCTATAAGTAAATTGTTGCAGAAATGTCTGAGGAAGTACACTAAATAAATACAGTGATAACACAGTGTCTTGCAGAAACACAACTTGCTATGTCAAGTAGTTCCCACAATAACTCTGCATCCTTTCCACAGTTTGTTGGCTGGCATTTTCTTCTGACCCCAGTGACTATAAACTTTTCCCAACTTTCACAGATCCAATCTGACTTTTTTTCAGTGTGGGAAAAAAAGTGAATGGTAACCTTTTATAGCCATTTAGTTAGGATTTGGTCCTGGGACTTCTGTTTCAAGAATTATTTAGTTCTATGAAGCACCTGTGAAATACTAATATTATATATTTCCTAGCTATTCAACAGTATTACAGAAATACTTAATAAATTATAATTTTTGTCTCATATAATGGCACATGGAAATTTTACTCAATTTTTTTTGTGTATTTATAATAGCTCTTCAGTAACGCTGCTGAGCAAATAGTGGAATTACTTAAATTGGGTTTTATTTTGCATCTGGCATATAGGTAATGCACATGCTTTTCTTGCAGAGTTACCTTTTATCTAGTATGAAAATATCCTGGATCTAAAATTTCTTATTAGCCATACTAACACATAACCAATGAGTGACAGGAGATGTGTACTGCAAAAGTGTGGCAATTTTCACATCTTCAGCTTAGGAAATAATGTCAAAGCGTGTTATATCAAGCTGAAACAGCACTAAAAATTTTGTTATGCAAGTTCAATTACCAATGCTAAGTCCTAGATGATCTTAGCATTTAGTGGCTGTGCATATTTTGGATCCTAGACTTATGCTATATCAGAAAGGTAGCACCTTCCCAAGAACTAGTGCCTGCATCTGCTTTTTTGAAAGTATATAATTTTTCCTTATATGTTCTTCCAAAAAAGATGTCATGTATTTAAAGGCTGAAGCTGTCCTGGATTTAGTGCTTGATCAGTGCTTGATTACCTGTCTGGTCTTGAGAAGCTGAATGACACTGCTGTAGAAATTTGAAATCACATGAATATTGGTAGATGCAGTCCATGAGATATGCATAAATGTGATGCTGATTAAAGCACCAGTACCACTACCTGCCATCCTTTGCATCTTGAGTTACTGCTGTGTCCTGTGCAATGGCAGGTTTTGAGGGATGTCCCCTTGTCGGCATAGCTGGGCTCAGATCACTTGAGGAACTTGGTGTACCTAATCTGAGTGACTCTTTAACCCAGCCTTATATGAAACTCCCAAATCTCCATGTTAGTTTATTCTGTAATAACATATTCTTCTCAGTGTTTTACACTTCAATCAGAGGCAACCATTACAGCTTTAGAGATAAGACTCTATGTAAAATCCTGAAGCATCACCAGTTCCACTCCATTGCTTTCCTCTGTGTTTTCTGTTCCACTTTCTAGTAAGACTTATTACTGCTTTCTCTTTTTATCCCTTTTTCATTTTGCAGACATTGTTCTTCTCACATTATTTATCCTGCTTCCTTTTACTAACTGTTCTCTCTTTCTCTCCTGAAGGGGGTCCTGCTGCTCTCAATATGCTTCCTTCAAACATGTCACCCTTCCCCCCTCCAGCTGTTTAAATCCAGCAACTAATTTCAGCTCAAACTCATGGGATTTTTGTATTGTCTCATTCCAGCTTCAATATTGAAAGGTTAGTTGACTTTTAGGGGTTGTAATTCAAAGTGGGATTTTGTGGTTTAATAGGATAGCAAAAATGGGCTGTAATTGTGACCCAGAGTTGGATCTTGGCATCAGTGAAAGTACCCCTTAATTACCAAGTATCAGTGGAAAATATTATACTTTGCTGTTTAGCATACAGACATGATTATAGGAAAAAGAGATTGCAAATATGACCAGTTTTATATGGCTCTTTGTTTTTCAAACTTGTCATAATATTACTGAATTTAGACTTTAGAATTTATACTTAATTAGTATGTTAGGGTTTGCTTTCATATTAAGCTGAGCGTGTATCTTCTTTGTTAGATTTCTTCATGCAAATGAATTGGTTGGAAAAAAAAAGCATAGTACATTTAGATTCTTTGGGTATTAATGAGATGAGTGGCTACTTGTACTGCCATAATCAGGATAGTTTTATCAGGTTTGCAAAATATTGTCATATGTGCCTGAACATTTTTACATTTTTGTGAGAAACTTTACTGTATTTTACAAGGGGCAGATTAAAAGAAAACACCAAGATGAGAGTTAGAAATTAAGATTTCAGGAGTAAACAGATAGGAATCATCATATATAGTTAAGGGTAAAAGGAAGTAGATGGACAAGAAAATCAAATAAATTTTCCAGAGGGAAATCTGAATGAAAAGTAGCAGCTCTGAGTTTCAAGAGGCAGAGAAAACATACACTTTTTTGAATGAACTGAAGAGTAGCAAGGCAAGAAGTATAGTGGGTAGAGCAAAGAACTGCAATAGTCCTCATGTGAAGTGTGATGAATATATAGAAGGATGCATGCCAAGTTTTAGGGGAAAACACTGCATTCTGAAAACACTGACATGAGAACTAATAGAATTTAGCAGCGTTTTAGATATTAGGCACTGAGATATTGGATTTTAATATAAGTCAGTTACAGTGGAATTGACTGCAGAGATTTTTGAATTTAAAACTGGATGAATAAAATTTACTATATTCAATTTTTACCATGCTGATTTTTTTCCTGGATGACTGTTCCTCCACAGGGAATCTAAATTCTGAAGTTGAAAATGGGTGAGGGTTTCCGATTGAAAAGAGAATTCAAAATTATTTTCAGGAGCATGATATGTCGAAGTCAAAGATGAAAATTAATGGTGGAAGAAGTTGTGTTGGGGAATGTCATCTGAGGAGAATGTGACCTTAGCAGGAGAGATGGTGGATCCAGAAATTCCATAATATATTTGTGATATTAATACCTTGAGGAGATTAAAGAGCTGATTAGGAAAAATCCAGAGGGATGTATAACAGAGAAATTAGGAAGATGTTTTACTAGGGTGTTTTGAATTAAATGATAGGACTAGACAAGAAAAAATATTTGAGGATGAACCAAAATAGAGAACAAAAAAATAGAAGGATGTGGATATCATGAAGTGCTGAATAGGATATGTTTTAGTAAAAAAAAAATATACTATAAGAAGTGTAGCAGAAGAGTAGACTGTTCTT
This sequence comes from Thryothorus ludovicianus, assembly GCA_013397245.1. NCBI lineage: Eukaryota > Metazoa > Chordata > Aves > Passeriformes > Certhiidae > Thryothorus > Thryothorus ludovicianus. The sequence goes on along the minus strand of VZTB01012118.1, from coordinate 511,160 downwards.
AAACAATAATTAGGGCTTCTCGTTGTTCAGTGTGGAAGAGACAATTTAGGACAAGCTGGAAAGGTGAAGGCTGAGTTACAGCTTCAGACAGATGAGGATGTTCTGGCTTAGCAAGTCTAATCCACAACTAGAAAATGCAACGATATCACCCAATCTTGTTCTATGGCCATTCCAAATGTGATCTTTAAGTCAAACCTCAATTTTTAAATGGAACTGAAAAAGTTAAGAAGAAGTAGAGGATGTTTGCAGAACTTGAGATGTTCTCAGCAGCCTTTCAATAGAAGTAAAAGCTTGTGAATTAAGACTTCTTTAATGGATAGAAAATGAAAGCTTAAAAGAGAAGGAATCATGATAAGAATCATTGTTGAGGCTAGTGGTGGGGACTGATGGAAGAGAGTATTTTATTAGACAGACCAGTGTGCTTTCTACATGCATTGATACCTGTTCTTGTAAAATGTTTAGTATTCCCATATGGTTATCCATGGATATCTATATAATTCTCTTAATTACAATACTTTATAAGATAGATATTATAGTAAAGCTCACATCTTGGGGAAGAACAAGTGAATCTTGGTGGCATAATTTTTTTTCACTGAACACCATGGAGAGGTAAACTAGGAATGAGGTTGTCCTTAAGTCTTTTGTGATTTGTTTGGTTATATGTGTTCACTAAAGTGGCAGAAGAGCAGCCAGCTCTGTTATTTTGAAATGAAATTGTTATAACAAACTGTTATTTTGAATAACTTTGGGATCCCACCTGGAGTACTGCATCCAGCTCTGGAGTCCTCAGTACAGCAAAGAGGGGGATCTGTTGCAGGGGGTCTGGAGGAGGCTGTGTACATGATCACAGGTCTGGAGCACCTCTCCTAGGAGCACAAACTGATTCAGCTGGGGTTATTCAGCCTGGAGAGGAGAAGGCTTTGGGGAGACCTTAGAGCAGATGGCCAGTACCTGAAAGGACCCTACAAGACAAGGGAAGAGGGACATTTACAAGGCCATGGAATGGTAGGACAAGGGGAAATGCCTTTAAATTGAAAGAGGGTAGGTTTAGCCTAGATAGAAAGGAGATTCTTTTTTTAGTGATGAAGTTGAGGCACTGGAACACATTGCCCGGAGATGTGTTTGATTCTCCAAATATGAATGAACTTCAGGAAAACTTCCAGGGGATTATGTAGATTTGGTCAATTCATGTAATTCTTTCAAATGAGTACATTATTTATGATTTCCAGAATGTAAGTAACAAAAAAATGTAAAAATGTGACTGCTGAATTGTAATCCATGCACAATGGTTGCATTGAATTCTGTTCACAAACAAATCCATTGATATGATCTGTTTCCTCTTCAGCCTCCAGTTGTTTGAAACATATTTACAACTGTTGGTTATTAGTTTTGGCATAAACAGGACTATTAGTGTTGCAAGAATCTGAAAACAAACAACAAAGCCAGCATTGTTTAGTAGAAATCAAAATGTTTTTGCTATATGAAACCATCTCAGTAAATAGTTTTACTAAATCTCTCTACTGTAGGAGTAAGGAAAGAGAGATTTTATAATGAGTAAGTTGAAAGCTTGGTAAATGGAGCAAAATAATTTCTTTTTCTGCCATTGCAGGTTTCCTTCTCATACACCAAATGAGTGTACTTAATTCCTAGAAGGCTCAACAGCATGAAGGATCAGACTATAATCAGAGTGGTATAAAATGTACAGTCCTTTTCATAATAACCTACATTCAGTATAATTTTTCTGTATATAACTTGGGATTTTTTAAGATCACTATGAACTTTGCATTCAAAAATAATATGTTGAAATCCTGATCCTGAAAAAGCAAGTAACCTCAAAATGGTTTTATTAATTAACAACACTAAGAAACAACTGTCTTGCTTGCATTTAGTGATTCATGTCTATATACCCAGACTACACCAGTGTTACAGTGATTGTTTATCTCCATTGCTTTCATGCAAAACACAACTTATGATCTCCTGAGAAAACTGTACTTGCTGAGATGGAGGAGAATTCATGTTATTTCTTGTACTTGCAGATTTTCTTTTGAGTAGGTTGTGAGTTCCCTTTCTTTGTCTTCATGTACACAGTTTAGCTGATGACTGCATCATCCTATTGATGCTGAGTAGCTGTAGAAGAATTACAAATTGGAGCCTACCTGACAGAATGTATTCCTGTCAACTTTAAAGCCAAGTTCTGCCATGATTTCACAGGACTGAGCTCCAAATTATCTGTGAATTATACATTTGACATGCAAATAAATTACTTCAGTCTAGGCAAAAATGTGGTTTAATTTGAAAATTAGTGATTTGTGGTTTATTTAATATGGAGAGAGGTGTGTGTAACAGACATTCAAAAACTAAAATATACTCTTAACCTTTTTCAGATGTGTGTCTTGCAATCACCTCTGCAGACTGTGAACAACAGTGCAGAGAATTTTGCAGCATGATACAGTTTTAGAAACTAACGGGCACCAGAAACATGACTTAATTTAGTCCACAGGAGCTATCAGTGTCAAGGATCTAGACCTTAAAGCTGTTGCTGTTCTGAGAAATATGTTCTGTTAATTGTAGATGGTGTTGTCAGAGATGTCTTATGGGCAAGCTAATGATGAGAGATTTGGGAAATCTGCTCCTTGACTTGCCAAAGGGATTTTATCGCTGTGCACTTTGTATATGAATGGATAAAGTAGCATTTACATCCCTTTTTGAGTGAAAGTTTCATGAGATGCTTGGACCTGCTAAAACAAGTGAGTAAAAGGTCTTTTAGAGCTCCAAGCCAAAGATATTCCCAAATCCTAGGCAGGCATTGGTGCTTTTTCTGTATCTCTTATGCTTCAGTTATTTTCTGAACTTTATTAAGATCTGAGATTGTTAAGAAGGTGATGAACAGTGAAAACAGATCCTATGTTTTTTGTGAATTGAGTGTTTGGAGATACTACAATTCACAGTTCTCCAAACTGTATCTAAATGTTCCTTTTTCTAATGTGAAGACTTGTTCAAAAATAGAATATTTTTCATGAAAGAAACAAAAAAAAAAAAAGTCAACACATCAACATGAAGCAATGTCTTACTGCAAAATATCAGCCTCAGAGACACTCAGACTTTTCAGAGAAATAGCTGAAAATGTGTTAGTAGTGGAAGTCATCCCAAAAGCTTATTCTTGCAGCTAGCTGATGAAATTTTAGAAGAAATTCACAGAAAATGTAATGAGAAGAATGACAGTCTCTTTGGTTAAATTGTGGGTGGTGTTACAAGAGTAGCATTTTGAGAGTAAACTCTCCTGCCAGATTAATCTGTACATCAGGTACAGTGGCTTGGTGTGAAAACTCAGACTCTGGAGGTGGGTCTCTTTTCTGGTTGCACCTACACTGGCTGGAGCAGTGACTGTCTCCAGTTCATTCCCCAGGGCCTGCAGTGCCCTGCAGGCACTCACAGGGGCCAGCTCAGCTGCCTCTGGGCACTCCCTAACCTGTTTCAGCCCAGATAACACCAGTTAGGAGAGAATCTCTATTTGGACTGCTTGAACTTGCTTGAACTTTGTTTTTAGCAACCGAGGTGCACACATGCACCTCAGTAGCCCCTGCCAGAGGGAGACTTACAAGCAGCTGGGGACAGCTTGTGGGCAGTAAATTCTTTAGTCAGCACAGTTCTTGCTGGAAAAAAGAGTCTGCCCATAGCCAAGGGGTCCTCACTCACCCTCTGCAAGCCTCAGACTCACCCTCTGCTTTGCCTGAGAGATGCTCCTCAAAGATATCAGGAGTGTGGATATTTCAACTCTAGTTATTTTTGTGTGCTAGCCTAGTTTTCTTAGATAAATTAATGAAGGCCATACTATATGGACTAAAAAGTGAACTTAAAAGTCAGAGTCTTGAAAACTCTGAGGTCTGAAGGCAGATGCTGTTCTTTCACCTACATGGCATCTACAGCTTCCATTAGACGTGGTGGCAGAGTTGTGAGATATGGGAGATTTAATTCATTTCTTGCTCAAAGTGTTTTATTTTGTGCTTAGGGGTTTGGAATTCTACTTCTAATGTAAGTAGGTGTTAATTTGTGGGCATAGTTCAGGAAAGTCATAATAAGTCTATGATACAGTGAGTTTATCAAGTTTATCTCTAATGTAAAACTTACTTATAGAGGATGATCTTTGTAACTGTATGCATCAGATAACACACCTACACATCACTTGAATATGTTAGCACCATCTGAAATCTTGGTGATTTTTTAAAAGTATGAGTAAGTGTTTCAGTGACTCACATATGGAAGATTTGGGGGAACCAAACAACTCAGCCAAGGGAGAACTGAGTAGGAAGTGGCCTGATTGCCATGGGGACAGAACTAGAGCAGATGTGGCAGTGAAGGCAGGGTGACACTGAGCTGTCCTACAGCTTTTCAGAAATATCAAAGTATTGTTTTAAAGTGTTTATGGAGCATATTGAAGAAGTAACTACATGCTTTTTAAAGATACTTTTAATTTTTATATATTGTTTCCAGCTTCGGTATTACCTTCCTTCATACTGATGTATGATTTTTAGCTATGCAGTTTTTTTTTAAATTAAAAAACATAGCTTTCTTATGTTGTGGGTTGGTACTGTGTTCTTTTGGATTTCACATCTAATATAAACTTCATAGGATATTTTCTAATATTTTTTGAGAAATTTGTCTCCCCAAGAGTCACATTTTTCTTACAAGAGAAGTAATGTTTTCTTTTGAAAAAATTCTTCTAATTTGAAATAAATGTCTTGGATTACAGCATATTGCATAGCTACTATGTATAAACGGCGTTTAAGATCTTAAGTTCCTTTTTCTTAAGGTTTTTTATATGATTTTTTTTTTGGTGAGCTTAAATCTTTAGTATTTTTAAGCAATCCAGGTTCCTGGAACATCTTAATATTTAAGACTGTAGATGTTTTTGAAACTGGCCATTTTTAGAAGATTCAAAGTATCAAGGGATTTTATTAGAAGCATTCAACTGTTCATCTTTTCAAAGAATTAGTTTCCCCTGGGTACAATATTTGTTGTAAAGCAGTGGTCTCTTAGAAAGCCTAAAATATTGAAGTTTAGTTTTAGTAAAATGTTTTGTTTCATATTCTGCCATAAATACACCAAGCTACTACTAAGTTATGGCATTTTCAGCAATTCTATATGTCATCCTGCTTCGTGGATTTTACAGTGATGGAGAGATAGGATCTTATATCTAAGATAGATTCAGAACTCAATAGTCACTAATCCTGTCACAAAAATAAGATCTGGTGAGTTTGAAAGTACTGTGACATGTTTATTCTTTGGAAAAATATCACATTACTGCTACACTAGCAGTACCATTTAATAGGTGAGCTTTTCATATTAAGATCTGAAACGAGGCAAAATTAATTAAAAGAAATTGGAGGGTTCTAGTTTTTCTCAAGGAATTTGAAGACTTCCTTTTACTGGCATCTTAAATGCTGTTTCTTAAAAGAGATCATAACCTGTGTAGTGCTCGTGCAGTGTCACCCCAGCAGGGCTGTAAGGTGTAGACCAAAAGGGTTACTCTAAAAGAGTATGGCAATAACAGGAACTCCTCTGTAATTGCACTGCTGATCTGTGTGACAGATACAAAATTCTTTTCCCTTCTCATTTGATAGACAGAAGTTAAAATATTTAAGTAAAGATGGGATACTATAAAACAACCATGCAAGACAATTCACTAAGAATGTGTGCTGTTAAAAGTTTCCAAGTTGTCATTAGCCAAGGGACTAAACACTTTATGTTAGTTGTATGGAAGAAAGTGCTGCTGAGTTGTGAGGATCAATGATAAACTAAGCTCCAGATTACTGGAAGAGACTAAGCATTTGAGGTTTTTATCAGACTCATCTTCTGTGAATTTGCATACACCTATTTATCTGTTTTCTCAGCCTGTGGCTATTTGACAAAGTTCAATATTCTTCTTCTATCTCAGTTTTATCACCAGATTCTAGGAAATAATGATAGTCAGGGTCAGAGGTTAGAACTCTGTGCTTATTCTAGAGAAAGCTGTTTTCTCTTGTGCTTGCAGAATCCCCACATGGACAGGACTTTTAGTACAGAGCTATTAACTCACTATATGTTTTTTCACAATGTTCATTTACTTGTGATCATTAATTTACAACACAATTTAAAAGATGGTGTAAGATCATACATGTGGATCTAGTATTGTCCAAGCTGGCATGCTAAGGTCCTCTGTTGAGGCTGGGAACATGACTTCTATTTCCACTGCTGTAATGTTCATGCATTTAATGCTAAACAATAATTGGGCAAAAGACAGATACTTCAGTTATTGTGGACTTGGATCCAAATGGACATTTCCCTACCCAAGTCCAGTATACTTGGCTATGGCATGTTGGACAACCTTAATGACTTTTGCATTACCACAGCAGGAGGAAAATTTTCCTTACACTCTTTGGCTTATGGAGCTGAGGAAGAAAAGTATCCCAAGTCTGCTATTCTGAGAGTGTAGGCTGGTATTACATTATTATCACAAAAGGTAGACACCCTTAGCAATGCCTGCTGACAGTCCAAAAGGAGTACCTGAGTAGAACTATGGGAGTTCTGGAGAGTATGCTTCCTAAATTTGTCTTTTACCTGTAAGTTTTAGAATTTATTTGCTTCCCATCTCTGGAGAAAGTTACATGGTCTGAACCTTACCTTACATGACTGAAGAGCCCTGTGAAATTGTAATCCCTCTTCTCATCCTGGAACATACACAGATTTAATTTCTATGTTTTAAATATTATCTTAGAGAATAAAAATAAGCTAGAGTACAAGGAAATCTCAGACTATAGTATGTGAAAACTAACCTGAGTTTTTAGGATTTATTGTATTTCTGATATACATACAAGTCAAAACCTTTGTTATCATATGTTCTTGATTTCAGTCCTTGCTGATCTTTTTAAGTGTTTCTGCCATATGGTGATATGTAATGCTGCAATCTTACTGCCTCATTCTTAAATAAAAGAACCCATTTAACCAATGCTAAGCAAGTATATAAAATTTAATTGCTAAATCAGAAATTAAAAAGTGAAATAATTTATTGTCTATAATCCTTATTAGCCAGGTTAGCTGGTCTGAATTCTGCTTCAATTTATGACATTTTTGCTGTTTTTTAAGATACCTTACCTTCCTTGGATTAAATACAGAGAAGGCATGCAGAAGCCCTGGTACACAAAAACTTGCTGAGTGTCTGAACAGATGATTACAAGCAATTCTATTTATTAAGTTTAATAAATTACTGTTTCCCAGACAGTTGTTTAAGCTGAATGCCCTGCCTTGCTTTTACAGTAGGGAAGAAATATACCCAGGTGTTACCACAGGTCAGCTGATAAGGAGTACCTTGCTGTCAGTAAGTTCATTGTTTGTCTTTCTCTGTCCAAAGCCAACTTCCTCATTGCAAAACTCTGGCCTTCCCTGGAACTGGATAGACTAGCCTGAATTTGAAGCAGTTCCAAACCTGAGTGGCAGAGCTTTTAGTTAAGGAATAATAACAAGGAAGAAATAGAATAAAAAATTAGGAAATTTTCACATGAGTTATATTGTGGATCTACCCCTACAGAAGTAAAATATGTGTTACACTAAACTAGAACACTGCTAGATATACACCTACAGCAGTTTACAATTTGCTGTTATGTGTTATCCTGGTGATAGCCATCAGGCCACTCAGTGGTGTGGTCAGCTCAGGAAGGCAGCTTTAAGGCTTTCAGAGCTGCACAAAGGTGTCAGTGCTTCAGTGCACATGTACCTGAACTTCCCTGTGGCAAAGGGGATTCTGGCAGTGGGTGTGTGCCAGTTTACTGGATTCCATTCCCACTTGGCTCACCATTGTTGGATTGTTTGCAAGGTGTTCAAGGCACCTCTTAAAAATGTATCAGTGACCTGGTACTTGACTGTTTTGAATGTGGGTGTACCCCAGAGGTTGCAGTCTAGCCTTTGGTATACATTTGATTCTGGGTAAGGGAAGGCAAACTTTCCAGTCTTTACTGGGAAATGATCCATATCATTCCCACTCATTTGTACAAGTCTCCAGCTTAACAGTACTTACTGGTTGCCCTCTGAATGTTCCTACTTAAGCCTGGATAGTCCTTCTAGCTGCCTGCCATAAAAACTTGACATGACAGCTCATTTTCTACACCCTTGAGATCTTTTGTTCTTAGCTGTTGTTCTTGCGAGAAGGAACCCATAATTGTATTGATTCAAGTGTATTTTGTTTCTAAGTACAGCATTTTATATACTACCACTCAACTTCTGCTGATTCACTGAGGATATTTCATAGCCTATACTTTATATATCAGTTTGACTTTACTTATTAACCAGAATAGGTTAACAGATCCTGTAGATGCCATACTGACATTTCCCCAACCAACTTAGTCATATTTTGAAGTATTTGTCAGAAGAAAGGTTGCAAAGCAATTTAGTTACATACTAGAATCCAAGGGACAACTGAATGGTCTGTCATTGACTTCTTTTTGGTCAAAACCTTCATGAAGAACCTATTTGTAGGAGGTGGAATGATGGTGTGAAGTGAAAGAGCTGTCCTAATGGGAATTCTCGGGTTGGAGGATCTGCTGTGTCACCTAGGGGGACAAAAGCAATATAGAACAGGCCTGATGGTCACATTCTTCTTTGTTTTGAGTTTCTCTGAGAAATTTTGGGAGAAAAAAGTGACCATATTTTTTAAGAAATTCCATATGAACTCTGCAGGCTGTAGTAATTAGATATGTGATAGTGACCTTGTGTCTATATTTCATAATTTAGTTATGCATTTAAACTGTTCTGTTAAAGCTACTTTTTTTGCCATGATTAAAGAATCTTTGTTTCACTGAGCCCAGTATTAATGTATTCCAGATTCTGTTTCTTCAGAAGAGTAACAGATGTTCACAGTTTGGTGCAATTTTCAGATGAGCAATGCTGTTTATAATGAATTTTCCTGAGACCACCCAACTCATTTCACTTGTAACCTGAACTATGTCCAAGTGTTGATCTCAGGAGATGTGAAAGAGATGTAATAATTCTGTGCCCCACCCAGTTCAAAACACATGACTTAGTATAGATGGAATTTAAATATGTATACTTCCAATCTACATAGAAAGCTAAAGTTTTATGTTGTATGCCATGAAAAATGGTAGTGGAAACAACATTCTTGTTTTAATTCATCAAGTATTCCTATAATTAAATAAAATTATAAACCAAAGATGAACAAGTAAAAAACTACAACCCAGTAATTAAAACCAAAGAAATTAAGATTTATCCTGGAAAATGCAGATTTATTAAGCACAGAAAAAAAATAGAAATATAGCTTGGGATGAGGAGTGGGGATGTGACACAATGCATCACATCTTGTCAGAAACAGCTGCAATAAATTTTGTGCTGCATTAACAAAAATATAGTGTGATTTAGAGCTGTCTCTATCCAAGCCAATATATTTAGTGTAAAATATTTTAAAGAAAATAGTTGATAGGGTTTAGGGATTTTAGAAGGCAAGTACTGAGGAGCTTTGGGCAACAGAAAATGAAGCTTCAATTAATATTTCTTCATTTATAAGAAATCTCAGAGACTCAGTTATATCAGTTGGAATAACTCACAAAGGAAGAAACACTGAATGACTTGAGACCATGAAAATTAAACAAACAGTTCTGAATTGACATTAATTGGTACTGAATGAAACAGATTTTTTTCTTTCCTGACATTCATTGTACTTTATACTTAACATTTAGTGCAGTGTTATTTTCAGATTATAAACTGAGAACTCAAAAAAATGCACTGAGAGGTTCCCATGGCAACCATAGTGTGCAAATTATCAATGTGAACATTATGCTCAGGGTAATGTCACACCATGGTATTGAGCCTTGCTGTTTGTCAGGTATGTATTTTACAACATGAGTTAAGTGATAAATGGAGATAGTTACAAATGGCATTAAAATCAATGATCTGAATTTATTTTTTTTTTAGCAAGAGAATTTCTCTCCAGTGTGACGCAAGGAATTTCTTTAAATTTTTTGAAAATACCTTGGCTGGAGTGTTCTGAGCTGCTTATAGAAAAACCATATGGAAAATGAAATGGTTTTTAGGCACCATGAATACTCAGCCTTGTCCTTTGACAGCACTCGCTCTCCAGTCAGAACAGCAGGATTTTCATAAATGTGTGCAGTTGTGTCCCCACAGCCAATGTGTGAATGCAGAGATTGACAGGATGCTGTGATCCCCCTGCTCTCAATGGCTTTTGTGTTTGCTTAGCTGCTTGCCAGCAATGAAGATGCTATTTCAGCATCTTCCTTTCAGCTGAAGCCAGAAATACCAAATGCAAAGGAAACAGTGCTGCTGTGAATACTGTTGAAAGAGAGGGGGTTTTTTAGTGAAAAATAAATAAATTCATTAATCATTGCACCTCACTGCTATCTTTTTTCTCTTTCTCAACCAGCAGCTTAAGGGCAAACTGCCTCTTCAGTAATTTTTGTGTGCTGGTTGCTAATGAAATTCTACACTTTCTCATTTGAAAATGAAAAAATATTTTGTCAGTGCCTTGGTTACACATGCTGTGGTAGATATTAGAAACAATCTGCTTTTTATAGTCTTATAATAGTCTTGACTTGAATACATGCCTGACTTTTGAAGAGTGACCTGTCTTGCTTTACAACAAAAGACTTATGCTTTTAAGCGTGAACTTAAAATCTTCTCAATCTCCACTTTTTGCTTCATTTTAAAATAATCTGAGGAAATCAGTTACTTGCTCTGTTGTTGTTTGGGCTTTTTTTTCTGCTTTTTTTTACAAAAATAAAAAATATTGAAATTTATATTAGAAAATGTATGGGATGTAACCTTCATTGCTGCTCTAGCTCTGTTTCCCAGGAAACGGATCAGAGCAGCATGAAATTTATCTAAAGCTCCCAGATCCGGTGCAGAAAAAGTGAAGGCAGGTCTAAAAACTGTCTTTTAAAGGACTGACTGCTAAGGACCTCTTACAAAGCTGTGGTGTGAGAGTTTTGTGGAGAGTGGAGTCTGAGTGAAAGCCAGGGAGCCTTTTGGTGGGTCTGCAGAATGCAAACTTGGAGAAATTCTCATCTGGGCAATTCTACAACCTTTGCTTACAGTTTCTCAGGAAGGCTGTTTTACTTTAGACAGTCCATTCCCAAGAGGACCATGAATAGTTCCTGGGGTTGCCAGATTCTTGTGATCAGGTATCTGCAAAGGTGCTTGGAAGTCCCTGAACTTCTGCCAGCTGGGCTGTGAGTGTGGGCAGGTGTGGTTCCATCTGCACAGAGGGCAGCTCTGACCCTCTGTGTGCCTCTGCTTGTCCTGCTTTGGGAGGGAAGGAAGAAGAGCTATCAATCCTTAGAGCAGTAGATCTTTACTTACTACATGTCTTATTGTAAGTTCTGATGTGCCACTACTTCCCTGTGGAAAAACATTTGGCTTCAGGGTGCTGGATTGATGAAATAAAAGCAGAGAATTCAGGTATTGTGAATTTGTCAGCTGTTTGTAATGATGAAGCTTTGTGATGTTACCAGTAAACCACAGTGTCACATTGTGGTACTGGGGCTATTAGTACAGTTGGACTAATGCTATCTTCCTGTGGCTAGGAAGATTAGATTAGCACCTGCATCAATTTGGCAAAAACCCCATGTTAACTATACTTATTTCTGCTCTTGCTTTTTCTGAAAAGTTCATATAGCCTGGCCATGACTGTGTATTTTTTAATTTTCCACCTTCTTTAAGGCCTCTTTTGTGTTACCTTGAAAGTAGGGCTTCCATGTGTCTCCCTTATGTGATCTTAACTGATAATGACTTTGAGCTAGTGCTGGTTGAGAATTTTCCATCAGAAGGAATTTCACCTAGAAATGTCTGTAAAACAAATTTAGCAAAAAAAGAATTTTTCAGAAAAAATTACTTTTATAGCAGGAAAATCAAAACATACTATTCTGTTGCATTTAGTTCAACCTGATTTGCCATATTAAAGTAATTGAACTCAAGGATTTTATCTTTGAGTCAGTTGAATAAACAAAGCTCTGGAAACTGTATGGCACACTGAAAATATTTTTGATCATAAGTGATAAATTTTGCAAGACGTTTCCCCTGAAAAAAAAATGAATTCCTCCAAAAAGAGCTGACATGTAAGCACATTTAGCCTGTGTTTCCAAAAACTGTTCCAAACCAAGAATGTGCTTACAGGTGTTTGGTGAAGTGTTGAGATGCTCCTGTTCTCCCGTTTTGAAAGGGATAAATATGTTACTCAACCCTTGTCATACTAAGAAATAACAAGGAAGGGAACATTATTTTAAAGAGAAAGATGCAACTTCTTCTAGTCCAGTAAAGCCTAGAGTTTGATGTTGGCTTAAAAACAAGCAGGAGATGCAGGAAGCCACATGAGGAAGTGAGAGGGTGGTTTTCTTGTGCACCAATGCTATCAAGCTTTAGAAAATATTCATAACTAAGACTAGTAATCAAGATTTTAAAAGCAGGTAACATTTATATTTTTATACAGTTCTAACCAATTTCAAAGTTTTTTCTTTCTTCTTTCAGAATGATCAGTCTATGCAAGATATGCAGATAATTGGAGGAGATGATCTTTCAAAGCTGACTGGCAAGGTTGGTGCATCTTAAATTTAAGAAAGAAAATTAATTCACTAAAAATACTTGAGAAGAGGTATATAATTTTTGTCAGATACTAATACTGGAATCAAAGTTATTTGTTGTTGTTGTTGTTGTTGTTGTTATTATTATTATTATTATTAATTGTTCTTATTATCAAGGTGCTGTGATACCACTGCTTTCAGATTGCAGATGCCAAAAAAGGTCAGAAGGTAGCCTCGCCATCTTTGTGCAGGATTTCCCAGTAGTTATACATGTTCCATCAGGGAGATTGTGAGCAGAATTTGTGCTGTAATGTTTCTCCTTAACTTGTTTATGTCATGGAGCCTTGTTTTTTCTGCCTTCAGTGGCTGCATACAACCAAACTGCACCTATCCCTGTGCATATCCCTGTTGAATCCAGCATACGAGTTTAATATCATTTTGCCTACTGCACAAAATTCAGTTGTGGAGCCTTTCACTCAGAGAATCAAATGGGATTTTTTATTTCAGCATCAGGCTGGCTGTATGAGTGAATCTGCTCTAAGCTTGAGCCTTGTGGTAAGGAGAGAGAGTGGCTTGAGGCAGTGAAAAGGCTATTTTCATCCAACCATGGTAATACAAAGCAGTACTTTGAAGAGGAAGGAAGGCTGATTTCATTAGGCAAATGGTCTGTGAGGCAAATGGTCAGAAAATGGATTCTTTACTTATGCATCAAGGCAACATAATACTTATCTTGTTATTTGTACTGTATGTGCAGTCACTGTTTTATTAGGTGGTTGTAGATAATATCAATTTCTTCAAAGCACTCAAATGGAGCACTAGCAAACTCATTTGTTTTGTTGTACTATAATACACAAGAAAAAGAAGAGAAAAACTTCATTTTAAATATTTCATTAGTATTAAATAGGGTTTGATGCAATTAGAACTGAAATTTTAAAAAAATGCTGTTACATACAGAATACTTTAGTGACATTATGTACTCAATTTACACTTCTAAATAGTCCTGCTGGGTGTTGTTTCCAAATTACCACTAAAGCGTTAATCATATTCTGGGGAAATATTAATTAATTTGCTACTTTCTAATATTCAAACACTGGAGTTACCTGTTTTTCTATGATGATTTTGCATATATTTCTCTGCCTCACAGGCAGAACTGGCAGTGCATCTTACTTAACATTTCTCTTTTTGAGCATAGTACAAATACTTTTTAAAATTCCAGGCCCAGCCCTCCTTCCCTATGTTCCAGTCCCAAATTTCCTTGATTAATGGTTGCAGGTTTTAGTATTATTTCCAGACATGATGTGTCCAGTATCATTTGAATTCACTGGGCAAAACATTATTTTTTGCAAGACTTTTGTGTATTTATTTGTGTCCATGTGTGTATGAGAGAGAAGGCAGATATTACCCTGTTTAGTCCTGCTCTTATAAAAAATTAAGTAAATTGTTTTCTTACAATGAAAATCCTGGTAATCTTTTTCTCAGTGGCATGGCTCTCCTGTTCCCAGGTATGGAATGGGACACAAATTTTGGCTATGAGATACTTGGGGAGAAGACTGAGCAGCAACATAGTTTAAGACAGCTGAAGGAGGAGGCCAGGATCTTGGGTAGGTGGGAAGCAGCTGGTTTGGGAATGAATTGCTGCTCAGGAGGGGAGCCCAGGGCTGGAAGCTGGGTGTGGAGGCTGAAGAGAGGCAGGAAGGGAGAGCTGGCACTGCCAGGGCAGCAGACACTCAAAGGGCCTGTTTGATGTTTGTTTGTATGTGGGGCTGTGTGTCTGTGACACAGCTGATGTAGGAATAAGGAAATAGCATTTTCACTGTAACATGTGAGAACAGGGTTCCCTTAAGGCTTATTTTACTGTTTGAAAAGCTGGAATGCAAAGCTTAGGCTCAAATGCTCATGCTTACATGTCTAAAGTTGGATATGTGAAGGAGTGGCCTTATGTCCACAGATGCCAACTCCTCCATCTGTTGCTGACTTCAGCAGTTAGTGCAAATATTCTGCACATTTTACTAATCAGCCATTTGTGGGCTGATTCAGAGCCTCCTACAGGCCATGTAAATCTTTTCCTTGAAGTGTTTTTAGTACCTCTCTTTAGCTGCTGGATTTTAAATCTGCCGGTTCAGTAACCATCCAACGTCACTGAGAGAATTAGTTGAAGACTTACTCAGAGAATTCAACTTCTTCGCTATCAAGCAAGCTGTGTTCTTCTTCTGCCTGCTTGGAGTATTTAATATGAAAAGATTGTAATTATATTGAAAAATTAATATATCAATTTAAATACCTTTAACTTACTGATCATGAAAGGTGTTTTCAAGAGCACAAATGTGGGTATGGAATATAAGTTCCATTAAGTTTCTGTAAAGTTGAAAAGTATCAATAAATGTAAACAGTTTTGAAACTTATAGAGAAAAGATTCTGAGATTTTGATGTTGAACTGCCTTTCATTAAGTAATAATACCTGGGACCTCAGCTGCCCTATAATCTTAGTGAAGAAATAAGGCATAGTCATGCTTTGCTGCCTATTGGAAAAACAGATTACTGAGTGAACATGCTGGTATATAATAATGTTGGGTTTTTTTTCCTGAGGAAGCTTAAAGAAAGCAAAAAATTTTAAAAGCTAATTAGAAAGAGACTGTTAAGGGTAATAGCTCTTCAGAATAATATCTCCTCTGTACTTCTCTACAATATGCTTTTGTTTATAAAATTATTATAAGCCTGGAAAAAATGTATAATGACCCAAACCATGAAAAAGAGAAATATTATGAGAGTTAGCATACAGACCCAAACTGCCCAAATGGTTACCTGAAGAAAATTGTCCCTAATTTGAAATTATTATTCTGTTAAGAACATCACTGAGGCAAGAATGAAGTTTTTCATGGCACAAATAATTAATTAAAGTTCTTGAAGAATGAGTCCTGATATAGCTTAACTGTCTAATGCTTTGTAACCATTTCTATCCAGAAAAAAAATAATTTAAAAATCTCTCCTTTAATCATGTAAGTAGTGAATATAAAGTTTCTCAGTATCTGATTTCATGGTAAAGTAGTTAGTTTTCATGTACTTTAAAGCTGAAATACTCACTTGGGTAAAATTCATCATTAATGTTTGTAAAGGGGAAAACATTTTGAAAAGCAGAGATAATCAATTACTGTTCAGAAATCTGTTTCACAACAAGATGGCAATGAAAATATATGAAGATGAGGTGAAAGAGCAAACAATATAACCCTGCCTAGTATCAATACTGTAACCACACTGTATAATACTGTAAAAATTCCTAACATATTTTCAAGTGTTTGTGACATTTGAGTAAAGTAAATTTTAAAGCATCTAGAAACTTCAGTAGGTTGAGCTGTACCAGAGTTATAACTAGTACTGCCATTTATCTCTTGTATTTATATGTATATATATTTTGTCTGAAGAGCTTTAGAGCTGGTTCTGTAGTCCAAAGTCTCCAATGACAGGAATCATTCTGAATATCACTCCATATGTAAAATATGTCCTGTAACCTTTCAAAAAGCTACTATAC
Source organism: Thryothorus ludovicianus (assembly GCA_013397245.1). Classification (NCBI taxonomy): domain Eukaryota; kingdom Metazoa; phylum Chordata; class Aves; order Passeriformes; family Certhiidae; genus Thryothorus; species Thryothorus ludovicianus. The sequence goes on along the minus strand of VZTB01012118.1, from coordinate 495,056 downwards.
CACTTTGACTTGTCTTCTTACAAATGAGACAAGTTAGATAAAATCATGAATTTAAAGTTTATATTTTTTTTACAATTAAAGATACTTATTACAGTTGTATGTTTGATGACAAACTTACATCCATATATTACTGTCATTGTCTCTATTTCTATATAGCTTAGAAATTGAATAAAAATAATCATTATTGGGTTTTAAGTTAATAAGAACTTCAAATTAAAACAGAGTAGTTACACAGTTAGTACTATACAATTATGAAGCCAGTGAATTTCAAAAATTCTGTCAATGCTTATGTTCTGTATGCATTCCATGTTCATACTAAGTACATGTTGTTGACAGTCAGTGGTTTTGTCATTTTCAGAGAAGTGTAGAAGGTAATAAATGGCCATCAAAAAAAAAGGAAAGTGTGTGTGTTTTTTCTGCACATTGTTATGTTAGTTTGAGCACTCCATCCTCATTCTGATGGTCTCTTAAAATGACTGATCAGCTCATATGAAAAGAAGTTTCACTCAGAAGAAGAAATCCTCCAAGCAACTCTTATCAATTCCTTCTGCTATAAAATCTCCAAACTTCCTTTATATGTCTTGTCTAAATCAATTTATCCACTGTCTACCATTTTCTTTCCCAGCTTGTCATTTGGGAGGATATTCCAGGAGCATAAAACATTCTCACTTTCTTCTCATATGCCTCTCATTTAATTCCTACTTTATTGAACCATTTTCTATGCATGTCATAGGCTCCAGCAACACTTCTGAGAGCTGTTTCTCTGTCATTCTCCTAAATATGTTAGCACATCAGTTAGCACTGTCTAACACAATGTTTTATTATCTAGATTATTATACATATTATTCTCACCATTTCAAGTTTGTTTCTCAGAATTCTATTGGTTTTATACTTATTACTCTCTCCGTTAGTGTTCACTGTCTTGACTAATGTTGTGATTTCTTCCCCTAGATGCATTCCTCTCTAGAGTAACACCCATAAATTTGCAGAAACAATAATGCCATTCTCTTTAGAACATTATGTACATGAGAGACAATTTATGTGACAATAAAGGCATACAAAATTCACTATTCGCTTTGGCAATAGTCATGTTCCCCACTAACCTCAACATCCTACTTTATTGCTCTCAGACATGCAGCCTTGTCTTTTTTGTATTTTCAAAGGTTGATTTTATGTGTCTGGAAGCATTGCACATCTTCAGTACCTCTGCTTGACTGCCGTCTTTAGTCACTTCTGTTGTTCTGCATTTTTTCTTAATTACATTTGATACTGTCTGTTCTTCTGACAATTGCCATTCTTAACTTTTTTCCGAATCAAAAGACACTATTTTTTTCCTTCTCCAAAGTCAATCCCCTTTCTTTTCACTTCTTTCTTAGGTACTCTGTTCTACTGTTCATCATTATTTTCATTTGTTGTTGTTGTGGAGGAAGGAAAGTATAAAAAATCTTTACAACCTTCCTATCCCATTTTACACATGGGCTCTGCTCAGTCACTGTCTGCCTGCTTCTACATCATACCATGTTCATAATCCTATTTCACTGAAATCCAGAAAATCTTCATCCAATTCCACGTGACCAGAAGACTGTACTTCTTCATGCAAGTGAGAAAATGGAGACAGGAGTCATACCTGAATTAACTTTTGATTAATTATGGTAGTTTGTTCTACTTTTTATGCACAACAGAAGAATGCTGTGAAGATGGCTGCAAGTGAAACATGAGTGTGCACAGCATTCAACACAGTGCTCTCTAAGAACAAAGCATCAGGTCCTCCATTATGTTCCCCACTCTGTTAACTCTTGGAGATTCTGAACTTGTTTTACACAATTTAAATAGCTGCAGTTTGTACACATGGACTCTTAACCCATAAACCAATTTGCTCCCATCAGTATCTGCTACTGACCAAACCAAGTGTCTGAAAAAATTACATTTTTGAGATGTCATATCTCTCCTTCCAAGTATGCTGTAAGATGTGGATGAGGCCAGTAGAAAAGATTAAAATTAGACATATGTGGCCTTTTCTAGAACCCTGTAGAAAGTTCCTAGCTAGATGTCTCGTTTTACAGAAGTCTTTCATATTATTTTCTGACGTTGTGGTGAAGTGTTAATATCTGTGAATTTCATTCCTGTGTGCATAATACAAAATTATTTCACTTCTCACAGGAGTCGTTTTAGCTTCCTTTGAACCTCTTCACTGAAACTTGATGCATTTTTCTTTTATTTTTATTTGATGATGATTATTCAGCTCTATGGCACTGTCATAAAATGTCTTGTTTAATCACTGGTACCTGAGGTTCCCCATATACAATCCTAAGAAAGCAGGTACTGCATGTGTGATGAGTAAACTGATAATCCATTAAAAATTCAGTTTGAAGAGCCACATTATCAATTTATGTAATTCTGATGAAGACACACAAAAAGGTGTCTTCAGAAAGAATCTAACTGAAAATGCAGACTACGGAATGGAAATATTTCTAAAGGGTGTGAAAATATATTATATTGTTACTTTTTATACCCTTACCCCCATAAAACAAATCAAAAAAGAAATAGAGATTGATAAATAGGAGATTTTGTGGGAGGAGGGGGGAGGGGAAGGGGGTAGGGTTTTTGTTGTTTTTTTTTTCCACAAGTATGCTTTCACTTGTAGAATGGAACAAATAAAAGAACTTTTCCTGCAACTGTGTATTCATGCATAATTTGCAAGCTGGTATAACTAACAATATGTTACAAGTACTCCCAAGTAGTTTAAGAATAGTTCTATCCAAGAAAGAGACAGGAAGGAACTCAGGATGTCAATAGGAACTTAAAAGTATTTCCATCAGTCCAAATTATGCCAATCTTGCCACATTAAGGTTTATTTTTTCCTTTCTTTTTTTCCTTCCCAGGACAATTAATTGGCCTCATCACAAACAGGGCTTTGTTTAGAGATTTCTTTATCTTAAGGCCCAAAAGCATCTTGCCTGAACTTCTGTGTGATTAGAATGAAGGGTCCCAAATGATAATTTTTTCACTGCACCTACAGTGTATCTTTTTGAACTACCAACAATTTTGATTTAGAGACTTAAAGGAGAAACCTCCATCTATCAGGCATGTTATATCAATAGTCAACTTTCATCAGTACTAAAATGGTGAATGTAATTTTCTTTTCTGAATGTGAACAGTTTTTTGTCTTATACTGTTGCTTTTTTTAATACCTTTGCCTACTGGATTAAGCAATTTGCCATTATCAAATTTATATTGCCATATGGTTGCATATTTGCCTATCACACAGTCATTACTTAAGCTTCTTTTAGGTAAACTAATCCATTGGGAGCCTGCTGTACAGTACTGGCATACTGTAGGATGTAAATGAGACAAGGTTTGAAGGTGGAATTAACAACAGGAAATTAATAGTAGGCAACTGATGTAGTAGGAAGAAATGAAATTTCAAGCATGCAGATCCTTCTGTTGGTCTGAATAGAATCAGCAAACTTCAAGCTAAGTACAGATTGAGAGAAACTCTAAATTTTAACCTAATGTGGTAATCAGACAATTTAGGGGAAGAGAAGCAATTGCCCTACATAATCACCTGCCCTGTGACCAGAGGGGCAGATAAAAATGTTAAGAATTCCTCTGAGCTAAAATAAGAGAGGAAATTATCAGCTGTGGAACACTGATAAATGAGTTGAAGGGCAGCTGCAGTGGAGGATTATAATGTGCTGTAAAGCCACTATTTTATTCAGTCCATGATTTTGAGTGCATACAGCAGTTCTGAATTTTTGTTCCCAGGCTCAGCTGTTGAAGGTATTTTGTGGTCTCTCTGAGGCTGTGGGCTGAAAGGTCAAAGTTCTTTTGTGAAAAATGTTCCCCCACTGGGAAATGGGCTGTTAATTAAATAAAAGCTATTACTTCCTGCTACAAACCTTACTTCACTCTAAGGTATTTTTTTCAGTCTCAAATCATTTTTCTTTTCTCAGTTTTAAATTCTTTCTGTTCTTTTCTTTCTATCAGAGAAAAAAAAATGTGTATGTAGGCTATTCTGCTGATTTTATGTTGAAACATTTAAGGCGAAAATACCCTCTTTATGTACCTACTTGATTTTCTTGCTATACATGTGAGGGCTGAGTTTGCCCTCTCAGCTGTAGCATTGCATTAGATGCAGTTATTTATTTGATTACTAAACTATAGTTGCAGCTTCGTCTTTCTAAATCTTCAACTTAGAATTTTTACCTTGTTAAAATTTCACGTCTTATATTAATTCATAGCTTTCCTCAAAGTCTTGTTCAGTTCTAACTTCAAAGTACTGCTATTTCATAGCAATTTTCCTTTGAAAACAGTCTTCCAAATGGAACATAAAAATCAAGTCTAGAAAAAAAAATTGTTATTCTTTTCCAGGAAGATGAAAAATAATTTCCATAGCACTTACTACTGTCAGGCAGGAGGCAGACATGCTCTCATTACTCTGCTTGGTCTTGTTAGCTGACATTGTTCCATTTATTACTGACCTGTGGGAAGGTAAACAATAGAAATGTATTGACTCAGTGCTGGAGTAGCTTTCATCTTATTGTAAGTCAGGATTTTTTTAAAGGTACTGTAAAAACAACATTCTTTCTTGCCGTGTATAAACTTGCGTGGCTTTAAAAAGCACTAAATGACAGATTTTCATCTTCTGCAAGTTTTCTGTTCATTATTAAAAAAAATTAACATTCATAGAGAATTCCCTTTAGCCTGAGAGACAAATTCACATGCTACCTGGGGATTAGAAATTATTTCTTCTTTATTTTACATAGTGCTAGTATTGTCAGAAACCTCGTTTTTCCAGATGACCTAAGATATGCTGCTCTGGGCCATTTTTACTGTCTAGAAACGAATATGGAAGTGCTTTTTTTTTTTTTTTTTGGTGGAGATCCAGCTCACACCACAGATATTATTTCTGCTTAGTTCAAATGTTCAGGTACAGAGATGCAAGTTGTGTGTGCCCTGATCCCTGATCACTCAAAACTGGAGAATTTTAAGCTTCACAGCACTCCTTTGCATTCAAAACCACAGAGCACAATTTTAAGGCCGCTGCTCTTTAATGTTTTTATAAAAGATCTGGACTCATAAATTGAATGTACATTAAGAAAATTTGCCAATGATGCTAAAACAGGAGGGGCTGTGGACTCTCTCAACAGCAGAGGGGTCTTGCAGAGAAATCTGCATAGGCTAGAGAGCTGAGCAATCACCAGTCATATGAAATTTAGAAAGATTCTCAGCTTGGGACAGGGTAATCCCTGTTATATGTACAGACTGGGGAATGAGAGGCTGGAGAGCAGCATCATGTAAAGGGACCTGGGGGTCCTGGTCCATGGCAAGTTGAACAGGAGCCAGCAGTGCCCTGGCAGCCAGGAGGGCCAACCCTGTCCTGGGGACACCAGGGACAGCCAGGCAAGGGAGGGGATTGTCCTGCTCTGCTCTGCACTGGGGCAGCCTCACCCTGAGTGCTGGGGTGTGCTACAATGTAAGAAGGAATTCTGACCATCAGAGTGTGTCCAAGACAACCAAGTTGGTGCAAGGGCTCAAGGGCAAGATTTCTGAGGAGCAGCTGAGGTCACTTGGGTTGTCCAACCCAGGGAAATGAAGGCTGACAGGTGCCCTTATCACAGCCTACAAATTCCTCAAGATGGGCAGAGCACATAGCTCTCCAGTAACCAGCAACAGGACAGGAGGAAATGGAATGAAGCCATGTCTGAGGAAGTTGAGATTGGACACCTGGAAAAGATTCTTCACTGATACCATGGTCAAGTCACTGGAACAGGCTCCCTAGGGAAGTGGTCAGGGTCTGAAGCCTGTTAGAGTTCCAAGAAGCACCTGGACAATGTCATATGGTTTAGTTTTAGGTAGCCCTGCAAAGAGCAGGGAGTTGGACTTGATGATCCTTATGAATCCCTTCCAACTTGAGGTATTCTTCGACCCTCTGTTGCACCAGCCTGCCTTCTGCCAGCTACCTGGTAAAAAATGGTGTAAACACAGAATGAATCACAGTCATCCAAATCTGTCAGCTCCCAGCCTTCCCTCTGATCCATCAGTAATGGGAGCTGATTCTTTTGCAATGTTGATTCTTTTGCAATGATTCAATAGGAAGGTGTTTCATTCTGTGAAGCCAGCATCCCTTTTCATTTGGACTATGTATGAAATCTTTCCAGGACATATTTTAAAAAACTAACTGTACTCTGTCTCACTGTAAGATATATTAGCACCATTATTAGATTTCTGGATCTACTTCAGAGTGAAAATTGGTGAAAATGGCTCTACTCAGAAATTAAGCCATTTTTAGTCTAGTCAACATGTCAGTAAATATTCCTATATCCTGTTCTCTGAGTTTCAAAAGCAGACAGAATCCAGAAGGCTGCATTACTTTTCATGTGGTTTTCTTCTTTGTAATTGCCTCAAATATATCTGAAAGGACAAAACATTCTTGATCTATGTGGTACAGGAGCTTCAAACACACGTACTTGAGAAAAGATCTTTTCTTCAGAGTCCTTTAGGTTCCTACTTGTCCAGCTATCAGTTACTGCTGCAGCACCACAAGCTGATGAGTTTTACCAGTCTCCTGCACACCAGCTCACATGAGGGTTTCACAGGAAGCTGAATAAGGTCTTCCAAGTAACTGGCCTTTCACAAGGGATGCTGGACGGAGCCAGCTGTGCCTTTAGAATGATGGTGACATTACTGATAATGTGCTAATTTGTCATATCCACTGCATTCTTCTTTCATCCTCTTCTATCCATCTGATCAAGGATAAGCTAATCAATTTCAACCAGTTTTAGTTAGATGTAACTGCTATATAGTCTTGGACACTGTATATCAAAACATTTCTTGGCAGTTTGCAGGTTTTTCCCCTACTAATCTGTGATTCTATCCCTTTTCTGAAATATTCCACCTGTAGACTGCCTCAACAGTAGAAAGGCAGAGGATAGGCAGCAATACAGCCAGTTTCCCAGCAGAGTATTTTGTAGGGAAGGGTTGGTGTACCAGAGGATGGCAAAGCACCTGAATTGCCTTCGGTTGTAAGCAGCAATTAATGGCTGAAAAGTATGGAGAATTTAGACTCAGTAACCCTGCATAATGACAACAGAGATTAAAGAATCACTCTGAACAGTTAGGATGCCTGCTTACTTAGAGTTACAAAATGTTTTCATATCTAAATATTTTATAGTGGCTTTTCCACTGCAGAGGCCTTACAGGATTTCTCCTTAGTACAGAAAATCCTCATAAGTGTTTTGGAAATAATGAGAATGGGCATAATACAAAACAGCATCTGTGTTTTCTGGAGTAGACATCTTATAGGAACTTCCCCAATGTATATGATTTGCAACAGTTGGACTCCTTGACTCTATGGATGAGAGACAGTATCCACCAAAATCCTTCCTTCTCGAGTTAGTCGGTAAATATGAGATATTACACTTAGCTGAAGTCATGTGCAGGTGACTGTCACTCCTGTAGCCAGACAAACCTTTCAGGCATGTCTGGATCCACGTTAATCATCTTTCCTTCATATGAGTCATTTGTGATAAGGAAATACAGACAAGATTAAATTTCTATTAGACAGATGTGTAACTGGTTGGAAAGCTGTTCTCAAGAAACAGTTAATTATGCTTCACTGTCAGACAAGATGCATTAAAGTAGGCTCTCCAGGGACTACACAATATTTAATTCATGATTGAAAAGATGGAATTAGCATTTAATGGTACTCATACTACCTGGAAAAATACTACAAGGTATATGATCTTAAGAAATTATTTTAAGAATTTGGTTCAAAGAATGACATGTAACAACAATAAAGCTTCTGTGTTTATACAGAAGTAATCTTTTGCATAAATGCAAGTGAGGGAGGACTGACTCAGCAGCAATCCTGGAGACAATAGGTGGATCACAAGTTGGATGTGAGACACCAGTATATTTTTATAAAGGCTGTAACTGTTGTACTGGGATACATAGAAGGGAGGGTTATTTATAAAGCATACAGAGTGATACTTTTATTCTTCTTGACACTGGAAAAGACTTCTTTCTGGTTTGGAACACCACAACTGGAGAAGGATTCTGACCAACTGGACCAATTCCAGAGGAGGACAAAAGAATAATCAGAAAGCTAGGAAATAGAACTTGTGAGAAAATGTTGAATAAATAGAGGTTATTTAATCTGAAGAAGAGGAAACTGAGGAAATATGTCTTTCAAATATAGAAGAATAAAGAGAAGAAAACAAAGCTTTTTCCATATTCTCTTCAAAACAAGTTCAGGCCAATTATCAACAGAAGTTTTCTTATTCTGTTTATGCTCTTAGATAAGGAGGTATTGAGACACATTCCTTGGGGAGGTTCTGAAGAACTCATCATGTTCTAGAAGGGGTAAATCAGATATCTGTGAAGGACAGTTTGAAATTTCTGCTGTAGCCCAACAGAAGATGATCTTTCTTGGTCTCTTCAGACCCGTTTTCTATTAGTCTATGATTTTCTCTCACAAGTTAAATAGTAAGGTCTACTTCTCCCCATTGGAGAACCCAAATTCCATGGCCAGGGAAGCTGCTGTCCTCTCATTTCTGTCCAACTTCATGATTTCCACGCGTGAGCAAGCAAGAGAATCCCTACTGCTGATCTTGACAGAACAGCTGAAGCAACTGTGGTAGCAAAGAACCTTTTTTGTCTGTCAATGAAATGTCCCAGGACTTTGCTTTTCTCTCAATCTGTCACAGTGCACTAAGAGATGCACTAGTAGATGCTAAAGGCCATGACCTGTGTCCCTTGGGGACTCTACTCACACCTATGGGCACAGGAGCACCAGCTCAGCCATGGGCTCTTAGTCCTGAGTGTGGTAGCTGGCCTTCAGCTCAGCTACAGCCAAACTGTACATTACTGAAAACATTGACCTGGACCCTGACACACAGAACGACTGTTGAACCTGTCTCAGTACCATGGATCTGCCTTGAGATCCATGGGCTGTGTTTGATCATGGTTACTCTCACTGGGCCTGGTACTAAAAGACTTCATTCCCATTTTTAGTTCTGATGAGGTTCTTTCCTTGTCAGCTCTTGCTCTCTCCCTGTATTATATATATATGTGTGTGTGTGTGTGTGTGCATGTCTGTATAAACACACCAATATTTACATATATCACCAGCTGCACAAGTTCCTTGGGGTGGATAAGCCATTACTCCTGCACATTATTTTCAGGTGTCCACTGGCTGAATCAAGTAATTTCCTTATGCCTCAGACCCAGGTGTCCTCAACTAGTCCTCAATAGAGTTTTTCCCACTTATGACTTCATACAGAAAGCCAGACGAGAACCAAATTCGTTTTGGATCCAAATTTTTTCCTTCAAAAAAATGTATTTCTACACACCTGTCATAAGCTTCTCCTGAACATGGTTTTGGCTCTTCATCTTATCTTGACAACTGATATACTTCCATTCTTTCTTGAAGGGAGAAGTTTCTAGAGGCGGCGTGTCCTCAGACCTTTGTTGTTAAGCGACCTTTAAGTTTTTGCCTTCAGAAGACTAGGTGTTTGAGATCCAAAGTTGTTTGTGTCAGCAGCTGAGAGGTTGAAAGTCAGGAGTGCCAAGCAGGATAACCACCAGTGAAACCTGTTATGAAAACACCAAAAAGGAGCCTCCCTCCAAGATTAATATATATTCCACCAGAGCTCAGTCTAAATTAGTGGCTTTCTTGAATGGTATCTCCATTGCTGGTATTTGCTCAACTGCTACCAGCAGTTCCTTCCACACCTTCACCAAGTGTTTTGCCATTTCAGAGGCATCCAGGTATAATGCAGTGTGTGGTAGCATATTTCTGCAGTGCTCAGTGCAAGAAGTATGCCATGTCTCCTGCCAAGCACTGTGAGTGTTAGGAAGAGCTGCAGTATGACTATAAATATGGATAATCTGTATTAATAATTTCTGGTTTGAATATTAAAAATTATTTACATATTGGGTAATGACACTGTTAAAGGTGTGCTGGTTGTGAGCATGCTCCTTTCACACACTCCTCCGTGTGTTTGAGTCTCTTACAGCTCTCAACCTTGGGTGTCTGTCATAGAAAAGGAAGTTAAACAATCTCTGTGTTAAGTATGTAGCAAAGCCAACAAGCCTGAAAGGAAGTGGAATGTAAACCAGGCTGGTGGACTCTGCATGAATATGAAACTGTGGTCTCGAGGTTTTGTAGGACACACAGCATGCACATCCGTGTAAGGTGTATACATTGATAGATAGATAAAGGTATTTGTGAAAGAACTTTCCTCTTGCAACTGCAGGTTTCACTTCAGAAAGCAGACCTTAATGCAAGATTTTGCATCCTTTTGATCCAAGAAGTCCATCCTTTTGATCATGCATATGATCATGGCTACTAATAAATAGATTTTTATTTCTTCTAATATGGACATTACATCTTATTATTGCTTTTAGTAGAACTGAAGTCTCCTTAGACATTGTAATTCCTGGAACAGTGATGAACTATTTCAGCAAAAAGATTCAGCCTATGTGATGATACTATCATAAGGCTGATATCATTGCTCTTGGCTGGGCCATTTATCTTCAAATAATACTGATTTCAGCAGCAGTATCTGAAGAGAAAGAGTGCTTTGCAGTATGAGAGTGGGTGTTACAACTTGGCCTTTAATCCTTTACTGTGAAATTGCTGAAGTATGGATGGAGGGAGGAAGAGCATTTATTTCAGAGAAAGAATATTATTGCTGTGTTCTCATACTAACATTGGAAATAGTATTTTAGTGAACACTGCAGTACACAGCTAGAGACACTGGAATGAAGTGAAGCTCATCCTATTTGGATTTCTTCCATATAATTTTATTTTCCAAAGCTACATCCGTTCTTGGACAAAGAGGATAATTTAGACAGAGCTGAATTAAGTTGTGGTCCCTGACTGCAAGGCTTGCTCTTATGGCTGGCTCTTTTTCAGGGCACAAAAATGAAACAGGAAACTCCTTGTGTCCTACTGTGTTGTACATATGCACATGGACTTATCTTAATTCCCTTTTTTAAACATTTGTTTTTTTTACTATGTGAATATTATGTAATTGTATTCATTTTTTTGTTTGTTTCTTCCAGAATGTTCTAATTGTGGAGGTAAGCTGGATGCCTATGTCATATTTTACTTAGATAAAGGCACACAGCCAAATCATGATTGGCTGTTCAGTTTGTAAATCCTCTCTGTGTTTACACTTCTGTCACTGGGAGGTGGTGAAGAGGGAGAGGGGTTGATTTCCTTAATAGCCTCTCAGTCTTTTTGCAATTGCATGACAGATCAAACTACATTGCTGTCACTCTAACTGGAGCTCTGCCTTGTGATACCCGGGAGTCTTTGTTTCTGCCTCATTTGATTTGTCCTTTCAATGATTTCATCAACTCCTGCTCTTCAAGTTGTTCTGTTCCTTGGAGGACAGTGAGTCAACTGCAGTGGTGCCCTGCATTTCTCAGGTGCATGACTTTGAAATAGTGGCCCCATATATGCTTTATAGCCCCAAGATTGTTCACAGCCTGGCTGGGAGTGTCAGTCATTCCCTCAAGGCCCCCAGCTCCTGCATCCAGCTCTCCACACAGCAGTGCCCCCAGGGGACAGCCCATCACAGAGCTGTTGCTGATGTAAGTCAGCAGTGCTCAGTCATAGAGGGAAAGAACATGTCACCTCACTGGTGCTCCAAGGTCTCATATGATTAAGATAGGTGATTCTCTTTGAAAATGTTGAATAAGCAACTGCGACAGCTAGAGAGCACATTAGGATCTGCCTGGCATTTCAGAACCAGTCTGCTTGTGTGGGAAGTAAGCTGGACAGTGTAATGAACTGTATACTGTTCAAATTTCTTCTCTTAGCAAGGGATGGAAAAAAAGCCATCAGCCACAGAGATGGCTGGTTACCTGAATAGCTGCTAAAAGCTCCATATTTACTCATTTCAGCTACTTTAACAGAAATTAAAAATGTCCACAGCAAATTTTATTAATACTATTGAACAGCTGGAGGGCAAAGACAAAGTGTTGCTAATCCACCCCCAGAGTTCAGGATCAACAGCTGCTCTCCGTGGTCAGTTTTCTAGCCAGGTACCTACAGATCTCATTGAGATGATACTGAATATGGCAGCTCTGGAGAAACCACATTTGTACTGTGCTAATTAAACAACAAATAGGGCAGATTTAGTCCCAGTGTGGAGACATGTTGACATACTGTGATCTCAAGCATAATATGAAAAGTCTAATCCCTGCATCCTTGCAGTGCCCAATAGTCATCTCCAGTCCCAAGTTACATCCCAAGTATTTGCAACATAGCTGTTTTCAAGAGGAAGTGGACAGTCCTTGAACTGATAATTTATGACTAGAAAGTGCTTGTTTCAAAGAGTGTGAACTCAATTATAACCTTTTTTGGATGTGGTTTACAATGCACTGGAAAAATAAATCACCTCCACAAAATAAGAATGTGGTACTTCTCAGTCATTGTCCAAATTTCCTCCTTTCAGCTTTCCTTTGTGTTTTACTTTCTTTATTTTTCTTGTTTTGTAAGGATATTGTCGGAACTGGAAGGACTATGAAGGTTCTACTTAACAATATAGAAAAATACAAGCCGAAAATGATTAAAGTGGCAAGGTGAGTAAAACAAAACTTAGTAATTAATTAGTCTAGTCAAGCATATTTTCCAGAGTAGATTCCCATTCAGAGTTCCTGCTTTAATTTGATGCTGCAGCATGAAGGAGAGCTGTGCAGAGGAGCTGCCTGAGTCACTGAGGGGAGGGTGAAGGAAAGGAGGGGAAATGCTTTTGTATCGTTCTGCCTTGGCGATGACCCTCCAGCCATTTCACAACCTGGAAGGGGAATACACCCAGCTCTTCCCTGCAATCAGGATGCTGTCAGGAAGAACAAGAACTGGGACTCACATGGCTCAGAAGATTTTTGATAAAGGGAATAATTTTTATGTGTGTTATTAAGTTACATATCTAGATTTAAATGGGGTTTATTTTATTTTTAATTACAGTTTGTTGGTGAAAAGAACATCTCGGCCTGATGGGTACAGACCAGATTGTAAGTGTTCTGAAAATCTCTAATTGACAGTAAAAGTTACCACTATTCTGTCACTTGGCTTTCATAATATTCTATGGGCTGCTAGAAGCATTGTAAAATATCAATTTTCAATGGGTCTATGGGATGCAATGGAAGAATTTGTATAATTGTAATTTGAAAAGCCTACCCTACTTAGGTTTTATGTAGGATACTATCTTTTTTGGGAAATTTTAAAAGGGTTTAATTTTATCAATGAAAGGTGAGTGTTTTATCTTCTGTCTCTGACAAAAAATATTGAAGAGAATATCCATTTCTTCTTTTTCCTTCCTCATTGCATCTCTCTGGAGGAGCTGCAGGATTCTATCTGAGCATGAAAAGTGTTTTATTGTGACTAAGTATTAACACATTTTACATTTTTTATTGAGAAAAACGCTTCTATTTTTTTTCAAAGTATTATTCTTCAAAGGGAAAACACTGATGTTATAATTAAATCCCACCCCTTAAAAAGCAGAAGATAAATTGGGCTTTTTAAACTTTCTCCTGCTGCTCAGTTTCCACCACACCAGCACCACTTCTCTCTAAATTATTGGTTCTCATACTGTGTTATGATAGCTCCTGTAAATGGAGCTATACCAAGCAAATGTCATTTTAGACTTATTTAGAATAAATGATGTAATGACAGGTATGTGGCTAAATACGAAAAGAATAGATCCATCTAGAAGAGATCAACCAGTATTTGCTACTGAAGAAGTCTCTGGTCAGCTGAGCTGGGGAGGAGGGTAGAAGGAGAGTAGGCAGGTGAGTACCAGGAGACAGCATGGAGGGTTTTTATTTGGATGTGGGAGAAAGGGAAAATTTATGAAGCAAAACTTACTAAAATGTTGGGCATGGCTCTGAGGTTTTAGCCCTGTTACTGTGATCCAAACATTTTGTTGTACAACTTTTTATACAGTAGAGTGGTATTTTTAACATTTCAAATTTGATCCAGCAAATTAAGGCATATGTTTGACTGGATTCACTAAAGTTAAACATATAAAAGAGGCAATACAATTACTTCATGAAGCTTTATATTTTTATGTATTAACTTTTGAATGAAACAAATTTTATCCTTGTTTAATCATACTGTGATGAATTTTGTAAAATATAAGAGATTTCTTTCGTAAATCACTGACAGTGCTGTCATTTCCTCATTACCTAAATTTACAATCCTAATGTGCATACAACCCCCAATCTTAAACAACTGAATAAATTCCTTACCTGAATACCTATAGAATTTTTTATGTGGACCTATTTTTGTGTCAGTAAGATTGGATTTTCCTCTAATTATTTAGAGAACAATTTGGAAAGAGTCTAACTTGTTTTCTGTAGTGCTGATATTGCACAGACCTTCACACTCAAAAATATGCATGTCTGTGCTTAGCTTCAGGTGTGTGAGTTGTATAATTGAGGTGCACTGCATGCATTTACTTTGTTAAGCATGTGCATGAATCTTCATAAAGCTTTAATATAAGAAGATTTGACATGTTTTGGTAGCATAAAATATGAGATAGGTTTTGCTATTCTTAGCAGAAAATATATAGATCCCTGAAAGTTACTTCTGATTTAATGTTCTACATTTTTCCATCATTACTATGATGTGGGACAGTAATCATCACACATATATACCAGTGGAGCTTCCAATTGCAAGCAGAATGTTCCAGCTCTGATTTTGCCTTCCTTCCACAATGTGTCAGTGATAATTTTATACAAAATTATCCTTCCTCTCCTCTGACTGTTCACATCTCTCTCACATGTACTCTGTGATTGGCAGCTGGTTATGGGGCTACTGCTGACCATGATGTCTCAGATTCAAAAGTAACATAGCCCCAACTGACTACATATAAGTAGAGTTTGCTTGTTGAGAACCACACATTAATTTAAGGGCTTATAGCTGCCACTGGTCTTGTACTGATGGTGTTTGTTATTTGTCTCAATACAGATTATGGATTTGAAATTCCAGATTTATTTGTGGTAGGTTATGCCTTAGACTACAATGAGCACTTCAGAGATCTAAATGTAAGTTTCTTATAAAAAACATAGTTTAAAAAGTCACTGATCTACTTTTCCCATATTTGCTCCCATAAATATCCCATAACTTGTCTCCTCCTTGGGGCCCTGTGGAGGTATGTCTTTGACATGGTTGGGGTTTGGGATTCTTTCAGTGAGGGCAAAACTCCATGCAAAAACCTCAAATATCCATAGAAGTCCCTGCTCAGCACTGTGAACAGTTCCCTTCCCCTAAGAGTTCCCTAAATTTCCTTCTTCTGTGAGCCTAGGGCTTCTCAGGTCCACCATTACCAGTATGTGCAGAGGCAGCAGCAGGAGTGAAACACAGACACAGGTCAGACAGCTTGTCTGAGTGCTATGGTGCCTGTCCCTTTTCTCAGAGAAGTGAGGATGGAAAATGCTTCTTGTGGTACTTCCAGGGGTGCACCTCAAAGCTGGGAATTCCAAGTGGGAAAACTTGCTGTAGCTAGAAAGTGAAATCAGAATTCACTTCCAGATATCTGGAAGGGAAGGAGTAATCGTAAGATCACTAGATTGGCCAAGCCGAAGTACTTCTGAACAATTAATTATAATTAATAATGTACTCAACCATACTTTTGCAATCTGTTCTGTATTTTTCAGCACATATGTGTTATCAATGATCATGGCAAAACAAAATACAGAGTCTGAAGCAGTAGCATCACACCTGAATATCTCTGTGAAGCAGAAATTTGGCTACACTCCTTCAAGCATCTCCCAGAAAAGTGATTCAACTGACTTGTGTGTCTTTCAACTCAGTATAAATAAAGGGTTTACTCTAGAGATGCTGATGAATATTTACAGAAGTAGGAGCTCTTATCTAAAATGTGAAGCATAGGACTTTTACAGTTACTACCTTTATTAAGTCTTAAAATTGCCACCTAAGATGCCTTTGGACTAATAAATTGTCTTCCTCAGGTCTCATTTTGAACACATCTTTTCTTTGCTCAGTTCTTCATTCCACTGTTGCAATTCGTGTACTTCACAAGATTGTGTATTGCACAAGATAGCTCAAAAGTGCCATTCTGTGCATTTTTTACAAGATTTTATTGACTTCATCATGCCTTTAGTCTCAGTCAGGTATACTGCTACCAAATTGAAAGCATTATTTTGATTCAGTTCCACAATTCAAAAGTTTCAGCTGAAGTTCTGTGCTGTGTTGCAGTTCATTACCCATTCTTCCAAGCAGAGTTTTAGCTCTCAGAATGTGCTGAATTAGACTGCAGGTCAAAATGAACCTTTGGATCACTGTTGATCCAAAATTGGAAGATACCATTGTTCTGTTATGTCATGTAGCCATAAATTTGACCTGTTTAATGTGCTGAATTTTAATCAAGACAAACCAATGCCAGGCAGGTTTGAATTTCTGCATGGTATCCCTTTCTTCTCTAGGACACAAACGAGTATAAAATTAACAGTGTTCTCCTGAGCTTATATTCTTAACTAAACCTCACTGAGCACAGAAGTTTAATGTTAGTCAGACAATTATTCAGTTATAATTTGCTTTTTGTAATGTGCCTAAGTAGTAACTTTTTATAATCACCTGTCGTCTTTGAGAATACAGATCTGACAAGGCTGAAGAAGACTTGTGTAGGAAAAAAAAGAAAAATTGTATAGGACAACATAGAAAACCAGTTAATGCATGAGTGCTGTAGACTCTAGACTCCTTCCTTTACAGATCATGTTTGAAGAAGATTGTGAATTTTACGTACTGTATTAGCAGTGAAAAGGTTAATTCTGTATTGAATATAAGTGTTCTTAACAACTTCCCAAGGGAAACCAATGCAGAGTAAGTAGCTGTGTATCAGTAGCTTTGCTCTGAACTGTGAGAGGCAGATTGTTGCTAGCTGCAGATTCCTATAAGCTAATAAAGAAATATTAAGAATATTTTTTACTTTGCACGGTTGTTTGTTTTCCTGCTTCAGCATATTTTGCACATCCCATAAAAGCTTTTAAAAAATAAGCATTTACCTGGTAATCTAAACAATACCATATGTTTGTATTCTGTAGCTAATAAGCTATTGTTATTTGGATAAAATCAATGATGTTAAGGGAATGAAAAAGATCAAAGAATTATGGTGATTGCTGGAGAAATGCCTTAGCTCATCTCTGCTATTTTAATTTGTATTTTAAAAGAGTTCTGTTGAAAAGCTTTCCCTCAGAGTAAATATTTTCTATTTTAGAGAATAATGCATACTCTTAAGGACCCTGGAAGAAGCTGCTGAAGAATTTCATCCCTTTTTGTTTGATGAGAGTGGTAAAGTTTTTCTTAATGCTTCTGACTGCCATGGATTTAGTAGTAATGACACATTACATAGATTGACATACTTAGACTTGGGCTTAGTCCAAGACATCCATTTGGTTATTTCTTGTATTTTCTCTCTTCTTAGAAAAATTACAGTCCAATTCACCTTGCTACAATTATCAGCTTTCAGCAACAGCTAAAAAAATTTGTTGAGTTAGTGTAAAATTATTGTGAAAATATGAAGTATTGTAGATACATATAATTCAGACAGTGCTAAAATTGTTTAATTGGAAGACTCAGATTATTAAAATATACATGCATAAGAGAAAAGACCAGATTTCTAGAAAATATGAGAACAGGAATGTTTCTTCAAATTCCATTTCCTCCTGTCATCATATTTTTAACATTGTGAAAAAGGACCATACAGATTTCATTAGTGAATTTGCATGTGAATAAGGGGGGTTTTCTCTTCTTATGTCATATTTTAATTTTGTACCACTATCTATCTGAGCATCTCGAGATGTCTCAGTTGCCATCCCCATTACTCTTTGCTTGAAGCACTTCCACCTGAAAAATTATCTTTCAATTACTTTAACAATCTTTAAAAATACTTTAAAAAAGTAAAATACTTTAAAATACTTTAAAAATATTGTTATTGTAACTGAGGGAACAGGTAATCATGCATGTATGAGTGATTAATATTGGGCTTAGTCTCTTTAGTGTGCCCAAAGAATTTATTGTCATGTGTTTTGGTAATATTGTTGATTCCACTCCTTTAGCTAAAAGGTCACTAAATATTTTTTCAGTTGTGGTTACATGCTATGACCCACAAAGCTATGTTTGGGTTTTTTAATCAATTCAGCAACATCTGTTACTTAAGAGGAGAAGATGTTCTTTAAAATCCATTGTTTTCCTTGGACATTGTGTTTATGGGCAGGCTTCCATTTTTATCTCAGTTTTTCTCCTTGTACACTTAACATCAGCATCTTTTCTTCACCAGTTGAATGCAAATTAGCATGGACACTAATTTTGTTTAAAGTGATTTAAATACTTATCAGCCATCAGGTTTCAGTTTATTTATGTCTGATTCCAAAATATCCAGGAGTGATTTTCTGGAGAGAAGGTCAAACTAGGAAAAATAATTCCTGCACCTTGGTTAACTGAATATAAATTAAGATTTCATGTTGCAAACCATAGATATGGTCTGAATACCTAGTAATTTCTGCCTAAACAATAAAATTTAAGTAGTCTAAAAGGTCTGTAATTATGATATTTTTTCAGTTGAATCAGCTGCTGCACTCTTCTAGTTAGAGCTGAACAAAGTAGGAGATAGTGTCTGATTGATTGATTGATTGATTGATTGATATTAGTGTTATGTTTCTTGACCATGTTATTCCTCAAAGTGTTACTAATAAATCTGTATAATGTAAGATTCTAAGATTTCCTCCCAAAATGCAATAATAACTGTGTGTGATATTCAGCAGAAGTTTCTGCTTTGTGGAAGTGTCAAATCATCACAGTTTATACACAGTAAAATGCTTAATTTTGAGATGTACTTTAGATCATGAGTCATCACTCTTGATATATGGTGAGAATAAGATTTATTTAAATACATATACTGGCAATTCTAAATTTTAGTATTTCTTTATACTGAAGAAGATAAAGGCTGAGTCAGTTTCTCTGCATATCTTGCATTTTGATTTTCTCAGATAACATAGCTGTGAAAACCCCGTTGTAACCAAACTTGTTACACATGCAAACTGTAATTGATTCTAGCTACCTTGAAAACTTTAATTTTCAGTTTCAGTTAAAAATTAGAATCTCAAAAGAAAACCATTAGAGGGTTGCATAGCAAGAGACAGAAGGATTCCTTGCCCTTATGTAAAACCATCATATTTGAGGATGCTTTTTCCTTCTTTTACCTTTTAAATGTTTTCCAACCCCTCCCATAGTCTAAATATAAAGATTTGAGATGAATGCAGTATCTCAGTGTACTGGGAAAGGTATCCTAAATTCTCCTCTTTAAATTGGAGGGAGAAGAGTGGATACAAAAGTCAATGTAGGTGTGTGTTACCTCAGTTCAGTCTGCAAAAGTGAGCTCTGGCCATACCCTCCACATGACATGGGGGGCTGAGTCAGCCTCCTGTGCTTGTCTCCATCTGAGGCCTCATAGGTGAGAGGAGCTGGGTGTCAGGTGCTTCACCCATCCTTTCAAACATTGAAAATACAGTGGAGGGAAAAGAAAAGCTTGTATCCTAATTTCATGCACTTTTTTAATGCCTGACGCCTTTCTCTGGGAAGGCAGCCCTGTACAGCTATCCCAGTACCTGGCTGAAATGTTTGTACCACTAGGGAATGACTGCTCGGCTTGCCAGGGATATTCAGAGCAGTGACAGCACCACAGCAACACTTGGACAGCTAGAACAGTTTGGACACAAGCCATAAACTATACTGTGGGATTATTCTGTAGTGTTAAAAGGAGAATTATTTGTGAAGAAACAGCAATATTATGCACCTATAAATGAGTAGAAGGGAAAGACACCCCAAGTAAAGAAGAGAATACAAACAGACTGAGGAAAGGTTGTCCTTTATTTTGCAGAAAACACACAACATTTTTTAGAAGGGAAAAAAGGAGACATCAGTTGTGGGTGAGGCTCTGTAAGCCCTTTGAAGGCTGTCAGCTGTAGTTTGGATGCTTGTGCTGTTACGCAGAACTGGCTGACCCTGCCTTCCTTTCTGTCAATAAACCAGTGCTTGGTTTCTTTGTACCTTCACATGAACACATGCATATCCACAGCTGAACTTTTCACTGCTGCCAGCAGTTGTTTTGGAACACCAAGGGGTTTCCAAATGCAGAAATTTAGACTCAATTAGTTAAATACTTGCTGTCAAGCCTCGTTCCTTCTGCTGCTGCATGGAGCAATGAACTACTGACAAACTATTGGAGTCTGCAGTACAGCAATTTATGTCTAATACTAAGTTTTGGATACTGTTCAGAGGATGACCTTTAGTTTGTTTCAAGAGTGGCATGAAAGTTTTCCTCTGTTTTTCCATAGCAGAAAAAGATGAAAATTACTTGTAGAACTGTAGTTCTAGAAGTCTCTTTTCAACCTGCATGATTGGGCCTCTGATAATGGTAAGAAAGTGTTGTTTCTAACCATGACACAAAATTTTATGAAATTAACTCATTGCTGCATGTGTTCAAAATTCCATTGTTCCTACTGTTAGTAGAGCTTTGTGTATTTATCACTGCTGTTAAGTCATGAGGTTACACAAGGGACAGCTATTGCTGGAAGACATATGTTATGCCTTCATAGCTATTGAATTTGCATAGAAAAACATTGGAATTTAGCTAAGATGTTTTGGAAGCAATGCCAGAAAACAGAGTTATCTTGAAGTGCCTTTTCTCAGCAATCTTCCATTTTCCTAAACTTCTAGAAGTATTAATCTCTTTCCTTCAGATTTCTTATCTGCAGTCACAAATTGGTTTTACACTTTATTCTATCACAATGTCTTTTAACCAAGTCCTTGCCAGTCCTGTAGTTTTTAAGGACATTCACAAATGTCGTTACTTACCAGGAAACTTCAGCCTTTTTTCTGAAACATTCAAGAGCAGATTTTCAAAGGTGCTTTTGCATCCAAGAAAATTTTATGGGATTTCACCTGCTTGGATAGGTGCCCAGCTGCATCCTACAGTGACCATGTATCTTTGAAAACATGTTTCTTGCCTAATCTGGATAGACTGGGAAAATATGCATATCATAACTTGGAATGAAAAGAGGAGGATATCACAACAAAAAGAAGAGGCAAGCACAATCATGTCATTCTTTCATGTGGGCATGAATATCTCTTTGTCTTTCTGAATCATGCAAGTGTTTAATTGATTTATTTGTTTGGGTTTTCCTGAGAATTATTGTAGTAGTGTTTCTGCTCTTTCTTAGGAAATTTGGAATACAGTGAGAGTGCTCAAAATTTAGCTTTTGGAAATAATAACTCAGTATAAGCATTAGCACAGAGAGACAGAAAACAGATCAGCTACAAAGGAATATTCAACAACAGTGGCAGAAGAGTCAAGGAGAGAAAAAAAATGAAGTGTCATAAAAAAACCCTGAGCCATAGAGTATTGATTGGAATGGATCCACTAGTGGGTGTACAGGCGAGATATTAAAATTGGTTAAATATGACCTGCTGAATGAGTGTGGAGATGGGAGCTCTCTGCTTAGAGCCAGTTTGGTCCTGGGCCCATTTGTGCCATATGGGAAAGAAAACCATAATAAACTGAAATTGTTTATCTTCCTTCAGAAGCATTTCACATAATAGCATGATACTATTAACTGTGTTCAAGCTTTTAACTACAAACATCCAACTGAAGCTCCCAGTACTATTTTGCCTGACAAGACAAAGTCCTGTAAAGTCAATCTCAATCTCTCTGTTTTAAATTTAATCAAGTACTAGACCTCAATGTTACTCCATCTGAATAGATTCCAGTGTTATTCCTCATAGCCTCTGTCCTTTTTTCTGAGATTTTTTCTAAAGCTTTACCCCTATTCCTTACATCTTAATTTATCCCAATTCCTCTTAGGCTATTAATTGATTTACAAGCTTGGCAGGTGCTGGGAGAGAGATGAAGAATGATCTGCAGACAGACACTGCTGAGTTTGCAGGCCTAGGAGAAAACAAAGCCCACAAAGTGCTGAGATACTCTGCTGAGTAGCAGTCATTGGTCTTTCATGGGCAATTTTAAGAAAAGTAACAAATATTTCACTTTAGGGAGGAAAAAATCTCTGCTTTGTGTCCAGAAGTATCAGAGTGGAGGACTGGCTTGCAAGGCATGGAGGGAGGATTTTGTGCCATCACCACTGTCCTGTGTGGTTTTGTTTGCTGCCAGAGCTTAGGCAGCAGCTGGGGCTGCAGGAGGAATCCAGCCACTGCAACACAAATCAGCACAACAAACATCCTCCTTTGCTGCAGCTTTTCCAGCTCCAGTACTCAGACAAACACAGAGTGGGGTTTATCCTGGTCAGGTCTGGCACACTGTTGATTCTGTCAGGCCTCAGCCATATCTCACAGCAGTCTAGCCAAAATATGCCTCAAAGTATTTTAATATTTTCCCCACACAAGTCACAAGCTGGAGTCCAAAGCTAGCAAGTGTTTTCCTGATTATGGTCTGTTTATTTATAGAAAAAGAGTCAAACATAAAAACACATTTTGTATGCAGGAGGGAATCAAGGCACATCATGGCACTGCCCCAGGCAGATCTGAAGTCTTTGGTTGGGAACAGATTTACCATGGTTATTTTCCATCCCCTAAACTGTGTTTAGACTGTCTCAACTTCAGCAGTCTCTGAGACATGTAAATTATTTTATGCAGAAGGACAACAGTATTTTGTGAAGCCAAAATAGGTTGTGAAAACTGTATGTAAAGCTACTCAGGAAGGAGTGCCTGCTCTCTGTGTTTGAAGGGCACTCACTCCACATGTACAAGCCCTGTTCCTGCAGAGGAACACAGCCCAAGTGGCCATCACTGCTCACACACCCCAAGCTAAGCCCCTACAGATCCTGAGCGAGATGGTACCAACAGATTTTTGTTAATACAGGTGTTCACATGAGCACAGTATCATTTTCAGTGTGGATGTTATTCCAAACAATCTTTTTGCCTCCTTAAATATAATGGCATCGGCCTAAAATTAGGAACGGTGGTACTATTGTTAACCACAAGAATGTAAATTTTGGGCACAAAATTGAATACATCACGAAATATGATGGGAAAGCAGCCATGCAGTTGGAAGTAAGGATCACCACAGGTTCATCCACCAATGGTTTCTGGAAGTCTCTGCTGTTGAGGTAAATCTTCATTACCTGAGGAGACAAAGGCACATTGTAGCTCTTCTCAGCCATCATTAGGCAGACTTTTCAAATCCCCAATTATTTACAAGGCCCATTTCTAGTAAAGCAAAAAGAGAAGAATACAAACTCTTTTTTATGAATCATAATAATCATCACAGAGCACAGCTGCTCTATTCTCCTCTGTAATTCACCTGCCCATAAATTCCATGGCTTTCTCCCTTGAGGCTCCTCAGACCAACCTGGCCTGCCTAAAGCCACAGTTTCATCCACAGCCATTATCCTGACAGAGCAGCCAGAACCTTTGTGTCTTCCACCTTAATTTCCTAAGAGAAACCCTTTCCCAGCCAGAGCACTAAACTGTGTAAAACTATTATTAGTTATGTAGCACAGGAGTGGCCACAAAGTACTGGGTATCAGCACAGCCTGTGGGGTAACAGGCTGGGCTTGAACTGGGATGGGGATAGTGGCATTTTACCCTGCCATTTTCGGAAGGGCTGGGCTGGGAGGATGAGAAGGACAACCACAGTCTTTGGCTTGTGCAGCAGCCAGAGCACCTTGTGAGAAGCACAGTGCTCCCTCAGGGCTCAGAGCCTCTCATGGCAGCTCCCAATGTCAAGTCCAGCACCCTGCTGAGATCTCCTGGTATTTTCCAAGCTCAGCTCCCACTGTTAAAGCAGATGGGATCACAGTTTAAAACTGTAAAGGTGTAGGAGTTAGCTTTTCACCAAGAACAAGCTCTAAATAAAAAATGTCATCACTCTACTTTATAAACATCCCTGCCCTTCTCCTGAGGGTTTGTGCTGCTCTCCCTGGCTGCTGGTGCTACCTTGGTTCAGCTTCCTTCCAGAACCAGTTTTTCTCATCCTCCACTGGCTCTTGCTCTTGCCTGAGACTGCTTCATAAATATGTGTTTTACAGCTCAAAATTACCATTCCTGACCTACCACTCCCTCCCAGCCTGCAGCTACAACTGAAATAACAGGGTGAGTGGGAAAAAGTTATTTTGAAAATCGAGAAAGTAGGTGATTTCCATGTTTAGGTTTAATCAAAATTATAGTCCCAGGATATGTGAAACACTAAGGCACCAGGGCCTGGCTGATGTTCTCTGCTGCTGTTGAAAGAAGCTGCTGCCTTCACTCCTTCAGGCAGTTTTGATATATAGGGAAATGTAGTGTCCTAATAGGTAATATTGTAGTTATCATAAAAACTGAGGGCTAACAGATAAAGATCTGCCAGCTTGTAAATAATTATTTAAGAATTTAGAGTTTGGAAAGATTTTGGCTTTTTAAAAATTTTTCCTCTTCCCTGACACAGTTTGCAAATGTCCCTTGCCACCTTATTTTCAAGAGTCTTCTAATCAGTCAGTCCAGGAAAACACACATTTATGATTTGTTCTTTTGTCTATATGTTCACCTAAGGCCAAAAATATTGGGAAATTGCTATCACTCTTCTGAGTTAATTCATATCAATTTTGCTCTAGAAGTTAGTTTTAAAATAGACAGTTAAGCATTCAGGTTAAAAATAGACAATTAAGCATTCCACTATATGCATTAATTGCTTTCTGAAAGACAAAAATACTTCTTATTGATGTATAATAAACTATATATATAGTTATAAATAACTATAATAATAGTTGTTAGTAGAAATGTAGACATAGAAAACCAGCTCAAAATAAAAATCAGTTTTTTCTATCCCTGTTTTGATTAAGTTTCAGCTAAAAGATATTTTTCTATTTCTCATATTATGTGTCATTTTCCAGAATTCTACCAAAACTTCTGTGTTCATTGCTTTAGGTCAATAAATTTTAAGTCATAGAATTCCTGCCTCATTGCATATCAAGCTTCACTACTCTACTTTACTGACCTTAGAAATTCCAGTTAAGGGAACCCTCACAAGTCTTGTTTTAACTTAGGATTCTCATTTTCCCTTCTTCCAACAAGTATATTTCAAAGGTGGCAATGCAGATTGTTGATCCAAATTAACTTCCTTGTTGCCCTCCCTCGTGCTGTCCACAGCAGGTGAAGGTGCCTTATTTCTCCTGGCACATCTTGTGTGTGTTCACAGTGGATCCCATTTGAGTTCTGAAGTATCTCAGCAACTATGGAATTGTTTCCTCTTGCTCCAGTGACATTTTATGGCACAATGAGGCAGCTTTGAAGTGAGAACGACTGTCTTTAGAGGAATATCCTTCATGGCCATGACAATAGCATATAATATATGCTGGGCCTCATCTGAGTTCCTGACACAGATTTCTGTGACAATGCCAGTGATTGCTGATCTGCTTTTCCTGGTGCATTGCAATCAGTGGCTCTCTGCAGCCCCAGGTTTGCCTTCTGGACTGGGCAGGCACCTGCACAAGCTTTACAGGCTGCTGAGACCCCCAGCTCGCTCCCACCCCTGGGACTGGTCCTACACACTATAGTGTTGGGCCTCTCCTACTAGTTTTGATTATTTGCAACACCTGGAGAAACTTCTAGAAGTCCTGCTTCTGGATTTAGTCTGTTTTGCCTGTGCGCCCGCTTGCTCCTCTTTGTCTCCATAGATCTGTCAGTTTTTTCAAAAACAAGAACGTTTTTTCCTGACAAAGCCAGATTCTTGGCACATTCTTCCAGCATTCCTTTGAAAATCCAGTCAGCAAACAACATCACAAACACTTGCCTGCCCCCTCATTGTTTCTTGACCCTGATTTATAAGAGGTCAGTGTGATAGATGTTTAAACTAACCACAGGCTCAGTTTATGTCAGGCCATTCCATCTGAGCTTTCATGTAATACTAATTACAATTTTTTAAAATTCTTTTGCATTTAAAATCAAAAGCAACAGCTGTATGCTTTCAGCCCCCACCCAAATATCAGGTATTGCTGAAGGCCAGATTCACCCCTCTTCTCCTTTCTGGATATCATCTTCCCTCTGTATCTTCGTATTTTCAGGTCAGTCTTGAAAAACATGGAAGCTCATCTGTCACAGCCAAGTGCAGTGACATCCAAGAGAGAAGTACTGCATTAGAT
The DNA here is from genome assembly GCA_013397245.1 of Thryothorus ludovicianus. NCBI lineage: Eukaryota > Metazoa > Chordata > Aves > Passeriformes > Certhiidae > Thryothorus > Thryothorus ludovicianus. The sequence goes on along the minus strand of VZTB01012118.1, from coordinate 468,887 downwards.
AAGACTGTTACAGGTTGGCCCTTTGCAGATATGTCTGAGCTGGCCTTCACAGCACAAATACAGGATGTGGGCAAGAACACAGATTCTCTGTTTCAAAAATCGAGAAGTTACAGGCCTGATTTTAGAGATATGTATAAGCATTGCTTTCAAGCTGTTAGGGAGTTTGCCACAACAATGAGAGCAAGGTTCTGCAGGAGCTGAGGTGTCCAGGCTTTTCATCCCCAGCAGTGGCACTGCACACGGTGAAATGTCGGCCCTGAGGGGGTGGCCCATCATAGCCCTGCCAGGTGTGCTGGGGTTCAGCTAATTGGCCTCTTGCCCAACAGATCAATTGCTAGCTCATACACTGCTTGCAGCACCTTGGCCTCTTCCTATTTCTACTCTCTTTTTCCCCCACTGCATTTCTTTTATTGTCTTCTTTTATCTTTTTTTGTATTTCTAGCTTTGTCTTAATTTCACTGGAACCAGCAGCCTTCTGCTGGACTCTCAGACTGAAGGATCTGCTGCACTTCCTTTCTGGTCTCACAGGACTGCTGCTGAAGCTTCTGGCAGAATTTCTTTCTTGCAGTATTTTTTTTCCCCCAGACTCTACTGAAATAGCTGTTTGCCTTTCCAGTAAGAGATGGTGCATTACTACCAAGAGCAGGTGGTTCTCGTTTCAGAAATTCCAGTCAAGAAACTGAAGCATGTGACATCTTGTGAATCTCAGATTCTTGCTGTCTGTCCTGACAGTTTCTCTTATCTTTCTGAGCTGAAGGCTGATTCTTAAAATGGATAAGAAAGTGTTATTGCATACCACGCCACTACAGTCCAGCCAAAGAATATCAAGACAAATGGCTTAGGTGGAGTCACTGCAAAATGCAGAATTAGAAAAGATCACTTGATGTCGGTCTAGACAAAACTTTTATATTTGTACTATTGCCTCCCAGATGAATTAAAAATTACATAGCCTTACAGCTCTTAAATCAGTTTAAAATCTCCTAATGTTTTATAACCCCTGATTTATTTTTTCCTTCAAGAAGTTCAGCTTGAGATCCTATTTGCCATTTTGCAGCCTTTCTTTGTTCCTGCCTGACAACTAGTGTGCTGGTGATCCTAGCCAGCTACCAGGCACTTCAGCTTGTTCCAGAACAACTGAAAATGTGTCACCTTAAACTGGACAATGTCCAATGAGAAAAAAAAATGCATAAGGGAAAAAAGCAAGAGGATATAGAGAAAACTAATTTTTAAATATGTGTTACAGAAGGTTATCTATGGCAAGAGTGGATATAGATTTTAAACTCCTAAAATTCAAAATCTGAATGTCTTACACATTTTAAAATGTGTCTCTGGGCTCGGATGTCTCTGGCTAGGGTCAGTCTATTTGGCATTGTCTGAATTGAGCTAGCTGAAAGGAGATTCTGCTGTCTACAGACGAGTTCTTCCAGTTTCTACCACTAGCCATCACATAACAACAATAACTTTACACTTAGCTCATGAAGATATGCCAGAGAATTTTCTTCCACACCTCGCTGCAGTCCAGATGGGCTGGAAGGCAATGCAGTGTCCCAGGAACAGCCATGCCTGAGCCCATAACAACTTTTTGTCCTACTTAGTATCTGAATGTTCTTGTTTTCACTTGTGTGGAAAGGACAAGAGCCTGGAGCTTGTGCACGTGCTGTTGGAGTGGCCTCTGATAATGTCAGTGCCAGAGGGTTACAGTCATTATTCCTGATAAAAGCAATGTTCTCCTGCTGCCTCCTCGGTGGACTCACAGCAAAAGAGGAAATAACATATTTGCAGGTGTGAGGAGCAATGCTTTCCAAGGATACTTTAGTCTCTCCCACCTTAAAAAATCCTGTCCTTGAATCCAGTTGTCCATCCAGGTGCTCTCTCCTCCTTACTGAGGGCCTGCTCCTTGAGCAGCACATCATTGCTCAGTTTTCTTCTTCAGTTCTGACCTAACTCATCCCAGACTCAGCTTCTGCCAGCTGTGCTCCACTGAATCAGTGTACTTGGCTCATGAAGTCCACAAAGTTCAGAACTGGAGGCAAGGTGAGTATTTCATTCTAATTTTAAACTGTCACTTTAAAAACATTTTAAACTGTTATATGTATAACTCAGGTATATTAAAGACAGAAGCTTGTGGAGGAAGGAGAAGGAATTGTGCATCTCCCTCAGCAGCTTCCTTATGACAAGGGCAAAGCAGAAACAGACTGTTCTATTGATGCTGCATTTTAGACTGAGCTTCCAAGAAGCCCAACTCTCTGCTGAGGGACCCACAAAGGCCCCTCTTGATTTATTTCTAACTAATACTACCTTACTCCTCTGATCTGTCGCCTACTTTCAAGGGATTTGCTCAGGTTAGTCTCCATTCTTTCATTTCACTTCCAGAATTCCATTTCTGCTTCCACATTTTTAATCTTTCTTACAAGGTGTTAGGGGATCCTTATTCTCTTTTCAGCATTTTCTGCAAATCCAAGATATAGCTGTACTCAATCACCTCATCTTCCCTCTCTGTACTTTGCCTCTGAAGGATCTCATCATAAATACCATTTTGGCAGCTTTCTCTGTGCTTATGATTCATCAGCTTTTCTACTTCCTATTCGTCACATTCAGATATTTATGGTACTCTTTTAATGCCACTCCACTAAACACATTTTTCTTGCAACTCTTGGGCTTCTGTGTCCTCTTATTATAGGAACCTGATTTTGGTTTCTCACATCCGTTACTCCCACCTTGCACTTATGTTCCCATAGTTCTGATATGGGTAGGAAACTGGTGATGGGTTTGTGTGGGGTCACCAGGTACTGTAACCTAAAAAATATGACCAAGTCTCAGGTGAATGGAAGTAGATTAAGTCTTGAAAATGTCCTTTAAGACTAACCTGTACTAGCCTTGACTCATATTTCTTTTTTTTCTCTACATTTTAGAAGGTGGACAATACATAATCAAGCCTACCAGATTTTTCTAAAGACAACTGCATCCGATTGTGAAGGTGTAAACACAAAAGAGAGGGGCTGAGTGCTTGGCACTGACCGACAGGGAATAACTGGGAATAATGAGATTAAACTGAACAAAGGAAAACCACTGAAGGTTGAACATCAGGAAAATATCCTGGCTGTGTCTATCAGACCATGGACTAATTTCCCACGGGAAGAGGTGGAAACTCCATCTCTTGAGTCATTTAAAATTAGAAGAGATAAATCACTAAAAACAGAGGGCTGGGAACAACCCAGTTGGAAGGGGATGAAGAAGACAGTTTTGAAATATGTTTTTAGTCTCGGTTTCTCTTCCCCTGAAATTAAATAACAAGCCTTGTTTAGGGTTTGCTCACATGGGACTGACAAACCTGGAGCAGCATGTGCTCTACTCATTATGGCCAGGTTGAAATGCTAATGTGACTCTGATCAGTTTGCTGTGGCCACATCACAGCTAAAGCCTGGCAGGGTGATCAGAGAACTCCTGTACAGGCCCTCCTCCTCCCCAAATCACAGGCGTGGTTGGGGACTGTCCCTGGATTTTTCTGCCAAAATCCTTTGTTTTCGATGGATTCCTTGTTATTTCCTATAGCACATACCCTGCTGGGCTGAGCTCCCCTAGATGGCAGAGCTGAAGCGATTTACAATGCAAAATGCTTTGCACAGCCCTGCTGGAACAAGGACTGCCATAGCCAGCCCTCTAATTTCTTCAGAGCTACTGGCTAGAAACAGCTTCTGTTGCCATGGGTCACTTTTAGCTGCATGTGAGAGATGGTCCCAACACCATGTGCAATAAATGCAGTAGGGCCTTGGCCCCAAAAGGATATTGCTTCTCATAAACGATTCAAGTTTCCAGGTCTCAAGAACTGCAGGCCAAAAAAATGGTTAATTTATGGTTGTATCTTTAGGAAACCCCAGGGTCCAGCCACATTGACTTCTTGAATAAAATCAGCTGTTATACAGTTGTGCAGATGCTTGGAAAAGCAGCAAAGGTGCTGAGGAAAGTTCAGAGAAGACACAGCCTTCTTGTCCATTTACACTTTCACCCCTTTTATTACAAAACACGAGGGGTTATCCCGTCAGCAGCAGCAGTCCACAGAGTAATGCTCTTGGTCCACACAGCACTGCTCTCCCTGCACACAGCACTAAACTCCTTCCACACTGCACTGCTGCCCTTCCACACTGCACTGCTGCCCTTCCACACTGCACTGCTGCCCTTCCACACTGCACTGCTGCCCTTCCACACTGCACTGCTGCCCTTCCACACTGCACTGCTGCCCTTCCACACTGCACTGCTCTCCTTCCACACTGCACTGCTGCCCTTCCACACTGCACTGCTGCCCTTCCACACTGCACTGTTCTCCTTCCACACTGCACTGCTCTCCCTGCACACTGCATTGCTCTTGGTCCACACTCAGCTTTTCTTCCAACTCACTGAACTCTACTGCAATGCAGTAGTTTTTGAGGGGTTGAAGTGCTGAGGAAGCTCGAACACAAACTGGGTTCCATTTTAATAACTTCTTTTGAAATTAAACACATAACTTCAAGTTTAAGGATCTGATAAAAATAATGCTTGAGTTCTGTTATCTCCAGAATGCCTTCATTTTCTATGGTTTGGTGAAGAGGACAATAGGTCAGGGTCTTTTTTTGTGTGTTATTTCTTTTTCAGCTGAGCAGCTTCACATGGGCTGCTGCATTTCTCAGTTGGCAAAAGACTTTTTTTCTAAAACTATTGTTGGATTAGCACGAGATGCCTGAGAGTTTCCCATCTTAGAGTCAGAAACAAGCTAGAAATACTGACAATGGCTGTGGTAGATCTATGGAGGGGTAAAGGTAATTACTTGGGAAGCAAGAAGATTGAACTGAAGTATTTCAGGAGTCTCCCTTTGTTACCTATCTGAGATTGTAAGTTTAGGAAATAAAACACAATCCAAATCAAGATCTGTGAGTACAACATAGCAAAAAAAAAAAAATCTGTTTTGAAAAGAGATCAGTTCAGAATTAGGCTAACCTTCTTAGCTTTGAATTGTATAGATTAACAGTTTGTTCCAGCAAAATTTATTTCTCATATAAGGATTATTCTCTTTGCATCCAATCTTTTATTGATAATTTCCTTGTTACTCACTCTATGTTATAGTTTCCATTATTTTCATCTCTTTTTTTTGCTGAGTTTTATAATTTCAATTTTACTCATTTTTTTATTATCTCTAGCTTATTTCAAATTTATTTTACCAATTTTGTCAGTTTTTGCTTCTTCCCTGTATCTGTCTTATCTTTATAATCAGTGTGTATCCTTTTGATTTTCCACAGCACAGCTTCTCAGTATCAAATACTCATGTTGCAAAATTTCCCCTTGTATAAAGATCAACAATAAGTTAGCTGGAAGTCATCCGTATTTCATTATATTTGGCACTGAGAAATGCAGCTTTTAAAGAGCCTCCACCCTACAGCTGCATCACATCATTGATCCATTTAAATGCACTAATCTAGCCAAAAAGCCAATGTTTCCCATTACAACCTGTCTCTAAGTGACATCTATGTGCTAGTTTAGGAATAGATCTTCATAACAGAACTACTTTGGAGGTAAACCAGGAAAAGATATTCTGCTTCAGTGCTGAACACTTGCATGCTTTTAACCTGAAATAAGTATGAAGCTGTGTAGTTCCATCCAGTTATGTAGTGGGAAAAATAAACATTGTGAGTGTAGCTCACCAAATTCTGCAATTATGGGTTGTGTGTATGGCCATTTAGGTGACTAGAGATTGGCTCCTACATTGGGAGGGATTTCTTCACATGAAAGGAAAATTATTGAAAACTCTGAAATTCACAAGGCACATTGGGGAGGAGATTTAACTTGTGACTAATATCCCAAAGGCCCTCAGGTCTTTAAAATAGTGATCATAACACTACAGCTTCATGAAAGGAGTAATGAGGCCTGATCTACCCCCAGGCTAGCACAGTAGTGTGTGAGATGGCTTCTGAGGTAGCTTGACTTTGTTGACATAGTTATAATGCTGGAAATCTCGCTAATCGAGATGAAGGGTCTTAAAAAAGAGAGCCAAACTGGGGTTTACAGGTCCTGAGACAGAGACACATTTTGGTCTCATAGATGAAAAAAGGGTTTCTTACAACAAAGAAGGAAAACACACAGTATATTCTATAGCAGATTCATTGCTTCAAACATGTTGAAATAATGATCAATATGCTGTGCAGATCTTCTTCCAGTGTGATGCTGCCTCCTACACGTTCCAGGAGTCGGTGGGCTGCAGGACCTGCCCCCGGCACAGCTCTGCTCCAACAGCTGTCACAGGAGAAAGAGAGGGTAAGAGAGAGTGGGTAACCATAATTTTGGTACTCAGGAACTCGTGGGAGGCTGTTTCTTGACTCCAAAGGCAAGTTGATAAATGAGAATATACAGTGAGAGAGGCACAGGCTCCAGAACACTTTGCAGGAGCTGGTACCAGGCGAGCTGTGTGGGCCATACCCAGCTACTTACATGTTCTGGCACCTTTGGAAATATGATGGTTTCTCCTGAAGGACCATCTTGCTGCCAAATGCTTTTTGCATGTGTTCAATGGATGCCTGAATCATAGATTCTACAGCACTAACACTCACAAAAGTTAGTTTATTTTTGATCTCCTTTCAAAACTTCTTTCCTAATTCATAATTGTAGTTAACAGCACCTTCAACCTCTGACATGCTGTCCCATAAACTGAGCCTTAAGAGACATACAGTTAAAGTCCTGAGCTGTATTTGCTTTCTAAATTAACATCCAGGCTGTGATAAATGTGGCAGTGCTTGGATAACGAAGTTATTGTTTCATGCTGTTTGCTGGCAGCATCAGAAGAATAACCACAGTGGTCTCAGTTCAAGTCACACATGACTGAAAAGCCTCCTGCTGCAGGGTGGCCTTCGTTCTTAATCCCAGTTCCATGAAAAGAACACATCTCCAGTCACTGTCCTGTCCAGGTGAACAAGATAAGGATTTAATCACTCCTTCCTGCAGAGGAGTTTAAAGAATATCTGTACAGAAAGTCTTTTTATGATGCTGACATACAGATATACAATGAATGAAACCCCCCCCCTCAGCACTCATGAGGATGTGTACTTCAAATTTAGTTTTAATGCATTTGGCACATAGTTTATGATATTTCTTCACCTCAAGAGAGGTCAATTATATCGTGTTTCAGTATTTTATTTTTCTCTGGATTTACATGCAAGTCAGTTGTGAAACAGATCTCCTAATAATTTCCTGTGTTAGGGGGCACACCGCTCAATTTTTTATTACCATTAAAAAAGAATTGCATGTACTAGGTATATTGTTTCCAGGATCATAGCCATTCTTGGTATAGTTTGTGACAGCCAGACTGCTAAATTTTTTAACATGATGAATGAAACTAAACTGAAAATTAATATTTTCTTTTACAGAGGCTTTCAAAAATATAAAGCCTGGTACCCTGCTCAGAGTAAAAAATCCTTACTGAAGTAATACAGATCCTACAGCAGAGTCACACTTGCTCTCACCCCACAAAATGGCATGACGATCTATAAAGCTAAAGAATTAGAAAATAACTAATTAACATAATTGAAATATCTCAGTTAATATACTTGGTTAACAGCAATGTTATGTTACCAAGAGAAAAATCCCCCTACACACTTGGATGAAAGCCTTGCTGTTACCTCATGTCATATTTATTTCTTAATATAGAAATAATTAATACTTTTATATGTATAGTTATACAGAGCAGAATTGCACAGCTGTCCCTGGCTAGCCATCAAAGGGATGTGCTTTATACACAAGAATATGTTGTTACTTTTTCTGTAATTCTCCCAATATGAGTGTGGAAAAAAGAAAGTGGGCTAATATGTCATGGCAGTTGCAGTAGTCTGGGCTTTCCCAGAAGCCACTGGAGAGGAGCAGGAGCCCTGAGAGGTTGATGCAAGCCATCCTTATGTGTGGTACTAATGTGCCTGGCCAGCTCCTTTGTCTTTCACTGACTATTGAGGGAGCATAGCTGATTAGCTCAGATCAAATTAATAATTTATAGATGGGTAAAATCAGGTGTCATGAATACTATCCTCAGTGTCTAGTGCATTTGGAGAGAACAAGGCAAGCAGAAAATTTCCCTTGCCTCAGGATATTAAGGGGTTGTGTTATTAAGTTCCCTGTTTACTCAGAGAGGGAGCCCTATTGCAGCTAGATTTGTAAGGATTTATTTTCTCTTGAAATAAGCAATAGTGGCTGTGCAGAAACACCTGTATCTGCAACAAGAGCCCCTCATTCTTGTTTTCACATTGAGCTAAACTGAAGTTGAATAAGACATTCATATTTTTGAAGGAGAGTACCCAGCATATGCTTTGATAATCCATTAATGTTTTAAATATTTTAGCAGTGCTCCTACTCTGAATTGGAACCAAAAGAAGTCATTTCATTAAGAAGAAGAGAGTATGACATCCATTTAATTAAAGTTTTTCCAGCCAGTATGTTAAGGAGCATTTAGATTCTGCAGGTGTCTTATCAATCAATGGAAATTGCACAAGCAGAAACCAGAAAGGCTTGCAAGAAGCCACTGTAAAATGAGCAAAGACTACAACAGACCATATCCCAGATTGCATGGCTCTGCCATTTATGAAAGAACCAAAATATCTGACTATCAAGTGGACCCTGTCTGTTGAGGAGTGGCTTAAAGCACCTTGCCAGTCTGCTCTGCACCGAGTGACACGTTTGGCAGGAATAAGGTGCTCCTGCAATGCTTCTGCAGAGGATGCTGCCAGGAGCAGGATCATTGACCAGCACAGTCCCATCACTCAGAAATATCAGCCTGCCTAGAGCTGGCATCCCCTCCAGCTGGGTCAGTTGATTCTATACCCTCTCTCAATGCAGAGCAGCATGAAGAGGAAAGGGGTGGGGCACTATTTCATCACTCCAGCAGCCTGTGAAACGACCATTTAGCTTCAGAGGCAGCTAAGTCAGGGAGCTGTTGTCTTCAGGTGGCACTAACGTGGACCATCCTTTCCCAGTGATCCAAGCAATGTGCCTCACTCTGCTCTCAGCTCTCATCTTTGTTCTTGTAAGAACAGTATTGTCATGAGCAAGAAGAACATAGTCCTCTGAGCTGGAGTCATAAAACACATCTTGCAGGAGGAAAAGCCAAAAGATGACTGCTGCAGTATTTCCACGTGGTTCACCCCCTTTGCTAAAGCAGCTGATTATTGGAAGGGACTTAAGCTCTGCACAGATGTTATTTACCTCTGTTTTGAAAGTTGCAGTAATCTGTTTATTTTTATTTAACTCTTTTATGCTTTGGAAGTATCATACAGTTCAAAAGGCAATATAACTAATTTTTAAGAAAATTATTGAGCTGCCAGTGTTTTAGTAACCATTGTTTCATAAAAGAAAATAATAAATAAGGAAAAGCAGATTAAATAAACACAGAAGCTAAGAGCAGCACACAAAAAAAGTTTAAGTGCATAGAGAAGTTTGACAAATGACGACTGCTGCAAATCTTCACTTTTTCCCTGGCTTTCAGCAAGATTTCTCTAAAACTTAGAGCAGGTCTCCAGAAGAGCAGCCTAATGCATTGCAAATGGAACAGAACCTGTTGCTCCAGCAGCTGGTCCCACAGGGGATGAGAGGAGCAAACAGGAATCTGTATATCAAGGAGAAGGGTTTTCCCTTTGGATGTCTTTTTTATATTAATCAGATCCAGTTACTCAGTGAATTTCCTTTATAAAAATTATAAAATACTTGTGGGCCTCACCTCAGTTAGTCACACAGACCTGAAAGCTAATAGTCCATCCTCACCTGATCAAAAGAAAAGAACACTCTTAATATATCAAAAATATTAATCCTTGACCCGAGACATCAGGGGAAAATGCTTTGCATTGCTGTGCTCAGAGTTTGTTTTGTATTTTGCTTAGGCCCTAAGGACTGCCTTGTGAATTAAACTAACTTGGACTGCTTTCCCTTGCCTCCCTTGCAACTCTTTGGTCTAACCCTGCAAATGACCTTTGTGTGGACATACTTTGCATCCACATGGAGCCATTTGGAGTCTGGCACATGTGAAACAGCACAACACAGCAGTGAAGAGTTCAAGTATATCTAATGAGTTAAAATATTTGGCTGCTGCTATTTTCTGGGAAAGCAGTTCTGAAATGAACATCTGAAGGGTGTCTCAGCTGAAGACTGGGCTGAAAATATTCTGTAAACGTGGCTTTGTTCCTTAGCTCATTACTTTAATTTCGAATTCTCCCAGCATTATATTATTGCTGATGAGATTTCTGGATTGATTATTTTTACTAGATCCATTGCCAAACCGGGATAAACTGGTGGAGGGTGCTCATGATTAATTTAGTCACACTAGAAACATGCTGTATTGAATGCTTTCTTCAGTCAGTTCAAAAGCATGTTTCTTCTTTCCATACTACAGTTTGCATAGGCAATAAACATAGCCTGCTGATAGAAAATTAATGAGCATTTCTGTTTATTAGTTGCAGTAATTTACATGGCTGGATTCCTACATTGCTTTTTTTTTCTGTGAAGGTGGATGAGCCATTTGGAACCCAAACCCAATCCTGGGTGTCCTTAATTCCCACAGTTATCTGTGTTGGTCCCTAGAGCTAGAGTAGAATTAGTCATTAGATAGTATCTCTAAGTTCAAGCAGCCAGCATCTTCTGCAGCATTTGTTCAAAGGGTTTGTAAAACACTGAAAGAGAATAAATCCTGTACTTTCTTCTTCTTGAAAGCAGCATTCATATACAATCCTTCCTCTGGAAGCAGGATGTAGCTTGCTCGGGAATTCATAATATTTCCTTCAGGAGGCTATAGTAAAAGTTTAGTTCTGTTAAAATACCAAAGATATTCCTAATCCAATCTCTTCTGGGAAATCTATAACCTATAGACATAAATACAATCCAGATTGCCTCACACATTTGGTTTTAGGTTTGGGTTTTGGTTTGTTTGTTTTTAATTTTTAATTTTTTGTGGAGATCATGCTTCCTTGGATGCTGTCTCTTCATTTTCCATCTCGCTTTTTAAAAGCTTCAGCAGAAAGATGGGTGGTGGGAAAGCAGTGGGGAAACAAACCAACCAACAAACCCATAACCAACCAACCAAAAAAAAAACCCACCCCAATGTAATATCACTTTCAGAGCCAAGTTCCCATAAATAGTAATCAGCTTACAGGTTTAGACACCTTCTGGCCTTTGGATGACTCCTGCTGTCCTAGAGAACATCTCTTGTGTCTCTTCAGTGAAAAGAGCTGAGCAGCAGTCAGTTGGCGTAAGCACCAGCACATGAAGTCAGGTTTAGAAGCCAGTAAAAGCCAAGTACCTGGTTTCTACAGGGTATCTGGCAGTGAGGTTCTGATGAGCTCAAACTGAAGTATAAGCTCTTTGGACAGAGTAGGTAAAATATGGGAGCAGCAACTGACACACTGCCTTTGGGTGGGGCACGTCATTTTTGGAAGGAGGGAGAGTTTCAATGAAATCAACATATTCATGTGATATGTCCAATTTTTACTCCTAAGCTTTTCCTCAGTGCCTGAAAGCTGTCTTGATCCAGCCCAACTCTAGAGGCAAATCTGTTACAAGGCAGAGCTCAGGAGAAAGCTGCCACGCTTCGTCCATCTAGAGGGATCAGTGGATAGTCAGAAAAAATACGAGATGGGTAACCTGAATTTTGGAGATGGCTGTTAGCACCTCTGTGCTAGTAAAACCAGGCTTTGCTAATCAGGGGATCAAGCTGCTGATCGTGTGGTAAAGCAAGGAGAGAGCGACAAGGCTGTTGTCAATTCATCACCATCTACTTCCACCTAAATTGTCAATTCAGTATTTTACAAAATAGGGCTGATTTATTACCTTCCAGTCAGAAGCACAGACAAACCAAACACAGAGCTGTTATTTCCGCAGAGGAGCTAAGGTAACTCTCATCATTTCACTTCTCTCTGTCATGCAGGCACTTAAACCTTTGCTGTCACTGCCAGTTTTAAATAGGTTGGATATTTATTTTGTTGAACTCCTTTAAACTGTGTGTGTTTGGGAGGGGAGGCTTTCTGAGAGAAAATGCTACACATGTAATAGTCCCTGCTGGCTTTCTAAAACAAGTTAACATTGTTTGACCTAAAGTGAATAAAACCTCAGCAGAACTGAGGCTGATGACTTTCTCTGTTAGATTCTGGCTCCTCTAATTTAAAACAAATGAAAGAATGCAGATAGTTTAACTGAATGCAGAAAAGATTGGAGTGATTTTTTTTCCCCTCGACCTTTAAAAAATTAGGAAATCCTCTGAAAACAGGCACATCATCTTTAGAAATGTTGTCACTGTTGTTATTCCACAGTGACAGTTTCCAACAGCAAAGCATGGAAAACATGTTTTGCTTTGCTCATGATTTCAGAGTGTGTCAGTGGATTTTCATTGCTAGGAACCCAAGTTAAAAGTCTTAAGTGAGTTCTTCTGGGCTCCTCCTAACCATAATCTCGCTTGCTCAAATTTTATACTGCAACCCATTCTCCTGGGCTCACTGAATTACACTTAAAACAGTTTTTGTCCCTGGCTGGATGATAGTGAATTCCTGCAGGCTTGAACAACTTTGTATTTCTTTACAGAGTACCAAGTTTGTGGTCTGAGCTGAAATACTAATGCTGCAACCAAAATGTATCCAACTCCAGACTCAGAATAGCAAGGATGATTGTGTAAACAGCTGAAGCTTACAGCTGTAAAAGCTGTGCCAGCCTGCCTTGGTGCACATTGATAGCCTTGCACAAACACCTCTGGGTCCAGCTCAGGAAGACTGGCAATGGATCAAGGATGCTGGCCAGGAGGAGCAGTCATCTTGCTGTCCACTCCTGGCTTCTCTCTGTGCTTTGGGCATGGTTACTCTCTCCACATCAGGAGCAGCGTCCTGACAGACACAGATCTCCCTTTATGCCACAGCTTTGTCATCTGGGAAGACTATGCTGTGGAGTAGAAGACACATCATATGAGACATTGGTTTTCATAGCACAGGTAGCTGGTTCCCAAAAGAGGACAAATTCCAGAAGCCAAATGGCTTCCTTTTCCTTACAATGTAGCAGGATAAGAACTTGATGCCCAGACTTCCACCCAAGCTGCAATGTTACTCCCTGCTGGCACCCCCAGGCAGTGATTTTCCCTGAGAGTATTCTTGCAGAATACTGTATGCACTCAAAATGGTGTGACTTCTAGGAGGTATGTCACCCTGTGACTGATGGAGATGGCAGACCGAAGCTTCAGGATGTCAAAATCCTCTCTTACTGTGGACCCAATGGTAGGCCTTGCTGCAATTCTCTTTGGCAGTGTTATGAGCACTTTAAAAGCATCAGTATCCAGGGCCAAGTGAGGAAGGTGTAATCTCCTGTGAAGAGAGACTGAAATAAAAGAAAGGAAACACATTTGTAAGGTGTAATAGGGGACCCAAGACATAAGCATGGCAGCAATTACATTTATTTCTGTTGCCTAAGAGTTGGTGATAGGATCATGTTTAGAGTGAAAGGGGAATACTGTGGTATGGTTACCAAGAAAACAGCCATCACTACTGATGTCTAAGATGAGTACTGTGCTAATACTGGACAGGAAACAGGTGCCTGTATCATGACAGAATTGCAGGAATTTCAATGCAGAAATCAAGTAAAGCAAATGCCGTTGCAGACAGTGCTCACATTGCTGTAGCTATAGTAATGATTTCATGGCTTTTATGAATCTGAGGGACTCACTACTATCTGCAGTATCTTGGAAATACCAATGAATGAAAAATATATGTGTAATCTTTGAATTCCCATGCTGGTAAGAATCTAGTGAATCAGTCTTGGGCACCTGTCAGCATCCTTGGGGAGCAGGGATGCTGTTGGGCTGATGCCAGTGATGAAAAGCCTATAGCCAGGCACACTGGTGCTTGCAAACACTTCCTGGGAGGCAGTAGTATTTCTTATGTCCAAAACAACATAACAGAGGTGTCCAGGTTCAGTCTGAATCTCTCAAAGCAGGTGAGATTAAAGCCACTGGTGACTATAGCAGAAACTCTAATCAGAATGAGCATTACCTCAGCAGCTCCAACAAGTGACAATTTCTGAGGGCAAACATCAGTACAAACATCTACTTGCCTGAGGCGTATGTCCGCCCACTCACTCTTCCTTTCATCCCTAAACTCTGGCCCTGTTAAACTTGGACCTTTTCCTACTTTACTTTTCCTTAGGAGAGAAAGTCTTTACCCCAGCACAAAATACCCAAGGCTTACTGCTATCTCCCACTGCTGCCTATCTAATCTATTTTAGTCAGGTACTCCACACTAATCTAATCTAAAGAGTCCTGTAAAAAGCCAGCTCTCTCTAAGTTCCTTTTCTCTCCACTCCTGTTGTCTAACCCAGAGGCTGGGCATTGGGATCAGCTATGGCTGGGCCTCCTCAGTGCCTCTGATGTATGGTGGGCTGCAGGTGGTGAGAAATGAGAGAGCCTTCAACATGGCAAGGACAACAGAACTGCTTGGCGAATGGATTGTTTCACCTGAGTGCAGGTTACAGGTCTACACACTCGTGCATGTGAGAGAAAGGCATGCATGTCCCTGTGCCAGGCCAGAGGCAGGTGCTATGCACCATCTGGGAAGGAGGCAGGTACCTAAAACATATTTAGTGTAATGAAATTCAGTCCTCCAGTCTACCTGGCCAAGTGAATTTTGATGTCCACAAATCAGCCTCTAGAATATCTATACTCTCAACACATCAACATGTTCAGCAAATAATAGTTTAAGAAGATAGAACGCAGTAATTGTGCCACCACTGACCCAGAAGAATGGGCAGAACAGAATGACTCCATACACCTTGGCCCCCAGACTGCAGGACAGGCTTAACTCTGCCTACCTGGGAAATTTAAATTAGCTGCTAGACTTTGCACTCAAGTGGCTGAGATGTGCTCAGAGATGTCTGCAGAAGCTCTCCTGTGGGGATGATACTCTAGCAGGGAGTGATAATAAACAGTAGGATGGTGCTAACACTTTAAGCTGCTGCAGCTGCCTGCTAAGTGAGTATGTGTCAACACCTTCAGACTGGAAGTGAGAAAGTGAAATTATAGCTTTCAGTTACCCTATTTCTGCTTTTGCAACCTCTTTTCATTAAATCACTTTCAAGGATGATTAAGGGATTCAAAGGTTTGCTTTTGTATTATGAATCTAAGACACTGAGCCTGTTTCTGAAAGTTTGTGTCCTTCTTCAAGCTTTTATTGTAACTATGACACCATATTTACAACAAAAAATTACAGCAAGGTAGTCTTATGCAGGAAAGTCCTAAAAACAGTCCAGTGTCTTGAACAAAACCATCTGCTACTAAAAAAATAGAACACTGTAACATGAGGAAGAAAATTAAGTACACAGTTTAACAAAGGTTTGTGTAGCCTGAATTTCCTTTGATAATTACACAAACATAAACACCTCAGTCAATAATGAGACCTAGTCCCTCAACTTAGCAATGAAGTAATCTGTGATTCTAGGATCAAATTTTCCTCTGTGATATTTTCATCTCCCTGTTAAAGTTTGAAAGCTAAAGCTAGAGAAATTGATTTGCAATTTTTTTTTGCAGAAGATTTGTCTCTGTATTGATGTAGCTATGCTGATACAGAGACTTGTTAGATACTATACTCGGAGTCCCCTTGTAGTTCAATCTCTCCAACAAATTTTGTAAATCTGACTACATTCTATATGGGTGTTAGTTATGATGCTAATTTAGATTTGGAGTCAGTACTGTGTCTCCTATTGAAAAAAATATCATTATGGATATGAACAGATTTTCTATAGAGCATGGATTCTTGATGGTGTTCTGCAGATTGGCATAATAACTCCAGCCAAGCACAGGGCTACACTTCTTGGCTGTGCTTGATAACAGAGTCTCAACAGAAGTGCCCCAGCTCTTCTCTCCACTCTTCAAAAATCTCAAGTGATTTTAATTCTGGTCTTTTCAACTTCTTGACAACCATTGTGCAAACAATATTATAAAAGTTTTCTCTGGGTCTGGATGGCAAATAAATCTTTAAACATTGTAGGATAGTGAGAAATTATTACGGAGCTGGGCAGAACCTTCCTGTAGATTGCCAGATGGACAGCAGTATGCTTATTCAAAATACGTGTATATGATCTCTGGTGCAGGTCAGGTTCAGCCACAAAGTAGTCTTTAATATCAGAAATTTATGAGGAACTCAAATTCAGAAACCTGCACACATTTTTAACTATATGTATGCCTAATGAAATCCACAGCAGCACACTGTATCGTAGGCAAGCACCTGAATCAGGGCAACGACAGGCTGTGAGTTGTAACACCCTTTTAACCTCAGCAGATGTGACCTTGGATGACAATAATTAGCATATGGGCCTTGAGACTTTTTCTCCAGCTACTGGAAATAAGCTTGTTCCTCAGTTCTCTGATACTAGTATTCATCCCTGCTGACAACGCAAGTTGCTGATGGATAACCACGGCAGGCACCTCTTTTCAGAGATTGCAATCTCATGGTCAAGGGTAGCACAGTAAAAAAACCACAACCCAAAACATCACCATTGTTTTCAGAACACAGACTAGACGCAACCCATCGTTTCACTCAATTCTTTACCAGTTCCTGCAAACGCTTTGTTTTTCTTTGTTCCCTGGCACAGAGACCTTACTTGTCCAACCTCCACGCTGAAAAACACCTTTCTAAAAACCGAAAAGAAATTTCAAATCACACACTCCGATGATGATAAAGTATAAAAAACACTCTGCATTTACTGCTTTCGTGGCTACAAGAAAACCAAGTTCGCCCCCCCGCCTCTGGCCCAGGGGCGGCCCGGGAGCTCGGCGGGGACCGTCCAAAGCCGGCCGAGAGGCGGTGGCGGTCCCGGTCCTCCCGGAGCCGGCTGCAGGTGGAGCTGGGGGCAGAAGCACCAAATCCTGCTTTAGGGCGGAAAGTCTGAGATCGCTGCTGTGTGATCACCTCCGAAAACGCCCAGGGAAGCAGCAGCAAACGCCACCGCCCCAGGCCGTGCTGCGGGCGGGGGCCGGCGGGGCTCAGCACTCCTCGGCCGCAGGGCGGGTGCCCTGGACAGCAGCCGGGAACCAGCTCCTGCCCTCGCCGTGTCGTCTGAGAAGGTGGGTGGATTTTTGGAGGGAAGAGAAATCGGCAGTCGGGAGGCAGGGGAAGGGGACACGCTCCCCCGCCGGGAGCTGCCAGCGGCGGGAACGGCGCGGCAGAGGCA
>VZTB01012118.1:407763-450355 GCA_013397245.1 Thryothorus ludovicianus | reverse complement strand
CGCTTCCCGCCCCGCGGAGCCGCCGCCGCCCTCGCCCTCGGGACGGAGGTTTCCCCTTGGGCCCCTCGCCCCCCCGGCCCCGCGGGCAGAGCCTGGCGTGTCCTCCCACGCCCAACCTGCCCGTCCTGGAGGAGCGCTTCGCTGGGCGCTCAGGGGTTCGGCTTCGTCCCTGTCACATTCCTGTCGTGGTGATTTCCAGTAGAAATAAGGGTCTGGCCGCTGTCTGCTTGTACCCAGTGCTTGCCACTCTCCTGTCTATCCGTAGCCGCCTATATTAAGGATATTTCTATCCATCGCATTTGTTGCTGGAACGATCCTCTGCGTGTTTAGTTCAGAAACTTAATAGCATACCCTATGGTGGCACCATTGCATGTTTTGACTTGCAAGACAAAGTTTTTAACACAGAACCGTGTCTGATCCTTTTGTGCTCCCTATTAATAGTAACGTCTCTGAAACAACTATTAACTTTAGATTCAACAAAATGCATATAACAGCTTCAGTAGACTGGTTTAAAGATTTGTTTTAAACTTTATTTACAAAGACAAACTTTATTTTGTATTTCTCAAAGTTAGAGTATGTATGTTGTGCTGGATAAAAAGCTGATTTAAATCTGCATAGGGCTATGAAATACATGCCCTTTATATAGATATTCCCTCTTTTGTTTGCTGAAGTTCAATTGAGTGACTTTTAAGCATGTAGAAATTTAGTTTCAAAAGTGTGGGTGGATTTTGGTTTGGTTGTGGTTTTTTTATTTTGTGTGATTTTTTTTTTTTCCTTAGGACACTGAGTTTTAGTTTACTGCTATCTTGAATTCACCCTTTCGTCTTGGTTTGAGAGTGTCACGTATGGTATTGTAGAATTTTCCTTTCTGCTATCACCTCGATTAAGAGGGTCCCATAGTCTCTTAAAACCAGGTGGGTTAGGTGAGGATAAAATCAGTCTTAAATAAGAGCACAGAGGATGTTAAGTCTTTGTGATAAAATACAGCTGAAAAACAGTGCCATGTTTGGAGAACCTGTTCTTCAATACTGTTCGGATAGTGTGGGAAGAAGAGAAAACTAAGAAATGTCTAAGGATAAAAATTAATATCTGCTTTTTAATTCTGTCACATTGTAACTTTTGGTCTTTGGCACTGGCCCTTGTCATAATCTACCTCTCCCTGTGGTGGTAAGCCTTAACAAGGCCTGTGGCACTATTGGAGCTCATCATGTTAAAGCTGTCTAATTGGGGACTGCTAATAGGCGTGGAATTGCAAAATGGACTGCTCTGCCTGTTGTTTTGCCAGGTACTTACATGTTGGAGTTAAAATGTAACTGGTAGGAAACATGCGTTGGGACCTGACTGCCTTAATCACAGCAGGCCTGATGTAATCTTCGCTTGAACTTAGACAGCCCTGGTGAATGTCTGATCTAGGTTGCAGTGTGTTCTCAGTTGCCTTCATGTAATATTGCTGCATGTCTTAAAGTTCAGTTTATTTTCTGACAACTTTCATAGGTTTGTGTAAAATGCCAGGAGGGTGAGGATTTCTGGCTTGACATCTGCTCTCTCAGCTCCTTTGATGGAATAGTTACTGTGTGCAGTGTTTCATGTGCTATATGTGAACCAGTCCCTTTAACTGAAGTCTCTCATGTTTGTATTGAACAGTAAGAATGGCTATTCTGTTTAAAAGATCAGAAAACACCTTTAATGAAAAACCATAACTACAGAAAGGTACTTCATGTTTTCAGAAAAATTACTGCAGTTGTAGAGGTTTATAGTATTCTAATGCTGATGTGCAAAGTATTAGCAATTTTGGGAAATGATTTATGTTTTTGGGACACTGGATCCCATATGGTGTTTGCATTATAACACAGTAATTAAGTAATCTACATTGAATGCTTTGGTGTAGACTAAGACATGCAGCAGGTTGTCACAAGGAAGACTCCAGGCATAGCCATTGTTCACTGCAGTCAAGGGAGTTGCAACAGAAATTAGGACTTTCAGTCAGTTTAAGGTTTTGGAAATGCACAACTGTAGTCGTCAAGGTTTCAGCAAGAACTGAAAAATTTGTCCTCTAGCTTCGAGATCACTGGCCAGACTAAGAAAGGGAATGTCTGACTGAGAAGTGGTGCCTCTGTGGATCTTTGTGTGCCCAGGTAGGAGAGCAGAGGACATGCCATTTGAGTGCTCTGCATACCGTGTGTGTCGGTCAGTAGCTGTGTTTTGTTTTGGACGCCTCCCTACTCTGATATTACATTCTGTTTGGTCATGCCTTGCCGTGTTTTCTATTTTTGTTTTCACTTCATTTCTTTGCTTATTTTCTCTTTGACACTGTACCTGGTGATATTTCTTGCTTCAGAGCCCTTTCACTGAAATGATTGTTGGGAACAAAGATTGCACATTCGGGCTTGCAGGCTCTGTCTGAGCACGGAGCGCCTGTTCAAAGGGACAGGTCACGTATTCTGGGCTCCTGGGGGAGCTGGCAGAGAGGGCCAGGGACTCTCAGGGCTTTTTGCCATTCTGTTTGAAATCTGACGCACATTTACAAGTGGAAGAACTGCTGAGCTTATGTTCATAGGGACAGATAAGTGGGAGTGTGTTCTTTCTGGCTTTTAGATTAATAAGCATTGGCTATCTGTGTTCTGTCAGGTTTAGCAGGATTCTGCTGGAGAGTTTAAGCCCTGCTGAGGTGCAGGCAGTTCTGCTCCAGTCACAACATCCCACCTACAGGCCTGCCCAGATTCGAGGCTGGAACTGGTGTCTTCGTTAGTGTAAATTTAATTTCCCAGCCTTTGCCTAGAAAGGCACATCAAAAAGTGCTTTTTATTTTTGGGTGTTTTTTTGCTTTTCTGTTCCTCCTGTTTTGCATTTAAAGAAGTGCTGTGTCTCTTTGTGGTATAATTTTCTGTTAATCTGTGTTAAAAGTATATTCTGAGTATTAAATGCAGGTGGAAGAAAATATTAAGCACATTGTGTGTGGCCTTAAAAGCCAAATTTTAATTCTTAACAGGACTATTTCCTCAGTTTATGAATACTGAAATGAATACTAAAATACTTTATCAAATAATTTTATTAAGACTGATATTTTTCTTCTGGTTTTGTTACATGTTTCTGTTTTGCTTAGCAGGTGAATTAGGAACAGTGGATGGTCTTTTATGATTCCCAAGAGCTTCTGTATTTGTCAAAAGTCAGGAATATATTTCCAAGGACTTCTGTAAAAATAAAAAGAGGTCTACCAGTACTTGCTTTGTAATCACAACTGTTCAATTTTAGAGAAGAAAACCCCACAATATTCTTATTCCTACACCTTATCAGAGAGAGTGCAACTGTGTAAACTGAAGAGAAGCATGTGCTAGGTCAGAAACCAGAGAAGGGCAATGATGCTACTAAAAATAGAAAATCATTTGCCTTCTCACTAACAATAATGAATAGATTGTTTACTGTTTTAACAGCCTGGTTAGGATGACATTGGTAAATTTCAAGTGGTGACTCTCAGGTGTTGCATCTCTCCACTGTCAGAGCAGAACGTCAGTCTTTCTGTAATTGTGCCTGTGTGAACTGTTCTGGAACTCTGTGTTGTTGGGTTTTGATGCTTTTCCTCTGCCTGATACTCAGAATTTGGAGGGTTTAATTGTAATGTTAAAAATCAGAATTAGAAAAATTAATTTGTAAAATTTGGTATGTCAAGTAGTACACAATATTGGTTGTTAAAATTGTACATTACTTAGGATGACAGAGAATTCTACACAAAGCATCCGTTTAATAAATTCAGTATAAATAAATACCAGCCTTACCAGGAGTTTTGGTTGCAGCTGTTCAAAAAGCTCTACTCAAATCCTGTTTAATCATGCAAGCATAACGCTGACTTCTGCTCTCATTTATGTCAGCATAAGCCTAGGATAATTTGGCAAAACATGGATCTCTTCCATGAAGAAATGTTACGTATTTGGTGAGTGACAATATGAAGCAGGAAGTAGTTCCTTCAAGAAAAGGAAGGTATCTGCCTTCTAATGTAACAGCATTTAATGTGTTTTTCTAAAGTGACTTCTTGCTTCTCAATTATACAACTTTTTTTGATTGTATCACTTTGGTAAAAAATATTTTTGCAAGAGAGATGCAATGTACTGAGAGTTGAGCTGTGTCCCCATGAAATAACTGCTCTTACTGCATGCAGTATATGCATTATACAACTGAACTTTTTTCTTTAGCAGATTTGACAAACATCAAAGCACTGAATTGACTTTTTTATCTGTATAAGCTATTTTTGTTGGTTTTTATTAAGATGCAAAAATAACATCTACTTCAGACATACTTCATGTCATTTGTATTTACTTAAATGTAAAAACAATTGAGAGAATGGTTGGGGAAGAGGAGTTATTTCATCTCACACACTGTATGCATTTGTGATCTTGTCTTGTATCTTTGAAAACATCTTAGATCCATCTATCCATCTACAGTGGATAACCAAATCATAACTGAATAGTATAGGCTCTGAAACGAGTCAAAGCTGGTATTTTTTTTTCTTTAATTCTCTGCCTATATATATATGTGGCTGTGTAAATGAGGATTATATTATAAACATGTGCAACCTGTGAACCATACTAAAAGAAAAAAAATATTTTTCCAAGGAAGTCTAAGTAGCAGTGTTTGTAAGCTATTAGGAATATACACTGGTGCTTTGTAACTGATGTTTTGATTTTATTTTTTTTTCTCTGATACCAACTGGAAGAAAAAATTCAGGTTTTCTAGCCTGTGTAGGTTGTGTGCTAATCTTCCTTGCAGTTGTTTGTGTGCTAAATTGCATAGACTAGGGAGCACATATAAAAAATTATGAAATATTGTTAAATGGAAACAAGATTTATTTCTTGTGGTTAACAGCAGTCATTGTTTATAAAAAGGCATGAGTTAGCCCTGGTGTAAATGTTGAGGCTTCTGAACTGCATTGAAACAGTCTGAATTGTCAGTGCTCCAGAATTGTCTGCTGGGCTGTTGGATACAGTTCCCTGATTGTGGAAGCTGTCAGAGCCTATGATCTCGTCAAAACCTTGAACTTAGGGCCTTGCTACACAGGAAGTGTTTGTCTGCCTGCCACAATTGATAATGGATATATACTAAAAGTATGTTATGCTAAGCATAGAACACAGACAGTGGATACAGGTTATTCTGTCTGCTCAGATTGATTTCTTTCTACAGAGATCTTGTAACACTTTGTCTGTTTATAACATGAAATGTAGATTATTGTAAATAACTGTGCTTTTCTGCTGTCCAAATTCTTCTTATATCTTATAATTTTTATTATTTTTGCAAAGACACTCCATGGTATTTTTTGTCCATCACCCAGTAGTAGGCACATGCAGTAGAAGTATAATGGGTGGGAGCAGTGGCATCAAACAAACTTTGATTGTGTTCATATTGGAGGCCTGATGGCATTTTATAAACCTGAAAGTGCATAATCTTACAGTTGCAACGTGGGATTAATGTGTTTTATGTGTACAGTTCCTGAGTACATAAAGGTTATTTAATGGGAAGGCTTCCTCTCTGGTGTGTTTTTCCTTTTTTCTTTTTTTTGTCTTTTTTTTTTTTTTTTTTGTTTTAAACCATGATGAAATGAATTTTTCACTTGCTCTAGCTAGACAGGAATTCTGGCTTCTCCCTGTTTTGTTGTTTACTTTGGTAACAGGAAAACAATTTTCTGAATTTACTGTTTGATTTAAGAGAACTCTTCTGTGGAGGTGATACTAGAGTTTAGTGGTTGGATCACTTGGTAATAGGATGGTAAAGATTAGGCACAACTGCATGCTTTGTTCTCTGCTTCTCTGTGCTGGAACTATTACGTTTTTCTGATTTGGTGTACCCTGTTTTTCTGTATGCCAGGAAATTGTGTTCAGCAGAAAGTGTTGCTGCTTTATATTTTCTGTTCTAGATTTTTGCATTGAGAACTTGTAGTGTTTTAGTG
The DNA here is from genome assembly GCA_013397245.1 of Thryothorus ludovicianus. Taxonomy (NCBI): domain Eukaryota; kingdom Metazoa; phylum Chordata; class Aves; order Passeriformes; family Certhiidae; genus Thryothorus; species Thryothorus ludovicianus. The sequence goes on along the minus strand of VZTB01012118.1, from coordinate 444,420 downwards.
AAGCCTTTGGGATCTGTTGTTGCAGCTCTCTACAGCCTGTTTGAGAGAGCCTGATATAAATCATGGTAGTAAATATATGGTGCTGGGCATGAGAGGTTCTGTGTGGGCATTCTGAAAAAACACCAACAGCTGTTTAGATTTTGACTCTGGCTTGCAACTGTGAGTATACACCTTTGGGAGTGTAGGTAGTAGGCTTGTTTTTGTTCTAAATTTCTTTCTTTCCATTTGCCAGCAGCTGCTGCTTTGGTGAGAGTGAATGAGGTGCCTCCTTAGAGGACATGGCTAATTACAGATTGTCTGTTGGTGGAGGGGGGCACTCTGAGATAGACATTTTCTTTCATGTGTGTGTCATTTGCATAATGTGTTAGGACACACAGTATGGACTGCATTAAGCACTAGCAAATATGCTGTAGGGAATAATCTTGTACTGACATCACTGAATTGGCTGGATAACATAATCTTCTATATTTTAAATTTTGAGGTTTATATTTGTCTGTATGATGGGCCAGGGACAAGAAATCAAATAGAAAATTGTATTGAGGAGAGAAATGTTAAATACTTCTGAGTAACAGTTGCAGTTGGTACAAATAGATTGAAAAGAGAAACCTGAGTGTGGGGAATTTGTTTTTTGTTTGTTTGCTGTGGGTTTTTTGGGGTTTTTTGTTTTGGTTTTTTTTGTTTTTTTTTACTGGCTTTTTTGTGGGGTTTTTTTGTGGGGTGTTCTTTTCTTTACCTAATGGAAATGGCAGTGTATGTCTCTTTGTACACTTTAATGAAGTATTATTTCTTATTAAAATTTTCTTGCAAACCACTCACCCTCTCACCCTTTAAAGGACTGTATTTTGTTCTCTTCTAGTTGAGTTTTTCAGCTAAATATTTGTGGCTTTCTGTGTTGCAAAGTTTGAGACGTAAGAGAGTGAACAATCCAATAATTAAAAAAATTGTAAAAATATCAAAGCTTCTTAAACTTTCTTAAATGTAGTGTTGAATATATCTGTGTAATTCTCTTGGTCTAAATGCAAGTGCAGAAAAGACTAAAATTCAAATGCTGATGTGATTTGAAACTTCAAGGTGAATTAAGGACCTTGCATACAACTTGTTCTGTCTGTGGGATGAGCTAAAAGAGAATCTTTTAAACTCCCAAGGATCCCTTACAGATCACTTGGCTTGTGGCAGATAGATACAATCTGCTCAGTGAAATGTTCACAGCATTGAGGTGAACAACTCCATTTTGAAGACTAAAACTGAGCTCAATCTACAGCTTAAGTTGGAAAGCTCTACAGGGAGAGATGTTCAAAAACTAGTTTATGGAGCTAAAGTCACGTGGATTTCAAAACTATAACACAATTCCAGTTATTTTTAAGGAAAATACAAAATTAAAACTTAATCAAGGTCTGTCCTGATGTAATAGAATGTGGAAGGGGTTGATTTCCTAAGAAGCTTGACAGATATTTAAATACAATTCTTTCATTAAAGTCTATGGTAGTTTAGACACATTTAAATGTATATGTCCTCAGTTCCATAATGTTTAAGAGGGCCAGAGGTCACTCGGTGCTTGCAGGACTACGCAGAGCTGTCAAAATTTCCTATTGATGCAAGAATTGAGAGCTGAAACATTTTGTTGTTGTTCCTTTTGGTCAGCAAAAGAAGCAGCAGGTTCCTCCTCAAGTAGGTGACTCTTCTTACCTGTGGGTTCTGACCTGATTTTTTGTAAGATAAAGATCTGGTTAGGGTTATCTCCAAAAGAAATGCTGCAGTTTTCGTGTAACCAGTTGTCCCATTGCACTTCATGCTTTGTTATTGTTGTGCTTTTCTTCTCATCTCTATAATTTTGATGCAAATTTAATAGGGAGCCTGTGACTCCAGTGAAAAGTATTCCCATGTATAGCCACAAACATTTCATATTCATCAATGGCTGTAAACTCTGACTTGTTCCTTCTTGCATGCATTTTAAAGTTTTACTATCCTCAATTACCATGGTAAAAGGTGAGTAAGTAAACTTTGCCCAGAGTAATCAATTTTCATGGCAATTGTACAGGCCTTCTGCTCCATTCTCTGTACTTGCACTGTTTTTGTATGGGTCTGTCTAAATACAGTCTCATATTTTCTGTATGCTTTAGTTATTTTCTTAAAATATGTTGGAGAAGTTGCTTTGGAGCTGCTTGTGAGGTGGGATTTAAACATGATGTTTCTTCTCTTAAGGAAAGAAGAATGAATGGCTTGTATGCTGCTCTGAGGGTATTAAAGTTTCCCATCTTGCTGAATTACCAATAATATGAAAGTTGGAAGAGTGAAACAAGTGAACACGAATAACCTTCAGTATTCCTTGCAATCTGTGCATCTGAATCAGATGCTGAGTAACTCAGTAGCAGTAAATAGTTTCACCAGCTGGTATTCTGTTCCTGATGTCATGGACGTGATCTTACTAGCTCATTGCTTGCATCTCTTTTGTTAGCACTTTAATTTTTTAAAACATGACAAGTAGTATTCCCGCTTTTTAAAACACTGGATACAGAACCAAAATGATTCTTGTAGCTGAGTCTGTGCAACAAAGGGCTATTTCTGTATGAAAGTGTTAGGAAACATTATGTTGTATATTGGAAGCTGGCCAATACAGGTAGCATTTTTAGCCCATACCCTTTAGGTGTTGTTTTTTGTGAGTTCAAAACTGTAGACGGTTTTGAGTAATTTTCTCTCCATTTGCTCTGTGACTGAGGCTGTGATTCAGCTGTATATCTAAACAGGTTTGGCAACTGTCTGCTATTTTCATGAGTTTAATGGCAGTGGAGGAGTAAAAGTGCTTCTTTTGTTGTTTTTCTTTGTGCAGAACTTTTGCCTGCTGATAGTTATTCAGATTAGTGAAGATGAATTGTCTGTGCAGAAATGCTGATGGACTTTGTTCAGCACTAGTTGATATAAAATGCACATAAATGCCAAAGTATTATGTCACATATAAAATACTGAGAGGTAATGATTAACCAGGAACTCATGGGTGAAATCTGAAATGTTCTGGTAGGTAACTCCAAGGATTAAACAGCATCATAATGCTTGGTGTTGTTCAAAAGAGCAAATTGTTTTCCTAATAATTTTGAACAATGTTCTCTGTTATGCCTCATATGAATCCATAGTGCACTTGGAGCTGGTGTGCTTGGGTCCCATCTCTCTTCATTTTTCCCCATCTCAGTATAGTGGAGCTGGAAAAGTTGTGGAGAAAGACTAACTATGATAATTGAATTTATGGAGTTGTTTCTGTATCAAAACCAAAAATGGATTTGGCAGTTTGGGGAAAGAGGAGATAGACGGGTGATGTTCAGATGTAGCTTTGTCAGTCTTCATCTTCAATTTCTATGGATCAGCTCTTTACTATCTACACCAAGAACTTGGAGGTGTCAGATGAGCATAGTGGGGTGACAGCAAGCAAAAGGGGATAGTCCTTTGCATAAAAATTAATAAAACTTGTTACTCTTCACCTTAATATTTTTGAAGCTAAAAGCATGTGTGTTGACTGGATGTATTTTTAAAAGAGCAATACTTTTAGAGTGACTCAGTACCCTCGTAGTGGAATAAATGACGGATTTGTGAATAATTAAAGCTGGGAGGATAGTCAAGTGATGCTTGTTTCTGCCTTCTAATTATTCACAGCTATCTGCATTTGGTCACTGTTAGCTAGAGCTGGGCTAGTTGAATCTTCAGTCTGATCTACAAGTGTTCTTACATGTTGCAGTGCTGATTCCATAATAGCTCATCAGGATTCCTTCTGCTTTCAGGAGGTTCTGTACCAAGCCTGATGAAACAAGGCATCTGTTGGTGATCAGCAACAGGAAATGGAGTTTTTCAAATATTCAGGACTGGGCCTATTTTTGCTTCTTGAAGATACCAAACTTATGTCTTTGGTTTAACTCGCTTTTGTCAAAGTTGTTGCATCATATGGGTCTAATGTTCTCCAGTTCTAATAAGCTAAAATGAAATGCACCATTGCCTGCTTTTGTGTTCACTCTTCTCCATCCCTCCTCCCTGATGAAGGAGAGCTCAAGGTGTTTGGGGGTTTGTACACACAAGTTACATATGCTGTCATACTTTGATTTCTTTTCCACTTGTTTGCGGTCAGGAAAGTGCTTTTTTACCCATAGAATAGTTTTCTGTGCCACCTTTTTAGTGGACTGCATTACACTGCAGGACTTAATTTTTGATTTCAGGTCTTATTGCAGTAAAAAATTCAGTAAACCACTTAGATCCTGTAGAAAACTCCTTTTCCCTTTTGTGGTGAATGATCCTGCTGAGACTTCTGTTTGCTGTGGAATAGTTACTCCTCTTTCACTCCATTTCTACAGCTTAAGGGATGGGAATAGTACCCTCAGAGGGTACTCTGCAAGCTACGTAGCTCCAAAGGAGTGAGGTTAGGGGATGAATGGATAGGGAGAGGACTGCAGGGAGCAGCTCCATCTGGCAAGATGAAACTTCTCCCCTTTACCAGTCCTGAAAATCAGTTATCCAGAAGGTAAGAAAAAAAAAGGTAATCTTCTGCCTAAACAACTGGGAAATGAGATGGCCACAAAAATAGTTTTGTTGAGTTGGGGTTTTTGTTTTTTGTGGGTGGGTAGACAAATAACCTCCGCCCCCAAAAACTATTTTCAAAGCTAGATCTAAAATATTAAAAGGCATCTGTGGGTAAGATGGTTTCTGTTCTTGTAATCAGTGATTCATGACTGAGAAACTAAATTCTTTAATGTGAGTGAGTAGAGACAGTGGTAATATTAGACAGTTACTCAGCAAGGTGTGTTCAGGGTAAACAGTCCTCACTGGTAAGTTTGTCTGTAGAGAATAATTTTTTCCTTGTTTCATTTAAATTGGGGACTTGGATAAACTTAGGAAAAAATCTTGTATTCAGTTAAGAATTCAGTGATGCCTGTTTTTCACACTATCCTGGTGTGAGTTTATTTGGGAAGAAGATGCTCCCCTTGCAACATGTTAACCTTTATACATTTCACAGCCAGCATTCAGTGGCTTAAATTTTGGATGATGCAACATCAGTAAATGATGTAATGGTTGTCTATAAGCTTCTTTGCAGTTCACGATGGGAAGCTGAGGTTTGGAAACAGAATTTTTTTTCTATGTTAGATTCTGTGTCTGCTGTGAGAGGTGAAGTACAAACACCACAATCATCTTATTTTGGATAGTGTCAAAAAAAGTGACTAATTATGCTTTAGTGTGGTATTTTTTTGTTTGTGGTTATTTGGTACATTTTTTGGTGGTGTATTGCTTTGTAGGTGGTGGTTTGTTTGTTTGTTTTAGTTATTGGGTTTTTTAAAAATTCAAACCATTAATACTACCAAATGAGTTAAGGGGTAGGCATTATGTGTGAGATTAAAACCAGGATTTGTGGAAGTGACTTGACCTTAAATTCAGTTAATACTGTGGTGACTTCCCCCACTTGGATAATCTGGTCTGGCAGATTTCTCTTTCCTGCTTAGGCCCCAAGATACCTTGAGCTTTCATTCCTTGGAAAGTGCCTCTAGTCTTCCTTACTTTTTAAGTGAGAACACTGGGATTACAAGAATTTGTTCTCAGCTGAGTGTTGCTAACCTTTTCAAGGCATGAGGGACAGTGGTTCTCCTTTCTCTGTATTCTTTATCCCAAGGCACAGTTGTTTTTTGTGGAACTTGATTTCTTTATTGCAAAGACACTTCTCATTTGGGAAAGAAGTACAACTAGTTGCATTTTAGAATGACTCACTAGAGAAGGATTTTCCAATTTATTCTTACAGCTTGGTAAGTCCTTTCTGGCCTGTGTGCACATTATTTCACAAGCCTGCTTTTCTCTGTTACCTTATTGACAAATGGCTCTTACAGAGGGACAGTAGAGACTTTCCTTTTCCTTTGTAATGTTTTGTACTTTGGGCTCCAGTGAGTTCTGAAGTTCCATTGTATTTAATGTTTTAAATTACTGAAGTCCAGACTATCTTTTATTCTTAAGTACAGATTTAGGTTAGATGATTTCAGAAATTATAAAAAAAAAATTGTCAGAAGATATCTTGTGTTGTTTATGTTAATAAAAGTTTTTTTACTAATCGGTGATAAAAAAGTACTTGGTCTAATTTAAAATAGTAAAATAGGGGGAAAATAACATTTATTCATACTTCATAAATAGCTTGTATAAGTCCTTTCAGCTGGAGCTGCTTCTGGACTTCAGCAGGCTTTAGGTCAGTGGTTCTAATAAATGAGTCTTTAAAAAAAATTTAATTCTTTTGAAAATTATTTGTGTCTATTCTGTTCCTTAATGCTCACTGCTTTTTGTATCATGTGCTGGAATATAAATAAATAACTTGAATTGTATACTTTCTTCTGACTTTCTTTTGGGGAGTTCAGTGTCAAGTTTAAGGAAAATTATCCTGAGCAACCAGCATTTTCTTGAATTGTTAGAATAAAAAGCTTACAAATACTAGTCCTTTGTATAATACAAGACCATATATGCTATAGAAAACCTGACACGCTGTTTTGTAGGAAGTCACAACGTGAAAATATGAAGAATATTAAAATTACAGTATATTGAATCTAAACACAGTGGAAGATACATTTGTTTCAGGAACAAAATATTTATCTCTTTATACAACTCCTTTAGTTTTACTCAAATTCAGAAGGTGAGAAAGCTTGTCTGTTTAAAGGAAATCTGTGAAAAATGAGGCTTGCTTTTTTGAATGTCTGCAACTTGAAAGTGTCGAAGCTATGTCTCCAAAACCAGGCAAGTAGGACTTTGTTGTAAAAGTATTACAAGTTGTAATTTTAAAAAAGTAAATTTAGTCTTAAAAAAAAAAAAAGGCAAAACTAAAGGAAATTCTTGATAATCTTTCCATAGCAAGTCATGGACTGAAGTATAATTATACTTCATCTAGTGTCTCCTTCCAGCATTAACAGACTTTGTCTGTTTTAAGAGAATTTTGTCTTCCTAGTGTGGTTTTGTTTTCTGTAGCTACTGCAGGATTTTACCTGCAGTAAAATCTCTCTTTGATGTTAGATCTATGACTTGAGAGTTTCTGGCCCTCTGAGAGCAGTATTGAGGTGAATTTGTTCTTATGTTTCCTCCTTCCTTCCATATACACGTGATTATATGTTACAGTTGTAAAAGTGGTTGCTGAAACCAGACGTTTTAGAAGATGATGGCAATTGCATGAATAGCATTGTTTCAGTAAATTAAATGAGAACGGGTACACTTTTATACTTACCTTCAATGTCCTATGTGCATGTTAGCAGGGGTTATTGCAGTCTGTATTGGAAGTGAGCAGGTAGGGAATGTTAGGGTTTTGAGTTAGAATGTAGCACTTCACCAAAAAATAGTCTGAACCTGATTTGCCTGCAGCTTCGATTTGTGTAGCTGCTGTAAAATGCTTTCTCACTACTAAAAATCAGCACAGGTTTAAAACCAGTCTTCACAGTATCAGTGAATCATTGAGGATGGAATGCACTTTTGGAGATCATTCAGTTCAGTGAACTGCAGCAGGCTGCCCAGGATGGTGTCCAGGCTGGTTTCGACCACAAGTATGGAGACTCAGCAGCTTTTCTGGCAATGTGTTTCAGTGTTTGATCATGCTTATAGTAAAATTTAAGGTGATGGTGGTGATGTTTATATGGGTTTTCTTCTATTTCAATTTGTTTCTGTACGTCTTCTGATTTCATACTTAGCCTCCAGCTGGACCTCTTGTTCATAACCCTTTCAATTTCCAGTTCAGTTCACTGTTCATTTTTATCTGGCCCATACTTCATTAGTTTGTCTGTAAGAACATACTAGGAGACAATGTCAAAACCCCTTCTGTTGTCAGGGTAAAAAAATACCTGCTGCTTTTCTGTCACCTACCAAGCCAATCAACTCTTTACAAATGGCCATCAGGCTGATTAAGTATGTTTTATTCTTGATAAATCTAACTTCTTGTCCTTTTATGTTTGGAAGCCTTTCTTGTTGCCCTTCATATCCCGTACCAGAGAGAAATCCAAGTGGGTTTTGGCTTTCCCATGGGCTTTGGCTTTCCTAACCCCTATCACTGCATGCTCAGACAGTATCTTTATTTCTTCTGCATCACCTGGGTCTTGCTTGTGATCCTTGTACACTCCCATTTACATTTGAACTCAGTCAGTTTGTCCATGCAGGCCTTCTGCCGCCTTGGCTTGATTCTTTGCACACTGATAAGGACCATTCTTGATCCGTGAAAATCAACCAAGTCTCCTGGGCTCCAATCCAGGACAGCCTCCTTTGAAATTCTTCCATGCTGATCACTGAGCAGACCTGTTCTGTGCAAGTCCAGGGCTGTGACTCTGTTATGTGGCTTTGCTCTCTGTTCTCAGGATCCTGAACCTTGTTTTTCACAGTCATTGTAGCCAAGGTGACCTCTGAACTTCATGCTCCCAAGAATTCTTCCTTTTCTGTAAATACAAGGTTTAGTAGATTGCCTATTCCTCTTTGAAATCTCAGTCACCTGTGTCACATTATGGAAACCCACTGGATTGCTTATGTTCTGCTGTGATGTTAATAAAATTATTAAAACTAATATATATTTTATTGCATGTGTTTTTGTGAATACCTTCTGAATTGGTCTTGTACAAGGCAAAGCCCTTGCAGGCTGTTGGCCAGGAACTTGTCCAGGGAAATTAAATGCAGAGAAGAGGAGGTATCATTAGAGGATTAATCTGTTTTGTCATATAACAGACTTTGAAAGCCAGGATTTAAATTTGATAAAAAAAACAGTGAAGAGGTTTGGAAAAGGACTGTTAAATAAAACTGAAACAAGAGCTTGCATTCCTGCAGTTAAGTAATTTTTAGTTATTGTTGACATCAGTTTCATTTTTGAAATGTGATTGAAAGTATTTTGGTAAGTTGTGCTGTCTTCATGTCTTGCTGCATCTTAGTGGGGAGTGCAGGTCTCCTGTCATTGTTTGACACATGATATTTTGTGCAAACACACCTAGATCATGGAACTTCTGCCATTTCACCTGAAGTTTCTGAATGGTGATTTTTTAAAAATTAATTTCTCACTTGAAAGATAAAATTAGGAAATAAATTGTCCTTTTCCAGACATAGTAAAAAATGAAAGCAAAAGCCTCCAGAAGAGAGCCAAATATTTGTGTACAGGCTGGTTACTGTCACTCTTGTAATGAGGAGCTTGGCACATGTGTAGTAATTCGTGATTAATGGTTGATGATTCACAGTGTGTGTACTCACACTTGGGACAAGATTGGTGAAATAAATTCCTAAGATACACTGTGAGCTTAATATGATGCTAGGTGAATTTTTGTTAAGGATCAAAACTTACTGCTGGCTGAAAGAAGGTTATGGTGATACAAGACTTTCTGCTGAAATACAGGCAACTCTGAATTTAGTTCATTTGACTTTGTTTATTGTGTAGTCAATAGTAAACCTGTTGTTTTCCACTGATAAACTTCCTGCTTGTTTCTTGGTTTCTGCTAATGTTTTGCTTTTCCTTCTATTCTGCACATTCAACTATGCTTGTTTTTCTTTAAGTTCTCTTTGAATGTTGTAGTTTTCTATAACTTGTTTCCTAGGATTTTTTGCTGTAATATTAGTACTCCTCTGTGTACTGACAAGAGTCTGATACCTGAAATGTTATGATTGATTTAGCACTTGCTTGTTAAAATGATATGTTTTTCTTGAAACGGTAATTTCATTAAGTTTCAGTGGCACATTAATTTCAGGCTTTGAATGTAGCTTTCACAGACTGTCTCGAACTTTTATATTCAGAAAATGTGTTGGTGGTTGATCAGTTTTTCAGTCTTTTGGATTACACTGGCTTGGATGGGTTCATGTACCATATTCAGATTTGTGCACCTGAATTTCTGTCTCAGGTTGATTGTTTCAGTCTTTAGTTATTAAAGTTTCTTTGAGATTTAAAGTGCTAGTACATTTATTCTATATTTATTAGGAGTCTTTAGAGTGAGAATTTTTACTTTTTAATGAGTTCTTCACTGTAGCCCTGAACATTTCAGTTAAAAAAAAAAATCTTGTTCTATCCAGCTTTTTTAGACAAGAAGTCTGTTGCGCATTAATTAAGTACTTTGTGCTTAGCATTCAATATAGAGGTAAGTTTTTAATGTGTGACAGATTATTCATGTTCAGTTAAGTCTTTATATGTTGTCAATCACACCTGCCATGCATCTTAAAAATGAGGATCAGTTTATGCCCTCTCATCCCTTCTCATCTTGTCCTCCTCCTACTGAACTGTTACTTCTTCCCTTGCTGGGGTTTCTTTCCTTAATTTAGTGTGTGGCAAAACTTTCGTTTTTAATGAACAGAAGACTTAAGAAAGGCCAAGGGATTACATGCTGACTTTGTAGCTCTGGGGGTCATTGTTCAAACAATTCAGTGAGGGGAAAAAAATTAATGTTAGTGTGAGTAGTGCTGCTGGTAATTGTTGTTCTGTGCTTGTGTAGCATATCTGGTTGGCCCTGCTGTTCACAACGTTTGTAAACATTTGTGCTCTGTAATCTCTGCACGTGTTGCTGTCGTTCCCCAGCTGTTTGCCATCGTGTGCCTCCCAGAAGACCATGCCCAGGGTTTGGTCCTCGCTGCAGAGCTGACAGACTGGAGAGAGGGAAGGTGTTCCAGGCCAGGAGTACCTGCCTGGACAGGAGGCCACTGCCACCAGCTTTGCTCAGCCTGCAGCAGGGAAGGTTGGGGAGCAGATGGATGGGGCTTCAGCTGCTGGGAAGGGTAGAGATGGGAAAATGGGTGTGGTAAGGGAAGCTCCAGGTCAAGGCAAGGAGAAAAAAATTACTCTTTAGGGTGGTTAAACATTGGAACAGCTTGTGAGAGATCCTGGAACCTTCCTCTTTGAAGACTTCTGGAACTTCACTGAGTGAAGACCTCAGCAGCCTTTTAATCAGCAGTCTCCCGTGTCAGCGATCAGGCTGTGTGTTTGTCACTTTTTCTCAAAAAAACCTTCTGGCCTGCTGCATTGTAAAAGCTCTCACTGGCATGTCCTTTCTAATAAAAATGAGGTGTTTTCTTAATATAGTTACCTGAAGAAAAGGACACCTGTGATGCCTGTAGACATCTTTAAAAAGTTGGAATTAGATTCAATGCAAAACACTGGTGTGGAGGGCTTTATTTTGTTTTTCTTGAGTCCCACCTGTATAGTACCTCATGAACTCATGAAGATTATATTTTCAGTATAAAGTAAAGCTCCATGAAATTGTGTTATTTTGGACTACTAGTCTGTTTTAGAGATAAAGGTGTTTTAGGGATAAGAAAAAACCAAACAGATGATGGATCTTAGTTTTAAGCCTGTCTTAAGAACTTCAGTGTGATAACTGCAGAGGATGTGGCTTTTCATCATCCAGCATGAGTTTTTACTAGGATGATGATTAGGTCAGATTAACAGTTCCTCTTTATTGCCTAACTTTGGAGGATGACATTTTGGTAAAGAAAATGGGAATCAGGTTGACTTTCTTAGGAGTATTTTGTCTATGTATTTCCTTTATTAACAGCTTTTTCCAGGTTTAGTGCTCAGGAGAAGTGAAGGTACAAATTTGCTTTCTAGAGTTTCCTTTCTTTCTTTATCCATACGTCGAGGAAATCCAGAGATTGTGTTTTGAACTCAGTCCTTGGAAACCCTTTTTATTTTTTTTCATTCTGCTTTAACTTCTCAGTGTAAATAATTCTCTCTGTCAGGTCAGGATCAAGAAGTAGAAAAGATGGATTGGAGACCAGTGTGCTTCTAAGAGTGATGAATCTGAAGGAAATGGTGGAGTTGTGATTTAGGCCATTGTATCACAGCTACCTTGCTTGGCCTTTATTTATTAGTGAGGTCAATGGATGTTATTACTGATTGTTAAATAATGTTATTTACATGACATGGTGTGTGGGGTTGGAGATAGGCTTGTGAATAGCTCGTGATTTGGTGGGATGGAACCCTATTGGCCAGAGGTTTGGTGTGGCTCTGCTTATACCCTTTCATTAATAGTACAGACCCCAATATATTTGTAAGCTAAAAAAAGAGAGATTTTGCACAGCTTTCTCCTATATAGAAAGCTGAAAGGAAAACAAAATTATTTTATTGGGTTAGAAATGAAGGGAATAGATCTCCACTCTCTACTGGCTAAATCAGAGTAAGTTCTTGCTTCTAAAATTAGCTTCAGATGAGGCTTTTTATTTATTAATTTTGTTATGAACTTTTGTTATGAACTGAGCAAAGATGATATTTCTCAGAAACCTGTTGCTGAAAGTTCATAGGAAGTTTTTTCTCTGAGGCCTGGCTGCACTTCTGGTGGGATTCTTTGCAGTCTCTGGCTGAAGTTGTGCACTGAAGGGGCAAGCAGTAAGCTGTTAGGCTGACCAAGCCCATCACTTCTAGAAATGTCATGTAGGCTTGAGAGATCATTTGGAAAGTGGAACTAACTTATTATTAGCTGGATTTTTTGTGCTGATGAATGATAATGTGCTAATATGAGCAAACTTCTGTTTTTAAGATGCTTCCTGCTTTTACAGAAGCAACATTCTCTATATCTTAACCCTTCAGAGGCTACCCTGACTTTTTTTTTCCAAGAGTTTTGAAATGATGAATTGTGCCACCAGCACAGTGAGGTTTAAGACCATAATTCTAAGCGACACATCGTTACTGAGATCTACTTAGATACCATCCCTGTGGAGTTCTGAGTTGAGTTCTGTGGTTTTTTGCAATCAGTGTATTTCCCTTTAGTGGTAAGCACTAAAAATTACCCTGGGTTCACAGTGTAATTGAAATGTTGAGGCCAGAGGGTGAAGCTATTGACTTCCTCTGAAAATGTAATGGTGCAGTGCTTCTAGTTGACAAAAAACAGGTCTTTGCCAGTGCTACAGTAGCACAGTTTTGCAAACTGTGTGTTTGTTATAAAAGTTCCTTTTATCCTGTGGTTAAGAAATAAAACAGTTTTAAATCCATTGTGTGAAAGAGTTATTAAGTATTGTGTCAAGTCTCTTTCATGCCACAGGTAATTTGCCTGTTCTATACAGACAAATTCAAATGCCTGGCTTCTCTGCACCTTTGATCATTTAGACGTGCATTGCAGTAATTTTACATAGTGCTTTTCACAATATATGAAAATGCATTCTGTTGTCAGAACTTTAAAAAAAAGTGGGATTTTGGATATACTCCTTTCTTCAACATTATGCTGCTTTTAGCATCTGCCTGGTCTATACTTTGCTGTTTTGAATTTCCTAACTAGGTGCTTAAACCTGGGACTACACCCCATAAAGAGAAGTGCAACACTACCTTTACTCTGCCTGTAATTTGTGAATTTGAACTCTTACTCCCTAGAAAAAAATTATCTGCAAGTTTCTTCTTTTACTTTTGATGAAAAGATTTCAATATATGCCTTTCTGTAGGATAATTGCATGGTGAAGTAACAGAAGACATTACAGGTGAAAATGCAAGGCTCATTTTCTTCAGGCAAAAGATAGTGTCAGAAGCAAGTGATGTAATGGAGTGAAGAAGTAAAAATTCCTGAATCTGATTTCTTTTGCTCATGGCATCAGTCTGCCCATCTGTTAGTTGCTCTGCAGTTGCTCTTGAGGTCCCTGGCCAATTCTGGTCAAATTTCAAGGCAGGAAAAAGGTCTCAGCGATAATGAAGTACCTGGAAATTCAGAATCACTCAGTAGGGAGATGGAAGAGAAGCCCCGATTAATGCCTCATGCTGAAGGTGAAGTGGGGGAGCTGTTGTGGCCACTCAGCACATGTGTGACTGCCAAAAACCCATCCTTTCCCTTACAGGGGATCTGACAGGATGAAAGAAGATGAGGGGGAGTTACAAGATGTATGAGACTGAAGTCAGTTCTACTACTCATGTAGCAACTTGATATGTTGAATTTGTTTCTAAAATAAACCTTACGCCTTCTTAGAATTCCAAAGCTCCCTGGAAAATTTGTTAACTTCCTTTAAAGGCTATTTTCTTCCATGTAAATCTACCTTTGGATGAATGAAGACTTCAGAGAAGAGATGGAAATATGCACAGTGGTAGGGAAGAGCTTTGATCAAGTCCACATATTTTATAAAACAAAAAGTAATGGAAGTTATGAAAGTTTCAGATTGTGTCATATGACTGATCTGATAACACTGTTTATGCAAGACTGGGCTTGTTTGTTATAGAAAAAATTATGGAGAACTGAAGGAAAATCTGAATTTTTGAATCTCTTCCAGCTATGTAGATAGCCTAGAGTGATTACTAGATATTATAGAGATTAATCTTTGAGGGTTTTTTTAAAAGACTAGAATTTAAGCCTCTGGAAATGAAGCATATGGAAGCATGGTTATAGGGTCTAAACTAAAATTTTATTTGTGAACTTGATGTACAGGGAGCAGGGATGTTTAATTTTGTTGTTTGTTTAAGGTCCCTCATCTTCATTCAAAGGAACGAAAGCTTTGTTGAAGTTCTAGACAAGCCTCTGGCACTGTGCAAGTTAACAAAATTTAGGGACAGTCGGAAGAGAAAGCTAGGCATAAGTCACTAAGCTGTGTTAGTTAAAAAGCTGTTTTTATTTAACTCTTCTTCTCTTGGGAGTGACAAGTGGTGATATTTGTTTCTCTGCTGGGTTCTGTAGCTTGAGTGGGGCAGGACTTCTCAGGACTGCATTATGTTGCTTGCAATCAATGCAACAAATTGCCTGACAGATTTGAAAACCTAACCCAGAGTAGCTTTATTTGTAGCATATGTCAGCTGGTATATTTACACTTTATCCTCCTACCGAAGGAAAGTAGAACTGCAAGTGTGGCGAATGTTGCTCATTAGTAGTCCAGTATTTTAGAGTCTGTGTCCCCTGCCCATGCATCTGCAGGAAAAATGTGCTGACAAAAGGACTTCAGACTGCACTGAGTAAATCCGTGTAAACAGTGTTTCTACATGGCACCTTCCTCCGTAGCATTTGCATAACACTTACAATGTGGGAGCTCTACTCGAGCTTTACATTTGAGACCCCAGGTGGGAACAGGAAAAAGGCTTTTGGAAAGGCTCCTGTGAAGGGTGCTTTGAGACCTCTCTTGGTGAAGGTGAAGTGGCCAAGGAGGATGTTCAGCATCACAGGCCTCACCAGCTGGAGTGCAGCAGCCTTAAATAAATTTCCTCTAGGAGCTTAGGGTTCTTGCTGCTGTGGGAAACATACAGGGAGGTATTAAGGAGTATAATGTTGATTTAGAAGTTATTTT
Source organism: Thryothorus ludovicianus (assembly GCA_013397245.1). Classification (NCBI taxonomy): domain Eukaryota; kingdom Metazoa; phylum Chordata; class Aves; order Passeriformes; family Certhiidae; genus Thryothorus; species Thryothorus ludovicianus. The sequence goes on along the minus strand of VZTB01012118.1, from coordinate 429,240 downwards.
TTTCTAGGGTTTTTAGGACATATGTACAATGACTGATCAGTGCTTGAATTTTGGGAGAGCAATTCTAAGAGAAACGCACATTGTCATTCTGAAGTCTAACACCTTGAAGAACTAGTGCTGTGTTTGAAGCTTTTTGACTCTGATACTGGAGATGGTAAAGTTTAAAATTAGAGATTGCCAGTCTGTAAGGGTAAGTTATCATTTAATAAAAACATATTTTTGTTATTCATGGAAAAAAGCTATGTTAAGAATAGCAAAATAAAGATGTTTCAATGAAAAATAAGATCAATAATACTACGTAATGTGTTTTCCAGCATGCCAAAACTGATTTTCTGGGTTTGTTTGTTGGTTTTTAGTTCAGTTAATGAACTAGTTAAGTGAAAGAAATGTTAGGAAATTTTTTATTGTAGTTGAGATTAGACTCCTGCTTTCTGAAGCTGGAGCTTACCTTTCTAACTGAGAGCTTGGTACAGTCCCTTTCTTGTTCCACTGGTGGACTGCCTTCCAGCTGAGGGAAAAGCAAGGCAGGGGAAGCAAATGTGATTATTTTTCTGGCTGATAAACTCGAGTTGCTTCACATGTGTTCTAGTAATTTCATTTTAATGAAGATTTTATTTTCTCATTTTAGCTGGCGTCAGGAAGAGCTCAGCTGTTCTGATTACCAGTTAGGTCAGGCTATGTTAACTTCAAAATTTGTACCTGGTGTTGAAGGACAATTCTTCTGTTATTCTCTATGTACCAGAGTTGTGCTTTGAAATAGAGCATGTAGTCAAGTAATGAGACTCTACTGCTCTAACAGAAATAGGAGCATTTTATTGAAAAGGTAATAATATTTCAATAGTTCTTGTGTTTACCAACAGTAATAATTTTTAATTCTGATTTTCTAACAGTCTAAATGTGGAGAAAGCAGGAATGTGTCTGTGTTCTGATCAGAGTCTGGTGTCTGGAGTGACATGGATGTTGGTTTCTGGGATTGTCTTTCAGGAAGGCAGTTCCCTGCACACGAACAGTTCAGCCTTCTGAACACCCTCTGGTCTTTCTGAGAGGGTGTTTGGGTGTAAGTGAAGGTGCTTCAGTGTGGTCACAATTGCTGCTTAGCTTTATCCTAGCCTTTTATTTAGAGATTGCTAGATTATTGAGAAGACATAACTGTATTATCATAGATTTGCTGTCTAAATAAATATCCCAATAAATTGAAAGGATTTTCTCTGTGATCACCAGAGCTAGCACTGTATTTTCCTGTGTATTTCTGTAGGCATTAATGTATGTAGGGATTCTATTTTATTTCAATGGAAACTTTAGAATTCTGAAGTCCAGTCTTAAGCAGCCAGGTAACTTTGTTTTGACTTTGTGCTGGGCTCAGAAAATAGCTGAACTGATTGCATGGCACTGCAGTGTAGTGAAAAATGGGAAGATAACAGGAAGTCCCTGTTAGGAATTCTCAATTAGGATGCTCAAGCCAGTTGTGAATCCCTGTGTGTTCAGGTAGGATCCCTAATACTGTAAGTGAAAAGCCTTCTGTGAAAGAAAATGTGTGTACTGTTGATACCAAAACAATTACATTTGATGTGATTCAATGTAGATGCTTTTACCATTATTCCTGGGGGTAAAAAAAAAAAAAAAAAAGACAACCTGATCATGACTGCATCATTCCTGGTCTGTGTACACTGTCTTCTAGAGATTCAGACATAACCTAGAAACAGCCAGTAATGCATCCTACTGTTCCTGTCTTCATAGGGACAAATAAGTGGTGGTGGGTAGTGCATTATGGTAGGAATAACCAGTATTTTTTTCGATGTTTTGCTCAGACATGAAAAATTACCTTGTAGAGAAATTTCAAATTTAAGTCATGTTGCATTTTGTCTTAGACTGGAGATGATGTAAAATAACAAGGTGAATAGTACTAATGTGATTTAAAATGTGTTTAACAAATATACTTCTGTAAAATTTTTGCTAGATTTTGCTATTTTCATCCTCTGCTGACATAAACTAAAGATAGTGAGAGCAAGTGGACACTGAAACAATACTGTTATAATTGTGTGGGCACTGGATTAGACAAACAGGAATTTCCACAGGAGCAGTACATTTGCCATCCAGGAACTTGCAGGTGGAAAGCAAGTGATCTGCTCTTGGGAGACATTGAGCTTGTAGGGAGCAGTGATGATAGCTTCAGTGAACTTACATGTTCTCAGGAGTTTGATCTAATTAACACTGGAAATGTTACCAAGTGCTTAATGGTGTGACAGAAGTGTACTTTGCATGAGAGTACATATGGCTTTTATTTCTTACTCAGCCCCCACTAAACTTGGCTGTTCATTTCTTAAATAGAAAGTGTTAGAAGACTTCCAGTTTCTAAAGATTTTTAACTGCTTTACTAGAGAGCAATTTGAGGAATCAGATCCTGTTTTATAAACAGTATATTCATTTTTATGGGATAACATGCAAAATGATACGATCCTATAGCTAAAGCTAGTAAAAAGTGAGGTTTTGTTTGAATGTTGATTGTTCACTAAAACAGAGATCTGTGGCTGAATATGTCAGATAAAGAAAAGGAAGTGCTAGAAGTTGGTTAAAGAAAGGAAATGCAGAATTAGTCTACTGAAAATAACTATGGCTAAAATTCAAGGAAATGGGCACTGGTTGAGCTTAACTGATGAACTGAACTGAGAACTGATTGCACAAGAGAAAAGGACTTTTCTGTGTCATGACTCAAACTGACACTTGACAGATCAGTCCTGCTATTGCATGTCCTTCTTGGAAACAAACATGATGGTGAAGTTGTCTTGAGAGGGGATGCAGGAGAATTTTTTAAGAATTAGGCAGCCAAAGTGGTGAATTTTTAACACAGTTACTAGAACAGCTCTATATGATTTAGATGTTGTGAATTTGTTCATGGGGTGATGGAATGATGTGTTTACAAAATGTGTCATAAAATACATAGTTGAATTCATCTAATGAGCCTGTACATTGATAAAATACAATTTGCATTTATGCAGGAGAAAAATGTCAGTTATGCTAAGTTATTCTCAGTTATCTCAGTTATTTTATTTTGTCCTTAGTTTCTGAAGGAAAACTGATGTTTCTTGTGTACTCCCTTAGTTTCTCAGGTTTTGGTGTAAAATGCCAGTAGAAGTGTAGCAGGGTGGTATGCATGTGTTAGCCTGAAATGGTACTGTGTCACCTGTTGTGCCCTGAATTTTTTCCCACTGAAATTCTCTTGTGTTTCTAGTGCTATGAACTGTGTTATACCTTAAAAAGGAGCTGTTACAGAGGGAAGGAAATATCCCGATATATTTTTTTTCCAATATGGAGGGAGATAGTTTTTGTATTTACTGTTTCTTCCTTTTCTTTTCAATGTTCATAGGTTTTTGTAACAATTTGAATGATAGGAAAGAACTCAGAATGGAATCATATTTCAACCTGTTCCTGCTGTTGACTAGATTTGTAGGAACTTTTTTCCTTGTCAGTCTTTGTGACATAAGCAATAAAAACACCTTTTCTTCAGATACATTTTTCCTTCTTTGTTCTTCTGCACTTCTCAGTTTCATTTGCGAAAACCCTCCCAGAGTTGCACCATCATCATTGTCAGTCTGCACTTTACTGGAAAAGGATTTTCCTTTCAAAGAGTTGTTGCAAGTTCTGAACAGCATCTTTCTTGTACATACTTCACCGTGTGCTGCCTATCTGCTGACCCTTGTGTATGATTTGTGTATTTATTTATGTAGAAAAGGTATCTGGAGTTTTAGGGAGATGGAAGCCCTTCCTTTCTGTGAGTATGAGCTGTTTCTGTTTCAGAAAGCTCACTGCAGTTTTTAGAGAAAGGTCTAGATACTTGAGGGGCACATTATTAGGGAAATAATGCCTCTACTTCTCTTCCTTTTTAACCTTCTAGAATCTGCATACAAAGATGGAGAGTTCTGAAAGAGCTGAGTAAGTTGTTTCTGAGCTGTTTTTAGTTTAGTTACCTCAGAATATTGAGAGCTTAAACCTGGTTTTTAACAGCAGAAGAGAGCACTGGACTTGGCAACAGATGTGAGAGGACATTGGATAGGCTCTTGATTTTTTTATTTAATAAATTGCATAATTGAGATTCAACTTCATTGTGTTCTTGAAATTCCAAGTGGTCCCTTTGTTATTTGAAGTGGCAGAAAGCTGACCAGCAGTAGAACCTGAAAACGTGGATGTCATCATCATCTGTATTTCAGTCAAAGCTCAGTGTGTGATAAGGAGCTCTCTGGGCAGTTGAGTGCTGCACTCATTGGCTCTGCACCATGAGTCCTTTGGTGCCTGCTAGTTTTGAGATATGTCATCTGTCATTCTCTACTTACTCCATGGGTGCATCTTTAAATGATCTGTTGACCTCCAAATTGAAAATTCAGTGTGTAAGCTTTGCTTTTATATTTTTAACAAAACTTTTTAGAAATTTAATGTTTACAATAAAAATTATTTCAGTTTCGCTTCTGCATTAAACTTACTGAAGAAAGGCATTGGTAAATTGAATGTTAAAGGCAAAAAGGAAAGCCCTCTCTTGACTTCATGCCTGTTTTAAGGAAGTTTCATACATAGTAACTATGCTTAGGAGGAGTAAAAATGGTCTCCAAAAAACATGTTAGCAGTAAAGAAAATCAGGTTAGAACAGGGAGTGCTGAACTAGTGGAATTTGATTTTACCATCATGCCAGGTTTATCTCTTGAAAATGAGGGCAACTGTCAAAGCTGGCTGATGATGATCAGGAACAGTTTTCAGTAACAGCAGATTCAAATTTACAAGTATAAAGACTGACTTGTAGAAAAACTTTGAGACAGTCAATTTTAAGCCATAACTGCAATTTACTGTTGAAGATGCTGCTCCTGCTGCAGTTTGTGAACTCCTTTTACTTGAGGCACCTCAGTAAAGACTCAAGCTTTAACAACTTTTGTCCTCAGCTCATTCTTGTGCCTACTGGAATTTACAAGCATTTCGATACTAACCTTTGGCAGCAGCTGACAGGCCAAGACTGATTTGTTTCTGAAAATGTTCTACTACTGCTCTGTATTGCTGTTTATGTTTTTATCTGCAGTATTTAGACACTTTTGCATAAACTGCAGTGGTATATAAGGACTATCCGTATTGTAGGAGATAAAAAATGGGTTTAGAATTTCCTTGAAACAGATTTGAAAATGAAGGGAAAGTATCATGTAAATAATGACTGCTGACTTTATGGAAAAAGTTACACAAATTTGATTGTGAGTTGTAACTGCTGTTTTTTAAATAATAACATACTGTACAGTAGGTGATTTCTAATATAATATGTTGAATACTTTATTAGGAGGTTGAGTGCTTTGTAGGAAATAAATATGGAGTGATATTTGATGAACCTAAAAGTAGATTATTGATAGAAAAACCAATCATTGCAAAATTGTACTAAAATATTGTTGAAGAAGACCTTGGTTGATGTTGTTTTTAGTATTGAGCAGCAGTCTTCTCCTAGTTTTCCAGATCTACTTTCCCTCTGTCTTGTTTAGTTGGTGACAGCATTTTTCCACAGTCCAACAAATGTGCAGCTGGCTGCCTTTCCAGCCATGTGTAGGCTGCCCCACACGCTCTGCCAGCATCCCTGCTGCCAGTCCTGCAGGGTGCCAGCTCCTTCCTCGTTCCAGCACTGCTGTCCTGGGCACTTCTCTGGCATCTCTGCAGCATCTCTGGCACCCCTGCTCCATAAAACCTTCCCAGACATCCTCTCCAAGATTTCTCAAGCTTGGGTAGTTAATGGCATCTCCTGTGAGGAAGTGTATCTGTTCCACCTAGTAATAGTTGCTAAGCAGGACCTTTCTTCTAGCTGCATGTCATGTCAGCCCTGGCTGCTTCATTACAGACCATCTAAGTTGAGATGCTATTGTTCTATTTTTTTATTTTTTTTTTCACCTGAGAACACGTTCATTTTTTGCTGTGTTACACTAGTACTGCTTTTCTCCCTTTTGCAGTTAGGTGTTGTAAAGATAATAGAGAATATCCTGCCATATGTAACTTAAAATGAACGAGAATAGATTGTTTTTGTACACAACAGGGTCTTGGAAGTTTTCAGACTATTCTCATTGGCAAGAGGGAAGAGGTTGGCTTGGACTCTGGTATTAATTTCCAGGGTCCTTTGGATGAGAAATTGGAACAAGTTTTTTTTTATTTGGTTTTGTTAAAACAAATGAAGCCTTACTTGTATAACTGTCTCAAAGTTAGAGCTGCTTTTTGGCCACACCATTTGTTTGACTCTCCTGTATGTGTTTGTTTTATTTCCAGACTGCACACATTTTCTTTGACATTTGAAGTACGTTGCAGTCATTTGGCCATTCCTGAACCAAAGGGTGAATTGGCCACTTGTTCCTGTAGCCTTTTCCTCCATCTTTTCCCAAGACAGTTTTCTGTTTCTTGCATCTCACAGATATTGTTAGATAATTGTGTAATTTAAACTGCAAATTATTCTAAATTGGTTCTGTGACTTGTCTAATAGTTTGTGTAGTGACCAGACAAAATGTGCATGTTTCTGCAGAAACACATTTCCTGTTTCTGAATCTCACTTTGGAATGGGAACATTAGGTAAGCAGTCAAGATACAGTAAGTGAGGTTCATGCTAAAATAGGATTGTTGTTTGCAGATTGCAAAAAAGGAGTATATAAAGGAAGGAAGGAACTTACCCAGTATTCAGTTTCTCAGGATCCCTCTGGTGTTGCAGCCCTGACCTACAGAATTGTCATTCTTCATTGCAGAAGGCTGCCAGCATTTCTGTGCAATGCTGACAGTACTTCTACAGGTTTAAAGAGAAGTCTGCTGTTCAAGAGTGCAAAGTAGATAAACCTATGTAATTTTTATGAACACTGTGGCATTCTCCTGACTTTGAAAGTTGCTTGTATTGTGCTGTTTTAAAAGAGGCGTCCTAAGCTTTTCAATCTCATGTACAGTTTGGGGAGCCATCATCACAGCTGTGCCAAGGAAGTTTTACGATTCATATGATATGAATTATGACACTAAATTGTTTATATTTAGAGTGATTTCAGCAGGAGCAGAAATGAATGGGGTAGTGAAAAGAAAGAGCTCAGTTTGAGAGTGCCCTTCTGTTTGCTTTAGTGTGGTTTCTTAGGATGTTCTTGTTTCCCATATATTCCCAAGAATGCATTATTTGTCAGCTTCGGAAGTATTATTTTGAAGAATGTTACGCAGTTCTGTCAATTTATCTCGTTGACTTGACACATAGTTGGGGTGGGAAGGGATACTGAACAGGAAGGAAAGTCCTTGTTCCTGAATGTCGTTGCTGCATAGCTCTCATATCCTCGAGGATCACCCGGACAAAAGCTGAGTCAGAGCACAGCAGCACTCTGCACTACAGCAATGGCCCAGCTCAGGATTTTGGACTGCATGATCAATCACAACTGGAGTTTCATATGTAACCTGTACTGTGCATGGAGTGATCAGGTTTGTTGTTTGCTTATCCTTGCATACAAGATGATATTATATAATTTAGTCTAAGGGGAGAACAGAAAGGCTCCGGTTGATCTCTTCTCCCCACCCCCAGTCTTACTGAGGATGAACTGTTAGAAATGCTGCTATAAGGAGTTTTCTAGCCTTAGTAAGCATACAAAGCATGGTTTAACTATGTAATTGCTTTTTTTAATACTTTGAATACCTTACTTTGTTCTCTTTACAATCTTATGCTTTGAGGGGTTTTGTTTAATGAATTGCACAAAAGGTAAATATCACAGACAGGAAGGAGGAGATATGCCAAGACAAACTAAGTTGTTAATAAATATAAAATTTATTTGTTTTCCTGCTTTAAAAAGACTGAGAATCTTGGCTATTTCAAGATACATGATTATGAATAGGATTTTAAAAAGTGTCGGGGGGAGGTTGTTACTTTTTTTTTTATTATTTAATATACAGGATTAAATAAATCACAGACTGCTATTCAGTTCTTAATGTGGACAGTTATCTAATTCACTACCTTGCTGTAGAACCAGAGGGGAAAAAACCCCAGACGAACAAAATTGCCTGGATTCTGAATAAAACTGTTTTAAAATAGAATCCACTTACTAAAGGTTTTTAAATAGTGTATGCAGTTGTAATACTATTTTGAAGTTACTCTTGATATTACCTATATTTCTCACATAACATTGAGCCAGTCACTGAAGAAAATTTATTTTTGATTTTTATTTGATGTAAGGGGAAGGTAATCACTCCTTATAAAGTTGCAGTTTCAGTACAGTTACTAGAGACAGGTGATACAGAATTTTTTTCTGCTATACGTAGAGGTCCTTTGAAATAATCTGCCATTTAAAAATGCCTACAACCCCTGCATGTCACATCTGTACTGAAGCTTCTTAATCAGGAAAATACACTGCTGGGTGATGGTGGTGTGGTTCGGTTTTGGGTTTTGTTTGTTTGTGGGTACTGTTTTAGTTCTTTTGTTAATGGTGCAAAACCCGATTGATGATGCCTGTGTTTTCCAAGTAATCTAATTAATGTGACAGGTAAAAAGCATCTTCTGTTGAATTTGAAAAAAACAGAGAAAATATGATACAATCTCTTAAACTTCTGATTTTTACAGATGTCCAACTGCTTGATCTAGTTTGCTTACATATGTGTAAGAATTCACCTGTCCAGTCAAATGCAATATGACAATTGCTTCCCATGCTTCACAGGAATCAAGAAATAAGAAAAGTCCTGGGTTGTGGGCAGTCCTGCAGAGTTTTGAAGTGCATTTGGTATAACTAGAAGGAAGGGAAAAGAGAATTGATTTTTTGAGCATATGAAGAAGTAAAAGATTTTTAAAAACCTACAACACTGCCCCAAAACTAAACCCCAAACAATTTCCCCTCCAACCAGATCCAAAACAAACAAAAAAACCCCTAAAAACCAAACAAAAAGCACCAAAATCCCCTCACCCCAGTGCAGAACAGGGTTCACATAATCTAAAAAGTGTTTCTTACCAATATAGAAAGAAGAAAAAAGCTTTAGATCAGTATACCCTGAATTGCATGCTTGGCATAGTCATGTTGCAGAACTGTGTGATCTTGCTAGATTTTATTGATTAGACTGTGTAATTGTTAAGTGTGTTTGGGGTTGTTTTGTTTACTTCAACTGAAGTCCCATCTCTGTAAACTATACAATTTAATGAGCTGCTGCTGATGCTTTTCTTTGGAATGAAGCTGGACGTTCGTTTATGGGCTATTACAGTGCAGCTACTCTGTTCCTGCTGCACTGAAATACCGTGGCAGAAGTGGAAGCTGCCAGGCCTGGGGAGAGGTGCATGCTGCTCCACATAGCAATGCTGCTCTCCACCTTTCCCACCTCACAGTGCCCAAGCAGGCTGCTGGAGAGAAAGCACATGGGTGATCTCTGAAGTTTGTGTCACTAATAAGATCTCAATTTGGGTTGCAGTCATTCTAAGGATTTCTTTTGTTTTTGTTGTTCACCACCCACTCCCTTGGCTCTGCAGCCTATATTTCCCAAAGCTTGTTTTTTAGAACAGGAAGTGAGCAAGTATGAGCAAGCGGGCGAGTTCTTCTGTCTGTCATGGTGGTTTAAATTTTACTAAAAATATTTTCATTGTGACAGAAAAGTTACCATGGCTGGACACAGTAAGCAGGCTGTTACGTGTATTAACAGTGTTTTCAAAGGATATGCAGTGTTTCTTACTAAAACAAAACCTCTTAAAATGAAATTACTCTGTCATATAAATCAGGGAAGTTCTCTTGGCATCAGTGAATTACAGTTTTTAGTCCAGGCATTGGATGGGATTGATGGCTATCATGTGGTGATGCATAAATAATTATTCAGAAGCCTTCAGTGATAGTAAACTCAATTGTTTGCAGTTCTTCATCCTTTGCTTTTTGTTCATGACAGAACTGTGCTACCTGTGTTAAAAATATTTCTTAAAATGAGTTACTGCAAAGTACCAAAGTGTCTTTCTTCTTGCATGTATTGTCTGTGACAATTGTCTGTGGGACATGGGGTAGATTCAAGTGTGAGAGTCTTACTGGCAATTCAGAACTTCAGCATAAGTGCAAATGTAGAATTAGTGAAGCAGAGTTGTAGCTAAAAAGTTTGGATCCTATGAGGGGACCTCAGTAAATACAGCTTTATGTGCAAATTCATGTTTGTACTTATCCAGACTTCCCTGACAGTATCATAGATGATTAATCCTATTTTTAATATAGTCTGGCCTTAGTAAACAAGGAATTTTTAGTGTCTTTTCTTAAAGAAAAAAAAAGAGAGCGTGAGAGTGTCTTAAAAAGTTAAAGCGATTTTTTTTTTCATGTGATAGTCTGGTGTTTATGGAATCGTAGTCCTGGAATCATAACTTAGCATGCTAGCTGTGGTCCAAGAGGAGCTCCTCGATGAATGTATGGAAGAGCCAGGTAATATTTTTCATCAGTAACATATGAACCAGGCTCATCCTCAGTAAGATGTAGGAGCTACTCCCTCTGTCCTTGTAAGGATGTCCTTTATGAGCCTCCAGCCCGTGACAGACTCTGGGGATGCCTGGCATGTCAGCTGACCTTGTGGCCATGATGAGATGCAGTAGAGCAATTATGCCTAAAACAATAAATACCACTGCTTCAGATGGCTGGAAGAAGTACTGGTAGGTAATATAAAGCAGGTGGTACAGTGGTTTTGTTTTTTTTTTCCCTCCTTTTATCACAGATGCCTTTCTTTCACGTGTTAGATAGGAAACAGTAGACCACAAATTGAGTGTAGGTTGTCCTCAGCCCTGTGCCCTAAGCAGACTTCTGCTAGTTGGAGGAGAGCAGATCAGATCTTCTCATGTCCTGTTTCCTTGGTTCTTTGATGAACTGCATCAGGCTTCTTTTTTTTTTTTTTTTTTATGTTATTGCTGCAGCCTCTAAAAATAACGATAATGTTCTTTCAGCCTTGTAAATACTTAAATCTTGGGTTTTTCAGCCAGGGTAAGTATTTTGCAAGTTCTGTAAACTTGCATTTGGTCAAATTTCACTGCACAGGGTGGGCCTCATCATTGCAGTTGTTAGTCTTGGAGGAACCTTCTCATCAAAAACTATTTTGATGTACCTGAAGGTTTGTTGTTATGTGGTGACCTAGCAGCCAAGGTGTCTGATTTCTGTTCTTTTAGCTGGAGTTCATTATTGCAGGCAGTGTGTGAGGCTGCAATGTTGTGGTGCAAGCCCCAGAACGCAGCAGCACTGCAGCAGCTGCACTGCAGCTATTTCCCTTCCTCCAGAGAATCTCCAATAACGTTAAAAATGCTTTTCGGTCTTCCAAATGTGTCACTTGGAGGATGAAATAACAAAGGTGTCTGTGTCTGAGATATTTGCAGCTGATAATGGATTTGAAATGTGATATTTGTTATCTTACTGTGCTCTTACTTCTCTTCATCTGCTGCCTTGGAGAGGGAGGGAGGCAATATGATAAAAATCTGTCTTGGTAGCAGTGCAGGGTGTGCTGTTTTCAGCTTTAGCAAAAAGGGTAAAATCATTGCATGAAACAGCTGGTGACTTAACTCATTGTGGAAATTCAGATTGCTGGAGAAACATTATAAAATGTCCAGAAGTACGGGGAAGTAACTTGGCAACAGTGAGCAATTCAAGCCAAAATAATAGGCACGCAGAGACAAGTATTTCTTAAATAAGCAAATAGATTTGTGTTAAAATAGGTTTCTTCTTTCTCCCCCCTCCAACTTCCAGACAGAGAAACAAATGTAGATTTAGTTACCTATTTCAACCATTCTTACTGACATATGCAATGCAAACTGTGAGGAAATATATGATTATGTCATAAGCCAATGTTTAGAAGCTTTTGGATTTGCAGTTAAACTGAAAATCCTGTGGACAACTTTTGCCTCTTTATCCTATTAGTGACATCTCTGGGCAAAAAGATTTAATACATTTTTTCAGATTAATGACCTCACATTCCTTTTTTAAGCATTTTCCTTTGCATTGTGTCTTTGTAAAAGTAGTTATTCTCTGGAAAGGCTGCTTTTCTTCCTCTGTTATGTATGCACAATAGATTACAAATTTAGAGTTCGGTCATAATTTAATTTGGATGTTTGGATGTGTGGCTTTGCATCTGTGTATGCTAATTATATTTTATTTTGCTTTACAATGGGCAAGCCTTTTCACTTGCAAGTTTAGGTCTTTGAAACATAACTGTGTTGATTTGTGTATTATATAGAACGTTGAAATTAAATATCTTGAAATGTGGGACCAGGATTGTTTTTAAGTGGTGGGTTTGCAGGAGTTTGTTAATAAGTCATTGTATTAGAAAGCTTTAACACTGAGTATCTCAAGCTGTATGTAGATTTATTTAGAGGTTATTTTTGAAGAGGGAAGCTATGTATGTGGGGAGGTAAAGAATCTTAACACTAGTCTTTTTTGTGGTGTTTTGAGTCGTTCTCTTTGTTAAAATTCCTATGATGTTTTTTAGCCTTGATCCATACAGTTGTTCTTAAAACTCCCCCCATATCTCTAGGTAAATCTTCTGCAAACGGAGTCAAATTCTGGAATAACAACCCACGTGTGATAACCATGTTTTTAAGGTTATTGTTTAGGTTTGACATTGAAGGATCAAATCTCTGATCTTCCAAAGGCTTCTGTTTGGCTTTGGGCAGGTTAAGATACTTTTCTGATATGCATGAAATAAAATCCCAGTAGAGCTGCTGTAGTGCAGTATTGAATGAGCTTAAGCTTTAACAGCTTGAATTACGGGCAGGTACAGTGATGTGCTTATGCAGATGAAACGATGTTTCTAGTCTCTAAATGACCTCATTTTCTTGTTTTTAGAACAGGAATGAGCATATTCTGTTAATGTTGAAAAGTTCAGTGGTTTCAGTAAGAGAAGGTCAGCCTCATGCTTGCATTCAATAGAGAGCAGGTATAAGGATGCACTGCTCAGCCCAGAAGCAGAAAAGCCCTTACTCAGTGTTGTAGCTGCACCCTGGAGTAGCCTAGCCAACACAGAGACTTGCCACAGGGACAAAGAAGCTTTGGAAAAGTGGTTAATCTCTTGGGTGGTTTGGTCAACTTTAACTGTGTTCCTTGTTGAGTTAATTTTTTTTTTTAATTTATTCAAGGCATAGTCTGGCTATAGTGGAGAAAAACTATGAAGAGAAGAAAATCTGTAGGTAGTTTCAAGGCTGGAAATAATTTCAAGTGTAGAGCATCAGGCTGTTGAAATGGGATCTGTGCAGGTGATTTTGGTGGTTTTACATTGTGCAGTGGTTTTGGTTTCCTTGAAGGCTTCTGTCTAGCTATTTCACATGTAAATGCATTTGTGGTTATACTGTGGTGGAAGTGTAGTGGAAACTATGTGGTACCTTGTATGTTTGGTAAAGCCTGGCTTATTCTAGAAAGTGAAAAGAGTACGAAGTCACCCCAGGACAAGACTTCATTGAAACTCATTCCTATTTTTGCAGTAGTGTACTTAGCTGGGGACAGAGGTGGCCTTTCTTATTGTCCTCTTCCCATTTGTAGAAAGCAGCCGTGGGTCATGGGGCAGCTCATAGTCTTGGATCTGAAAAAATTCCTATAAGTTGAAAAAGACAGTATAAGGCAGCTCTTGACAGCTGGTGGCTGTGCAAGGTGCTCTTACCACTTCTGTCAGACTGCTGAGAAGATTCTTTTATCTCGTGTGGAGTAACCTCAAACATTTCCTCAATGCTGAGGAGCAGAAGCATACTTTCTTTGTCTCCTGTCTCTGTTATATCCAGAATTACACTGTAAGGTGAGGACAGAGAGTTTCCTATTCTTAACAAGCAATGACAGAACAAGTAGAGAAGGAAGATTTTCAATTTAGCTAAATTAAGATCACATGATATTTTGCTGTTGTACTAGCTGCCAGCCCTGCAGATGTTTCCTTTCTTTCCAGTTTAAGGATGTAGCTGTTAAGAGGGGAGGCTTTTGCTAATGGGTCTATAAGAAAACAAGGAAGCTCTCAATTTCTCTTTGTTGTTAATGTTTTTCTGGCTAAATTTAATACTATGAACTCCATGTTTGTTGTTATGTAGAACAAAATTCAAGACACAAACAAAACACATTGTGAAAATAGTTTGTATCTCTATCCTGGAAGTTTTTCATTATATACTTTTTACTCTGTATCTTAGTGCTCTTGCTTGAAATGGGCTGTTACTCTGTGGCAGTGTGAATTATTATGTGAAGTGCACTTATTTAGCTTTCCAAAGAATCCCGGTCAAGTTGTTCAATTTTTGGATGTGCACAAGCTACTACAAATATATGTATACATATGTGCACACTCAACAGTGTATACTTCTTTGTGTATATATATCTGTATAAAGCTAAAATAGATATATGGTATATTAATGAATTGAAATACACTAAGCTTGGTACTATCTAGAATTTAAAGGGACATCTGAGAAACTAGTTTATGTTTGTGGATAATTCAGGGGTTAGGGGCTAAGTGTGGAGAAAACCTGTTTAAAAAGTGGAGGAGCACTAGTTATACTAGACGTGATCTTGGTTTTAGTGAATTTGAGAGCATTGTTCAAAAGATCCAGCTATCAGAACTACAGTATGAGGAAACCAGAGCATGTGGTGTGTAGAAAAAGAAAAAAGTTACTTTAAGTCTAGGCAGACTTAGTAAGTTGGAATTTTCCTTACTTTGAAGTAGAAGAACTCTTTCTGAATCTCACCTGGCCGGGGAAGCTGAAAGTTTCATTCAAGCAAGTATGTCTAGCTAGGCTCAGTTTGCAGAACCATTTGGAGTGTTACTGTTTTTAATCCAGAGCCAGGTAAACTGAAAAATTTTCAGTTGAACAGACTCCTGGAGGGGACATTTTGACATCATCCTTGCTGTGGATAGCCTTCAGCTTTGCATTTTAGGTCTTGTGTCAGTCTTGAGACTGACATGAGCACCAACTGCTTTACAGAGCTGCCTTTTATGAACAGCAGAGTGCAGTAAGGCAAATTTGAGCTGTGTAATAACATGCACACATGGAGGTTTTTACTGTTTGTTTTCTGTGTGTGCCTTGACCTTTATGAGTACTGAAATCCTTTATCTTAAAAATACTATTTCTCCTTTGAATGACTGTGTTTACTACAATGTTAGTAGTACAGAAGTAGACAGAAAGTACCCAGAAACATGTATCCCTCTGTCCTGCTTTCAAGCCCAAGCCAGCTCTGTAGCCTGCATGGTGCTTGACAGAATTTTTGTTTCCTTCCCTGTGCCTCCCAGCCATCTGCCATGCTGGCACAGATGCTTTGGTTTTGAAAGGTCGCAGATTTCCCACTTACTTCATGCACTGGGAGTAGTCATGTATTACTATCTTAGTTGCCTTTCTCCTTACCTGGTTTTGGTTTGAAGATACGATTTATGTATTTTATTGAATTAGAGTATTCAGTCCTGAGATTCAAAGTTTGGTGTCCTCACTAAGCTCTGCTACAGGCAGGCAGCCTCTGCCTTTGTTATTGAACCAGCTTCTATTCTATCTGGGCGAGATTCACAGTTCTAAAATTGCTCTCAGGATTATGTCCTAACACACGCCTGAATTCACTTTGGTCAGTCCACTAAATAGGACCCAGACTTAGTGCAATAATTGTACATTAAAATGATAAGAGATGAGCTCCTATGAGGGACACACTAGACCTGTGGTAATTCCATCAAGAGATGCTCACACCTTTATTGCCTTCCCTTGTTCTGAACTGTCTCGTTGTGGGTCTCTGCAAGACCCATGAGGGGGCTAAGAGAGGGAGAGCTGCTCATGGAGACCACCTTGCTGTTGCTGGTAGCTGCTTGAGTCCCACCTCACCAACCCATGTGAGCAACAAACAGGAGGAATGGCATTGCCAGTCTTCCTCTTAGTCTTATTGTAATCACTAATAATCTGTTGTTTAGTATTGAACCATTAATCATAGTAAAAGTCTTCACTTGTAGTCATAAAGGATTTGCATCTAGTTCTAGTGGTAGATGAATTCTTCAGTTTGTTTGCCTCTATTACCCTTTGTAGTCAGTGCATCCCATTCAGCTGCAGTACAAGAGAAATGTTAGTGTTGGGGTGTCTCAGCAAATATCCTGCATGTCAGGAACTTGTTCAATAAGAGATGAATGGGGACCCTGGTGATTCTGAGTGCTTATGCTTTCTCTGAGTTTGGGAGTTGAAGTCTTCCTCTGGAAACTCTTATTTTTTTCTTTCCCCTCCTCCCTTCCACTTCACGAAGAACTACACCATGGAAGAAGAGCTGTGCCCCCAGTTCCAAAACCAGGCAGCAGTGACTCCAGAGTGAGGGCCCTGACTAGACCAGCTTTATCTGTCTCTGTTAAAATGCTATCTACTGATGGTTTTATGTGTGTGGACTCAGGCTGTGTTTATCTCCACATCTCATTTTGTGGTGAGCGTGGTTCTGTAGCTGTTTGATCTTTACAGCTTTGAGGGTTTGTTTGCATCTGCATTTCCAGTTTCAGGTGCTTCATGATGAGGCAGCCTCCTCTTGGAAACTACTGAAAACAGGCTCAGCAGTTACAAGCACTAATCAACTAAGTCCTTCCTGCAGCTTTCTTAAATATATAGCACTGAAGTGGCCAGGATGGAGACAGATACCTTCTGTCTCATGCTTCAAGGTCAGAGATCTGTTGAGTGGGATCCATTTCCCTGTGGCCCATTCTGCAAAGAGGAATTCTTAGAGATGTTCTGGGGTAGGAAACTCCTCTGTGTTTAAGAACATCTCTATCTCAAACTGTCTGACTTTTCTGTTCAGGGAGTGCTCTTGCAGTGTCACTGTAGATAAAGGCTTTCTCAGTGGAATGAACTAATTTCACTGCTGTGTATCAGCACATAGTAAATGTCAGCAATCACATGAATACATGGTCAATACTGTTAGGTTGAGTATATTGTGCTGTGAATCTGTATTGCATTTTAGTTGTATGTTGAGAGTTCAGCTCATTATTGGCTAGAGGGAAACTTACAGTGATTTATTTCTACTTGGTGAAATTCACTTTGACAGACATTGATTATATTCAGCCATGCCCAAGTAATGTTTGTATTTCTAAAAGGTAGACAAGAGAAAGGATGTGCTTTTGGATTGAAGTAGGTAGAGCATGTAGGTAGGAACAGTTAATTATTGTTTATTATTTATCTGCTATCAGCTTAAATCTATACATAAAGTAAGCATTTTTTTTTTTTAACCTTGTTGCTTGTTTAGTGTGATGGGTGACTGAAGCAGCATGCAAAAATGAACACTCTAGTTTGACATAAAATACTGAAACATTAGGGATATTTGCTAATTAACTGCATGCTAATTTTGATATTAGTAAAGAAGGGACAACTTTAGTATTATGCATGCACTGCTGCATACATTTTTGGAATTCAGCTGAGAGTTTTTTAACAAGTCTAGCATGTACAGCTGTTAAATATTCAATTAGGTTTTTTCTCAGGTTGTTTTTTTTTTTTTTGCCTCTCTTGCTTTCTGCAAATTCTAGATGCCTTTTTTATGGTGTCAGTTACCATCCACAATCTTACATCAAAGATTTTGTTTTTAAATTTCCTCATATCTCACCAGTTTGACAGACTGATTTCTGGCCATCCATATGGGTTTGGAGAATATTGTTGATTACACTCTGTAACCATCTTTCAAGGACATAAAATGATGAAACACTTCTTTGAGGGAGGATGCTGTCAGTATATATACTGACAGGTTATATTTCCTGCCTAAATTTCTGTCTGTCAACATCCTACCTATTTAGGCAAAGATTACAAATTTTGGTAAACATAAGAGTCAGAAGTTTGGACAAGTGGGTATTGAACGCAGAGGCCTAAGATGATTTGGGTTTGGGGTTTTCTGTGTTCTAGTTTTCCAGCGGGTCTCTTTGCAGTGATTTTGTTCAGTAAGAAATGAATACATTTCCTGAGTGATGGAACTAATTTATTTGTTTTGAGAAGAAGGCTGTGTTCTGAATACCTAGAAGATGGATTTACTTAAAGTGTCACCTTTGTGTCAGTAATTACTTTTCTTCAACTGGTAATAACTTCTGTTTACAATGCTGTTTGTGCATTCCAGTTTGATTAAAAGACACATTAGAAATTGCCTCGCTACATCTTTAGACTTTCAGTACATGATCGTGGTGTTTGGGTTTATAAATGTGACCCATTTCCCTTTAAATTTTGTTTTATTGAGCTTGAGAACTGAAAGAAAAAGACTGAGTTTATACCTTGTGTGAGTGATCTCACTTCTCAGGTGCTACTAAGATAAAATACTGTCTGTATTTGTGTGCTGGATATGCCTTCCTGTGCTGCAGATGGAGATAATGTATCTCAGAAAAGATTGTATAATCTTTTATAAGGCTGCCTTTTAGGCAGGTTTTTTTTCTACTTATTCTATAGTCTTAGCCAGAAAAGACCTTTTTATTTCTTGTTAGCTTTTTAAAGAGCCTATTTCATTGTCACATTAAAATAAAATATTCTAGAAAAGCTTTTTTCTCTGCAATAGCAGATATTTCATGGGGCTATTAGCTAAGTGATAGTGACTGGGTACAAAGACTGGGGAGAGCAGGTGACCCCATATGAGAAATATCCCTGTTTTCAAGTGATTCCAGCTATTATCAGAGCATTTGGAATATCCTGTCAGTGTCTCAGGAAGATTTTAGGGATTAATAACTGTGGTTTTTTACTCTGGCTTATGTCAGTAGTTACTGAAAAGCCCTAAGAATCACACGATAGCTGTCGAATCAGTAAAATGGGGTAACATCAGCTCATTTTCTGTCTAGCTGAACTGCTGTATCAGGTATCACTTTTCTTGGCAGACGAGCTAAAAGTTGCACATTTGCTAAGTGCAGCTGAAGCAGGTGCTGCTTAGCCCAGGCTGTCTCCATGTTGTGACTGATGGATAAGTCCCCTGGATGGTCTGATGGTGGGGGAGGTTGATTGGTTGGTTTGGGAATTACTACTTTTTTTTTGTTTGTTTGTTTTTTAAATAAAGATGGATACTTTGAAAAATACAGTGTGGGAAACCCTTACATCTACAATGAGACTTTTATTTACATAATTTATTTGTGAAGCATTCTCTATGGTAAAAAACACAAACTATAACAGTTTAAAAAGGTAGCAAATCTAAATGCCAGTCTCATGCCCCATTTCTTTAGAAATAATTTTGAATTTGGGTACTGAACACAAAGACAGAAATTGATTGCCCGTACCAACTTTAAAAGGGCTTGAATGATTTTTCCAGAATAGGTAGTACAATATATCAATTATTTCTTGTGTTCACAATTTTTCACCTATGAAGACTGTTCAGAACTTAGACCATACCTGTTTATCTGTTCAGATAGTCAAGGCAGCTGTTCTTTACTTATTGCTTCGATTGCAGTTGCCTACAACTGTCACATAAGGATTTTTAGCTTGTATAGTAAAGGTCTGTAAATTGATCAGAAGATTAAAAATTAAAGGGGCTTTAGAGGGAATGCAGGCTGGATGTGTTAGCTTTTTTAGTTGTTCTTTTAGACTAATAATGGGAAACTTGCTTTGAGACTTAATTGGAAATAATATTGTTTCCAAACATTATTGCTACTTACTGATTTTACATAATTCTTTTACTGTGTCTTAAGCTGCCAATGATTCATGTAGTTTATGGTGCTGTCTAATTTTTTGTGGATGCTTTCATTGCTCAGAAAGAAGGGTTAAATACAATATTAAAACCAAGGTATGCATTTTACAGTGCACTTAAGCATCTGTTGTATGTCCTTGCAATTGCATAGAACAGGAAATGGTGCTTTGAGATATTTTGTGTAGAAATCTTGTACAAAATATTCTCTAGGGAAATGATGCTTGAATCATTTTTAGTAGCCTGGGATTCTTCAGTCCTTGAACTCGATTGTCTGCATTCTGACTTCGATTTTGAGAGCTGGGTCTATAGAGAAATAAACATACAGATCTTCAGTAAGGACTATGGCACAATAATCTTCAGTTTGTTAGCTCTTACAAGAAAATGAAGCATTCATTTTTCATCTCTTGTAATGCAAATGACTCTACCAACAAGACAAATACCCTTATGGATATGAGATGCGTATTTGTAACTTGATATTTGATTTGCAAGGAAAACTCTGTAGGGACTTTGCCTTCAGTACTGTGTACTTGCCTGTGCTAAACATCATCTGTTTCTTGCTTGCTGTCTTGCATCTTTGTTTTGTTTATGTTTTTGGGAACTTTTCTTGTTCCTTTTTAAATCTTTTTCTGCCAAGGGGATATTCTGGGGTGTGTGCTGTGGTTGGAAGTGTTACAGGGTTACTCAACAGATGTTGACTCTCTTTATAAATCAGGTTCTTGCTTGTACATAGTGGTGGCTGAAAGTTGCTGTTACTGAACACGTCTCACAATTATTACTGATACTGGCTTTTATTGTCACCCTGTTGGCAGACCTTGCAGGGGGTCCAAGGTTGGAGTTCACCTTTTACTGTGCTCTTTCAAGAAATAATTGACTGTGGGTTTATGAGTAACTTCTAGTAAAGTAAATTGTGAATGCTGAAAGTTTACATGAAATTACAAGGAAATTAGAGGTTCTTTTGCTGTACTGAAATGCTGGAACTCCTGTTTCTAGAAGCTAGTGAAGTTCTCTGCATGGCTCTGTTTTGAACTGAGATTACAGTTCTTCTGTATGTAAATTATAAATTGTTACACATACAAAAACTACCTTTTGGCTGATAAAGGAGATTTTTATTAGAAAAGAAGATGGATGCATATTCAAGACTTAGATTTTTTTTTTAGTGCTATATTTAAGCTTGCTGTTTGCCTATTTCTATGTGTATTTGCTTATGAACATTTTTCATATCTGTGGTTATTGGATCATTTGAAACTTTGCGTCATGTGTTGCATATAAAAATCTGAGAGGAGAAACAAAAGATTGCGAGGGAATATTAAATAGATGGGTTGCTGTGAGTCACTTGATGGAGGAAATCACTGTCATTTTTTAGAGGCCAGTGATTTTTTTTTTTTTTACTAGGAGCTATTTCTTTTGCCAGTTTACTAGGATCAAAATGTTCTTACTGGCTCCAGTTTCTGCTTGTGTCCTGAGATTGAAAGCCTGAAAACTGACATTTATTTGTGCAGAACTGATAAAATGCTCTTGTGTTTGGAAGCTGAACAGAGTGGTTAAGAACACCTCAATAACAAACTCCGTCCTTAGGCTAAAGGATTATGTAAATTTTACCCTAATCTTTGCATTGTTTGAACTTTAAGATCAAGCTTCTCATCTTGGCAGTTCTGCCGTGCTTGCTAATTTTTCGTTCATTAGTCATCTAATTGCAGAGTCTTCTTGGTTTCACACTAGCACTTTAAGACATGAATGGAGATGATAGATAAAGACAGGCTAGGCTGAGATAGAGTCCTTGATATTTATAACTGTTCTTTCCAAAATCTGCCATTAGTTCTTCTGGGCTGTTTGGAAGAGCTGGCTGCCAGGCTGCTCTGGATTCTCCATATTTTCTTGTTTCTGAAGCAGCTCCATTTCTTGGCTTGGCTGTAGTGTCCATATTTAT
>VZTB01012118.1:381957-402793 GCA_013397245.1 Thryothorus ludovicianus | reverse complement strand
GTGTCTTTGCTTATTTTAAAATGGAATGCTAGTATGTTAAATTTAGGTTATTAATATTTTTATTATATATATTTGTAAAAATATTTTTATCTCTATTCCATTTAGCATTCCATATGCATGTAGTAGTGCAGGTCTAGGTCAAAATCAGGGTATTTTGCTAAGTTCTATTATCTTTTCCAAATTCTATTATATATCCAAGTTCTATTATCTTTTCCTCATTGTAATTGGCCTTGNTAGGTGTGTTTGAAGTGCTGAGCTTTTACAGTTCAGCATTCTAGCTGTTAGTCTGAAGAAACCTTTGTTCAGTTGGAAATCCTTTTTGTTTATTGTTCTGAAGAACTCACTGCAAGGAAGGAGATATAGGCAGATCTGCCCCCCAGACCTGCCTGACTGCTCTGAGTCCCAAAACATACTGGTCTTGATACATAAACTCCTAATAGGACTTCAGGTGATTATTTTTTTTGTGTGACACCCTTTCCCCATGTGAAAATTATTAGTTATGATCATTACAGGGANCCTCATTGTAATTGGCCTTGATTAACTAACAAACACTGTGATAGGTTATGAAAAAAGCTGTTGTCTGGTCAGTCTCTCTGTCAGGGAGGGACAGCCCTGTGTGAAAGATGACCTTGGAAATTCAGGATGTGGTTTGACACATTTCATTTTGGCAGAAGTACTTGGCTGTGCTTCTGTGAGGGCACACACCAGACTGGAAATAGCTGCACATTCAGGAATAACCCATTTATGTGTTGTGATTGCTTCCCATGCCTCCTTTCCCTTAAAAAAGTGAATAAGGAATGTGTGGAAGATTTCTTAAGCTAGCATTGCAAAAACCAAGTGTTGCATAATGCCTTTAATATCAGGTGTTTATTAGGATTTATTAGAAACAAACTATTTTTGCATGTGATGTTTGTTCTGCCAAGTTCAATTTGTCTGAGAAGCAAGTAAGTGATAAAATCTCTTCAGGTATGGATGCAGCATATACTGACATCTTGCCACGTGTAAAGGATAAATGTAGGAGGGAAAGCTGGTTTCAAAACACTGTGTTACAAAGCATTCATTCCATTTTTCAGAGCCTGATCTCATTGGCTTGATATTATGAAAAACTAATGTTTTACAGCTGTCTTTGGTAACAGAACTTTGCATGAGCAGTGACAAACCTGACAAAACCCACTGCAGCATTTCATAAATTATGGCATTTCTACATTAACTAAATTTTCTTTCCAAAAATGTTTGTTATATAGCATCAAACTAAGCAGTCTCCCATACATGTAACCCAGATTTTTCAGACTATTAGTTCTAATATTTCAAGTCCTAAAGATATTTTTTCACTTGACAGATAGGACCACAACTCAAAACATGCAAAGGGTACTTGTGTCTAATTCTGGGCTGCTGATTGTAGTTCAAAACCAACTGACTGTTACTGGGCTTCAAGAGGAAGCAGTCATATACGTTACCTTCTAGTGTGCCATTTTTACCAAAGTATAGAGCAGACAGGACTGTCCAGCTCACAAGTAACACTGTTTGGGCAGCAATAACAATTATCATGGCTTTTTCAAAGTAGAATATATGCTAGATTTTTATTAGCTCTGTATTTTGGGTTTGGGGAGGAGTTCTTTTGTTCTTTATTTCTTTGTTCCCTAAAGTTACCTTTCTGTAATATCTTTCAAAGCTCCATCAGAACTTTTGTATGCCTTGTAAGAAATTTATTTCTGCTAAGACAGACTTGTCTCTTCCTCACCATTACAGAGTGTTCCTATCTAGGTCTTATTTCCTCTCTCTCTTCAAGTCTTTCTCTCTTGAATGGACTGCTCGGGACAGTATGTAGTTGCTTTGAGCTTATTTAATTTGAAAAACATAGTGATTTTCCTTTAAATACAAAATACCTAGAAATTTGGAGTTAGTCCATTTAAAAGTAGGAGGAAATATCCAGGTGAAAATCATTTCTGTGGTCATTTCCTTACTCCTTTTTTCCTGCAGGACAAAGCTGTTCTAATTAGCTGAGGTGAAGAGTCAGAAATATTTTTCAAATACTACCTATTACTCTCAGAAACTGGATTTGATAAGTATTTATTACTCTATGAAGGCTACAGTTTAGAAGGCAAGCAGGTATTTTCCTAGTTGATGATTTTCCTTCTTAAGTGGTAGAACTTTGTAGACATGATTTTCATACCAAAATACTGACAAGAAAGTAGCATAAGTAATATTTTCTTTTAGTTTAAGCATGCCATTTCCCCCAGTACTTTCCAGCTGTGTGATTTTGGGGATCAGTGAGCAGAAGGAGACTCTTCGAGGTTGTTACTAAGTAGTTTTTGGGGTGCATATCTTCCCTTAGTAGTAGTAGTAGCGAAGACTAAACAAACTTGGTCCAAATTTCAGAAAGCATATTCAGACATTATACATATTACAAAAATATTTTCTATCTCTTGCAGATGTAGCTTTGAATCCTAAAGTGACTAAAGTGTAACCTTTCCTGCCTGGCTTTCAAAGTGAAAAATGCTTGCAACAACATACAATGCTGTATGAGGCTTCATGGTAGTGCTTCATGGGGTTTGGTACATTTGTTTTCACATAATTCAGTTCATGTTGTTTATGTGGGAATGTTTCATAGGATTGTGCTTAGTTGTTGTTTTTAACATAGCTATTAATCTACATTTTCAGAATAAAAGCCTTAAATTCTCTTAATTTGAACAGTTGTGGAGAAAGTAGAAGATACCAAAATACAACCTCTAACCTTACCAGTTCACTTCAAGTCTTTGTATCTTAGAAATGCCTATGCATTTTTTTTCCATTTGAGTTTTTAATATGCACTCTTTCTTCCTCTTTAGGATGAAGAGAATGGGAATAGACAAGGTATGTCTTGTTTTTACTCTCTTACAGAATCCAGTATATTGAATGATTCAGTTGTGTATTAGACTTGAATTGCTACCTAAGAGCTTGAAATTTAAAATCATTTCAGTGTGAGCATCAAGCTCGTTGATCAGTCACTTAATTCTAGGTTATGCCAGTCACTTCCCCTCCATTTTCATAAATTTCTCCCTCTCACATTGCCTTTGTCTGCTTTCTTTCTTAATTCACACATGAACTTTTTTATGAATTTATGCTAAATATCTGTCCCAGTTAATTGAAGTTTCCTTTGGTGTTTAGCTATTTTCTCATCCGTGCTTCCTTTTTGCTGATATCTTACTGTTCTCTTAAAAGAGTGAAAAATATGCTGAGTGAAGGAGGCTGGTATTCAGCTTGGGGACCCAGTCCCACTTTGTGTTTCCCCAGTGTGTCAGGATGGTGAGGTACGGGGGCAGTGGGATTCTGTGCAGTGAGTGCCCTGCACAGGGTTCCCCTGGTGCTCTGCCTGCCTCCAGGGCAGTGCAGCTGGCTGGGACAGCGTGGGCTGAGAGCTGCTCCTGCTGGTGGCTTCTCCTTTGCAGCAAAGCACGGGCCCTGCTGTCAGTGTGCATTTAGGTACCTCCTTCAGCTGGAAGACAGACTGTCTGAACTCCTGTTTCCATTTACTTAGTGTAGTTATGATATATTAGAAGCATTCTGAGAAATATGAATTTATTTGAACTTTCTTACTTTGCCTTGGAAGCAGATGGATTCATCCGTTTCATCCTCCAAGTTTTACTCAGCTGTCATTACCTGCATGTTAAGCAGTGGAAAGTTAATCTCTTCCTACTTCTTAACACTCCCCAAACTTGAAGCCTTCTTTATCTGTTTTGATGTACATAAAGAAAAGGTAGATTCCTTTAGGAAGGGAAAGGAGTTTATCTCCTGTGCCAAAGCAGTGTGGAAGACACCACTTGTGGCCTAGAGAAAAATGTTCTGTGATGTTCTTGTTCTCACAGGGAGACCTCAGGTAGCTAAAGATGTAATGGAGGTCTGTTTATCTAAAATGTTATCTGAGAGCTATTTTTCAGTACAGAAACAGCAGAGAACAAATATTTGTTTGATTCACCATGAGACCTGTGAAGGTGGAAACAAGATTACTTTCTGGAAATTTTTGTGTAGCTTCTAAACCCATGAATCATAGCTCAACTATTGCTCGTTTATAGCACCATGGTATGTTTTATACATACATCTGAAATACAGATCAGAGGGCACAAATGCCTTTAAAGTTAACAGCATTCTCATGAAGGACAGGAGGTTGGGCTTGTCCCCCTGGAAAGAGAAGAAATGACTGTGAGGCAGAGAATATAGATGTCAGTAAAACTTAACCTGCCAATTTTGTGTATTAAACCTTTAAAAACAGCAAAATGGGACAAAGTGTGTTAAACACTTTTCTCCAGCATTTGACATGATCTTTGGGGGGGATGAAACTGTCATTATTTGCGTTGCTGCAGGTTGTTCCTGTTCCCAAATAAGGAGAGTAGGCAGCTTGTGAGGAGAGAATGAGGAAAAACACACGTCTCGTTTTTCATGTTCGCAAAAGCGATGTTTGTTCACTCGCAGCAGGAGGGGCAGTTCTGTGCGGGGTTATCCCGGGAGGGGCAGTTGGGTGCGGGGTTATCCCGGGCGGGGCAGTTGGGTGCGGGGTTATCCCGGGCGGGGCAGTTGGGTGCGGGGTTATCCCGGGCGGGGCAGTTGGGTGCGGGGTTATCCCGGGCGGGGCAGTTGGGTGCGGGGTTATCCCGGGCGGGGCAGTTGGGTGCGGGGTTATCCCGGGCGGGGCAGTTCGGTCCGGGTTATCCCGGGCGGGACAGTTCGGTCCGGGTTATCCCGGGGATGCTGGAGCCGCTCCGGCGGGAACGGCGCCTTCGGGCCGGGCTCCGGAGCCGCCTGGTGGCGGGTCCCTGCGTTGCAGCCAAATGGGCAGAACCGGCCTCTGTGGAGCCCTGCCGAAATTTACTGAAAATACCCCACGGAGAAACACTTTTCTTTTGAAGCTTGTACATGGTAGTTCACTCAATTCGCTTGATCTTGCCTCTCTGAAAAAATAAGCTAAGGGGATCCAAGCATTTCGTTTTTGTGAAGCAGTGTGTGCCAGTGCAGATGTCTTTTTTGTATCAGTATTCAGTGAAAATTTATAATAACCTGCCCTTAATCTATGACAAGGACAAAGCATAAAGCTTATCTGTTAAAAATGAGGGTTTCCTATCAAATTCAGCATTTCTATATATGATTAAGAGAGTGTGGATAAAAACATCTCTATTGCTGTTACATTTCATTGAGAGCACTTGAATATTTTTCCGAAGGATCAGAGCACCTAATTAAGTCTAGAGGGCAAAAGATAAAAGCGAGTATCCTGTTTGATGTATTCTAACAGTGAAAGAAATATTTTTATATATTTTAGGTTCTGATATAGAATATTAGTATATAGTTAGATCAAGCTCCTGGCTTGCATTAGTCTTCCTTTTGGTAGGCAGTAAAGTTTCAAAGCATTTATAATGGAAGGTAACACAAATGTGTCCAGGAGACCTCTTGACAAGAAATGACACCAGAGAGAGATGGTGGTGCAAAAGCAGCATTGGGTTGCCAGGCAAAGGAGTTAGGATGCTGTGAGCAGGAGACACCTCATGGTCAGCAGCAGGGACAGAAGGGGCCAGCTCAGCTCTGTGCTCATGAACAAGAGAGAGCCTCCAGGGCAAGAGCATGGAGCTCTCCTGCCTCTTTCAGGAGCCCCCTGAAGCCCCTGCATGCTCACACAGGGGGTGGCATAGCTTACAGGAGAGGGCCAGGGTGCTGCAGTGGATGAGTGGAGGCACTTTGGGAAGAACGGGCTGGGAGACCGTGGGGGTCGAGTTGCCTTTGTGGTCCAGTTGTGAGAACAGCAGGGATGTGTGGAGCTCTGGCTTGGGATGGATGGGGAGCTGGCTTAGAGCCTGTGGTCAGGATCTGTGGGCAGTGTTTTGGTGGGTGTCTGCTGCTGCCCTCTCATGGAAGAAGTAGCCAGGGCTTTCTTCAGATAAATGGTGGAGGCTTCACATTTGCACCTGCTGCTTCCTCTGGGAGACTTTAGCACCCTGTTATCTGCTGGAAGGGCATCACAGCAGATTTACCCTAAATATTTTCTAGTTATTATTCTAAGTTTTTCAGTTCTTTCCCTACTTTTGTTGCTCCAGGTTGTTGATCTTAAGTCAAGTCATTGAAGTGCTTCTCTAACCAGGTGCATTTTATTTGGAGATACAGATTTTTCCACAGTGGATTCTTTGGTCACTGATTGTAAACTTCTATCAGCTTCTACTGGTTTTCAAAGAATCTCTGTTATACTGACCAGCCTGTATTAAGCATTTCTTGGAGTATTAATTTTGTGTGTTTTGAGGATGGCTTGCCATCAGTTTGCCATTTTTCCTGTTTTCTGGAATTGCCCTGTTTCAATACTAATTTATTTAAATTGTATCTCATAGATAGAAGTCTTCCAGGAGAGCATATTAGGAACATTTGAAACCAGACTGAAAAATAGCTATACCTATTAAAAACCTAGCATTATTATTAAAAACTTGCACAGTCAAGACATGACTGGAGCTGGAGGGAAACTTCGTGCCATTTGATTGTGCATTTAGTATCAATCTATATCTTCTTGTCCTTCAAATATTACTTAAAACTTTAAATGCTAGAAATACAAGTTCTGTACATATGAAAGCAGTTTCTTATATAGTATCCTAAAATATGTTTTCTTTCAAAGAGGTCTGGGTTGGTGATCATGATGAAACTGAACTGTGAGAAGCATAAAGAAATAGACTGAAAGAAATGTTATCTTTCAATAGAAGTAAACTATTTTGTGTCTTAAGACAGTACCTGGAAATCTAGTATCATTATAATTCAGTATATTTTTTCTTTTAATGTGATAGCCTTGCTTTTTGTACTTTTATCTCTATTTCAATGTAGCAGTACTTGTAGAAAATAGGAGCTCCTTTTCTCATAAAAATTAAAGTCAACTTAGGTATCTTATTCAGTGTATTTTTCTGTAGAAACCCAATGTACACTTGTTAATGAGATTTTAGACATGTTTTTTCTGAGAAGTCTAGAAAATTAAACTTTACCACCAGTCTTTTTTTTAAAATTTTTTAAATATGCCTAAGTATGTACAAAAGTTTCTACCTTTCACTTATCTCCACTAAATAGTTGGAATTTATTACCCGGCCTTCTTCAGCTCTATGCAAGTCTGCTTTGACAGGATAGAGCCTTTGAGAGAAGGGTGGAAAAAAATGCTTTTTTTCCTGCATTACTGCTGCTTACATAAGGCCTGGAGTTTTTAATATTTCATTTCTTTTAACAGACTGTTGATTTCTGTAATGTAGTTTGTGTACTCTCAGGATTTAATTTAATCCCATGTTTTTAACATCATGATCTATTGGCTCAGTCTGTTATGAAATAAAGATACTGGGCCTGTGATGATGGGAGCAAGGTAGATAAGAATGAGAGGATGAATGTGAAAGCAAATATTTGGAAAGATCATAGATGGGCCCATTGGATATGAGAGTAGAATTAGGAGTAAAAGGCAAGAGGGGTGTAATGGTAATGCTTTAGGATAGTGGGACAGTAAATTGCCCTTTTGATCCAAGTTAATTTTTTAACATCTAGATGTTGAGAATGCTCAAAGAGGCTCACTTAGTTTTCCAGTGAGACCAGAGCCTGATTATTCCTTGTTTCCTTACAGTACATCCAGAATGTCTAGTGGATTCCTCTTCCAGCTTATCACATGTGTAATGTTTCTCAGTGGTTTGTTGAGTTCAAATCATCTTTGACTTTGAATAAAAACATGAAGTGTAATTTCCAAGGATTTAAGGGAGAGTCCATAGATTCACTACTATAGATAAAAATTGTATTGCTCTGTGCTTACCTAAGGACTATAGTAAATCCTCTAGACTAATCATAGATTAAGTTTTAAACTTGAAAAGGTTTCATTTGAGAGAAATTAATAATATCATAATAATGTCAAATATTGCAATGAGAAAACACTGTTTTGGAGAGTTTAACTAACCCAAAACTGTGTTATATGTTTTCCATAACATTGCCAAATTATTTTCTCATCTTCTCTCCCTACCTTGGTATGAAGATCGGGTTGAGGTTGTATTAGTCAAATGGTTTAGCAGAAAAGTAAGAAAAAGAAGAAATATCATTATGGAGTTGCTTAATCAAAATGCCAGAGGTGCTTTGAGAAACAGTGTATTTCTCCTGTGTTAGAGAGTTGAATGCCAGGTGTTTCTCTGCTAAATGACTCAACAGCACTGATTTACTTATCACATACTTTCAGAGGCTCATCCCTGGCACTGTATTTCAGCTAGTGTTTTTCAGTTGAGTTGCTTTGAGCTTGACAGAGGGTGAAATAAGCTCTCTTGGGACTGGGACCTTTGGGCTCCTTTTACAGAGTGAATTGCTAGTGGAGAAATGCTTACTGTGTATGAAATTCAGTTTGCAGATTATAATATGCAGAATGAACTGCAGTTGGACGCCCTCAGTTAGGTTTCATCCTGACAGGTTTGTGATTTGTATTTAATTAAAGCTCAGCTAATAAATGTAAGTTTTGCTGTACTTTCAGCAGTCTTTTTTGAGTAGTTTGGGAAATGATTAATAGGTTTTTGATTAAGTAATCAATTTGAAGCATTTACCCTGCTGTATATGTTATATATTTGCCTTCCCTTTACTTGAAAGGCATCCCAAGAATCAGTGCCACTCAGCATTGTTGAGCCAGTGGAGCTCAAATGCCTTGGATACCCAAAAGCATACTTGTAGATCTTCATGATTAGGAGGAATGTTCCTCCTCCCTGAGTCAGAAAAAGATGTACCTTAGAGCCTGTCTTAATTGACTCATTAAGGTGTTTCATGGGACTGGTTTCTTAAATGGAAAAGTGAAAGTCATCCATTTGCTGTCTGCTGAGCATAGGACTGGGAATAAAAATGCTCTACAAAAAGTTAGTTTACAAACCTCTGTAGACTTTATTGAATCCCTGTGTTACGAGGATTTATAAGCACAGTTCAGCTGTCCTGAGCAGAATTTTTCTCTTCCCTTAAGGAAGAGAAATGGCATGTTTTTAAGCAGTGGCTACTTTGGAGAGACTTTTATGAAAGTATGCACTCTACTGTGTCCCAGCACTTGCTGGTTTGTGCTCTGCAGGTCAAAAAGAAAGGAGGAGCTCTGTCAGCAATAGCACTTTAGCATGAGATTCTTTTTTTCTTTTTTCCTTTCCTATTCAGAATGTAAAGGTTGTCCTTTTCGTAGTCTTTATGACTCAGACGTTTTAATCTGTGTTTTATATCAAAAGGTTAATTACTTCAGAGAAATTAAGTGCTTGTTGCTATGTTATAGTGTGTTGGTAGATTTGATAGCATAACTTCTGCCATGTCATTTTGTTTTCCAGGTGAATCATAGAGCAGTACAGTAATACTGTCTGGTCTGCAGAGAGTAGTTTAAAAACTAAGTCATGATTACTGCATTTGATACAATACTAGTTATGTTCCTTGTAGAAGCAGTATTTCAAACTAGATTTTTAGAGGACTAAGCTAGAGTTGGCACCTAGATAAAATTAATTTCTACCTCAAATTTGGGAGAGCTAGGAGAAGCTTTTCTGAATATCACCCCCCAGATGTAAGTTAGTTTTAAATGCTACCTTAATGCTATGGTTCTGTTTAAAAATAGTATTTTTTTTAATATTCCCTTTTATCGAGGAGAGCATATTTGAATTCTATTATTTTGTAAAGGTGGTGGTTGCTAGTGCAACATATTCCCCTCTGCCTCTTCAGCATTTGTCAAGAAAGCTTCCTTGTAACTTTGCAATGGGAGTTGCTTTCTCCTGTCCAGCTGTGAAGGCATTATTGACTTGAAGTCCCAGCTCATAGATCCAGGTAGGATAAAGGTTAGATCATAAATGATTTCATGGTATGTGTTATGAATTAAGTCTTTATTTTGCAGTCACTGGAACAAAAGTTAAAAGAAGACACTAATTTTAGTTCCTAGATTTTACTGTGACCTCCATGGTTAATGTAGTCTCTGATTAGTTAGATTTGCGTAGAATTATGAAAAACATACTAGTTCGGAAAAACCTTGTTGCAATAAATTGGTTTTCTATATTTTTCTTTCATTTGATTTACAAGTGTTTCTGTTTCTTCAGACTACTTTTTTTTTTAACTTTGGTTGTCTAGACTAAAGACCTTATTGACTCTCCTGAGTCCTTACTATCCTTGTTTAAGCCACTGAATTTCTGTCTTGAGCCTTCTGTATACTTGGGTATTTTTTTTTATTTCCTTATTTCTAATGATGCTGAATCTCTGAATTAGAAGTTCAGTCACCCCTTTGCTTGCTCTAAAGTTATGTTTTCATTTGGATGACATCATTGAAGGGAGTCATTGCACTGCAAGGAGTATTTTAGTTGTTCTGTTAGCAAAACTACACTACTGCCTGGACAAAAACTTGCCTTTGAATTTATACTGACTGATGACAATTTACTCATGCTGGAAATTTTCATGTGCTTACAAAACTGAT
Source organism: Thryothorus ludovicianus (assembly GCA_013397245.1). Classification (NCBI taxonomy): domain Eukaryota; kingdom Metazoa; phylum Chordata; class Aves; order Passeriformes; family Certhiidae; genus Thryothorus; species Thryothorus ludovicianus. The sequence continues at coordinate 392,373 of VZTB01012118.1, read as the reverse complement.
ACAGGAAAGGACAACTTGCTGGGCTTTTCAGTTTCTGGTCAGCTGAGTTGTGTACTTCCCAACTTTATTTACTTTTTTTTTTTTTTTTTTTGCCCTGATATAAGACTGTATCTTTCTTTATAGCTACATTTAAGGAGGAATGAAGTGCAAATTAAGTTCTTTTTACAGAATTTGTGTTTTTTGTCTGTGCTGTTTCCTTGCATATGTGACCGTGGTACTGGCAGCTCACACTTTGTCTGTTCTTTGTGTGTGCATGATCTCTCATTTTTCATTTCAGATGAGGATTTGGGAGAAATTGTTGTATTTGCTGGTAGCCTGTGTTAGAATGATCAGTTACAAAGTATGTTGTTTTGTTTACAAAATTATGAAGAAGGAGGAGGGAGGCAAATCATATGCAGTAATGAGCACTGGAAAAGCACAAATAAAGCTTATATATCTTACAAACTGGAGGTCTGAGGTGCTTTTACTGTTCTTTGTTGTACCACCTTGTCAGGAATTGCTGGCATGCTCCAAAAAATCGGTCTCTTCAATGTTAGAAACAAAAATCATAAATCCTGACAGTGCAAAGTGTGGAGCTGGAGAACTCAGTGTGAAACCCTTGGCTGTGGGACTCTGTTCTGGATTGTGCTGTTTAGGAGGAGGGAAGTTCAAGCCCTCCTTTCTAGACAGCATCTTGCTTTTGCCTAATAATTGGGTGCAGACAGGACCACATGGAGATTTAGGCATAATTAAATCAGAAGGTAGTGAATGTTAAATTTTGAGACATGAGGTGAGTTATTAGATAATCCATTTTACTTGAGGTTTATTTCTACAATGATTGAGTGCACATCTTCAAGATTTATTCCCCTCAACTGATCTGAAAGTACTGTTAGCTTCTGCTGTCAAAAAAATATTGCTTAGCTTTGCTTGAGTTTCAAACTCAAAGTATAAATGTGCATTTTGAGGTTATGTATTCAAGGGAGTTCATTTATATGTTACTGATTAAAGAAGATTTGGTTTGCATCCAAGTATGTAGAAGATCAAGGAGAAATGAAGAACATGTATTTATCTAGCAGAGCTTGAGAGTTCTAAGATTTCTTCTTTTTTCTACTTGTATATGAATAGTGCTGAATTGTAAAATGAACATGCAACTGTAATCAACATTTTGAACATTTTATCCTGATTTTTTTGCCCCTTAATTGATTCTTAGTGCGATGGTTGACCTTTTTTAGGAGCTAAGAATGACTGTTTAAAATAGCCTCCTTCTGCAAGTAGGACAAAGAGCCAAGTTTAATGTGCAATTAGCTTTCTGAATTGACTGATAAAATAGATGTGGAAATGTGAAGTGAGTGCCCACAATGTCTCAATGTAGCTGACAGGCAGGTCAGAAGTCAGATGCCAGGGAAGCCTGCAGTCTCTGGTCTCAGTAATTGTGGCAAGTTTCCCCTCTTACTCAGAAGTGGGAAGTGTATTAAGAGAGTTCTGTGTTGCATACTGAATGGGAGTAACTTTATCTGCCTGACCTCTTGATTTGCATGTTCAGGTGTGAACAAGGCATGAAACAGCACTTGAGTGTTGAGTAAACTAGCAGTAGGCCTCTAACATTTTTTGGAAGAGTGTTTTATGTAGGAAGCTGAGGTGTGAAAATCAAATGTGCCATGGGAGCTGTATTATTTTTATTTTTCTTGCCACTTTTGGAAATGTATGTGTCTTCAGGAAAAGATAAGTGGCAGCACTGGGAAGGATGTTTGGTCCTATAAAAGGTCGTATTTTAACTTCATTCTTGTAAGCAGTTGAAGCAACCTTTTGTTCATGGCATCTGGGTAGATTAATCTTGGAGCTTCTCTAAACTTGCTGAAATATTACTGGCTTTCTTAAGGACAAGACCCATCATATGTTCAGTGTCTATTTAAATCTGCAGATTAAAAATGACAGATAATAACTTTGGCTCACAAAGAGCATTTTGTATGTCTTGTAGCTGTATCCTGCTAATCAAATTTTAAGTATTTGGGGACTGAGCTGCCAGCTGGAGTTTCTTGATTTGTAATTGAGTTGCTTTATATATAGTATTTATCCTATTCTATCAAATAATTTTTTTTTATTTTTTGCTCCAAATCTGGAATTATTTTGAGAAGGCCATTTAGATCCATATGAGTGAGCCATTTTGTTGAACTGTTTTGTGCTAAAATGGAAGGACACTGAGGTTCTGCACAATAAAGGCATTAGGCTAAAACTAGGATCTGAAAAATGTGAATCATAGTCAGATGGTGATCTGGTTTTTTGCAGTTTATTGAAGTTTTTCAAATGAACTTTGCCCACATGGAAACTGAGCTAAGAGATTAAGGGAGCGCCTTATATTCAATAAATAATGCTATGATTTATTAAACATTTGAGGTGGGACATTTAAGGATGTAGGGAAAGTACTTCCAAAAGCAGGGCTATTTGTGCCTAAGTCAAAGGTCAGTCATCTCAGAAATGGTTAGAACCCAGTAACACCAGTTTTAAGGAGTTTCTTTCATCAGCAATGCCAGTTTTAAGCAATTCCTTTATTCTCTCATGCTGTTCCTTTTTTCCTTCAGGCACTTTCAGCCTCTCTCTCTCCACTATGCTGGGGTTTCCTGCTAAACTGGAACACAGACCCAGCTTATTTTTGTGCCATGTCAGTTGCCTGGGCTCATCATGTCACCTCCAAAAGTGGCACTTCCCTTAGCTGGAGGGGTGCACCAGGGGTGTGAATGGAGCCAGGAGCTGGGAGTGACCAAGGCAATCCAAAGCCAGCTCTGGCCCTGTGTGGGTCTGGCTGTAGCCCTTCAGGTTCTGCCCCTGGTTCTGTGAGCACTGGACCATGCAGGACCATTATGAATCTATTTATTTATTTATTTTTCATTCTTTCTGGAAATGTTGAATATTTGGGGTTTGGAGGGGGGGGGGTTGGTTTTGTTTTTTTGACTTCACTGGCATAGTAAATCCATGAGTGAAGCTGTGTAGATGCTGTAAAATGGTTTACTCCAGCTGTGTGCCAATGTAGGACAGCAACACTGTATTTTAGACAGCTGTATAACAATGGAGTTTTTTGTTTGTGTTTTTGTTTTACTGTATGCACACCCACCCTCCTTTCTTGATTTTCAGAAACTTGGCTACTTAACAAAGAATTACTTAGCTTTGGTGACAGGCACATAAAACCAGAAGGTACCTGTGTTTTTGGAAGTATAGAAATTAGGTGTGTATTGAGAAAGCAAGAAAATACAGCTGTACATGGTTTCTAACTTGAAGTTGAGTATGTGCAGACATATAGTGTGCATACAGATTTGAATTATAAATTTCTTTTCGAACCTTGATAAATCTTCAAGAAAACTTTAGACTTCATCTTGGAGTTTCTGAAAAAACTTTTATGGTCCATGAGAACTGTAAATCAATGTTAACTATTTTTCCTTCTAAGGGAAGATTTAAAAATTCTATTTTTCAGTTTCCATTACATTACTGTTTCTTTGTATGATTTTGTGAATGCAGCAGGATTGTATCCCAAAATATTTTGAAAGTGAAAATGTAATGCTGTATAATGAAATGCTGTTAAGAGATATTCTTTCTTTCTCAGGGAAACAAAGAAATAGACTGGAGCCAATGGATACCATATTCGTTAAACAAGTTAAAGAGGGTGGACCTGCTTTTGAAGCTGGACTGTGCACAGGTACTGTTCAATAGCATGTTTATGTACATGATGTAAAATACATATGATTTGAGTTGCTATTACATAGTTCTATCTTCCATTTAAACCTTGTTCTTTCCTTTAGAAGGTTTTAAGTTGTCCTCCAGTGTTTTTCACCTTGGAAGCACTATTTTGCTTATTAAGGCAATAAAGTCTTAGTCTTTTTGATTTGCTCTCTTAGAGAGTAATAAAATACGTGAAGAAGAGGCAAAAAGGAAAATAATACCTGTAAACTCCTATTTCTTTGGTTTGGGACAAAATGATATGCTGAAAACATTCAGGTCTTTGTACATGAAGTAAATTTTTTCTACTCTACCTCCTTTACATCAAATAGGAACAGTACAAGTATCTCTCTTCTTACAAAATTCTATTCAATGATCATTTAATCAAACTGGAGAGCATAAAATATGGAGGTTTTTTGTGAACTGTGTCATACCTTAAGCGCTGAAAGAAGAAAAAAGCTGTAGAATAGAAAGAATAGAAAATCTTACAGGTGATAAAGTTACATAAATAGATGGATGCCACTATGAACACAGGTTTCTTAGAAATATGGCAGAACTTCTATGAAAGTCTTGTGCTTGTGTCAATAATGGGATGTTGATACATTTTTTAAAAAGTGTTATGTACCCTAATTTCACTGGAATAGAACAGGTTTTGTATGTTCTTCCCAAAGAAATACGAAGTTTCTAGATTGATCAGTTTAAAAACAGTTTTAGATCCTCCTTGTGCACCATAAGAGTTTTGTTTGGTCTTTTTTTTAACTCCTCCTTAGATAGCTATTTAAAAAAGGGCTGCTTTGGCAAAATTTGGTTGCTATTATATAAAGATGTTTTGGCTTGATAAAACACAGCATATGTTGAATTTGTACAGAGGAACCATGTTAATTTCTGCTCTGTTCAATGTCTGCCAAATTGAGAGAGATGAAATCTGTAGAGAATATTTTATTTTTAGTTATCGAAGAGATTTTTAGGAGCCTAGAATAAAGAGCAAAAAATAAATGATAGATGACATTATCGATAACTAGAATATTCTTCTTAAACACACTGCTTATAGCAGTTATATCTAACTAGGTCATGACAGTATTGTTTATGAATTTTAGGGTGAAATTATTTAGGGTGAATATTACTATATCTCTGACTTGATATTATAAAACACTCAGGGAATAATCAGCCAGATAGATTGCTTAACCTCCCATGCAGACACTATATATATTTCTTATTTTGTAAAATGAACTGTATTTTTTTTTTCTAATGTTTTGTCACACAAATGAAAATACTTGAAAATTCAGTATGAGTTTAGGAAGTTGTTTTCTCAATTCTTATTTCACTGCTATGGAGTCCTTTGTAATACTGAAAGTTTCACTATAAGTTTAATCACCCATGATAAATGAGCTCCATTTCAGGAGCTTACTTGGCTGCAAACTTGAAATATTCTTGTAAATTTGAGCAAGAGAGAAAGGTGTCTTAAATATATGACAGTCCATTCTGAAGTATTTTTGAATACTCCTGTAAAATCATGTTTGTTAGAGTTAGAAAGTTAATACTTCTTCCATATTTAACTGCTGAGGCATTTCATTAAAAAATAACATATCTGGGAGTTCATAAATATTAGAAATATTGAAATGCAAGCAGCCAAAACAGATCTATATTTCCCATGTCTTGGTCTTTTTGCTGTCATATATCTGTATCCAAGAATATTAAGAATTAAAATGTGTGGGGAAAGGGCATTTTGATTAATTTCTACTTTGATCAAAATGCATAGTAGGCCACCAGACTGATGGAGAGCTGTTAGAAAAAGCCTTCATGTTTCTGGATCCTTTTTGGCAGTGCAGGCACTGACTTCCCCTTCCTATGTATCTGAAACAGAACAAAGTTGTGCTTGCAGAGCTGTCTGTGCTCATGTCATTTATGTAACCAGTTCTGCAGCGTGTCCCCATCAGATCTTTTGGCAGATCCATGGGATGCATATTTCAAGTAGACTCGTGTCACTGCTGTGTGTAATCCAGTCTGCTTCTGTGAAAAATAAAAGCTGTACAAGTATAGATAAAATGATGTGACCTACTCCAATCATACTCCTAATTATAGTTTTTAGTGGGAATACTGAGTAAAGACCTGTGGCAATGTAGCCCACATTACAGACTGTTCTTAAACAACCTGGAAGAGAGCCAGCTGAAGTTGCACAGAAGGATCTGGTCTGTTCTGGGGAAGTTTTGCAGTATGACCTAGCAAGGACAGGGTTCAGAGCTTGCCACCAAGCTTTCTTTCATTGCTTAGGAAGCAGGAGACAGAGTTCTTTCAGGGAAGAAGAAAGGTGGTAACCAGTGGATGAAGGGAAATAAGTAAACTTCTATAAAGTTGAAAATATCATGCCAGGTTATTGGTATGATGTTTACTTTGTGTGTGGACAAAATGAAAAAGTCAGATCAGTGTAGTTTGTTAATCCATGGGGTCTGTAGGGGAAGCTCCACAGAGCACAAGCATTTAAAGCATTATTGTCCCCAAGACAGGCTGAGTAGTCAGAGCGAACAGCATTTTCCTTGCTTTGATTTGATCATACCAGAAACACAAAAAGGGCTTTCAGTTTCTAAAGCAGTGTTGAAAAAGCCATTCCCTTTGCCTCACTTTGCACAGGTCATTTCTTTCAGCTCTTCTTCCTCCAGTAGCTTTTTGAAGCTCCCTAATGAAATTCTTCAGACCATTTTCTCCTCATTAGGGAATTCAAGATACCTTTCTCTTCTTCTGATCAGAGATGTCTTAAATACCATTTGGTCAAAAGAACAGAGTAGGTTTTTCATCACAGGCTAAAAATAGCTCTACACAATATATTTGCCAATTCATTTATTAGAGTATATGAAACTCTTAATGAGGAAGGCATAACAAAATATTGGGAGAAATCTTTTTTTTTTTTTTGAGGAAGACTAACCTTGAATTTAACCTATGGGTATTCTTGATTATTGTGAGATACAGAAATACAAAATAAAAACGGTTTAAAAATCTAAGCAAGCTAATTTCAATTATAACTTTTCCCTCTACAGGTGACAGAATTATAAAAGTCAATGGAGAAAGTGTTATTGGAAAGACATATTCTCAAGTCATTGCTTTAATACAGAACAGGTAAGATAATAGTATTATCATTATGTGCCACACTGCTTGTATACTGAGCATGAAATGGCCACTTACAGGAGTTTTGAAATGTCATCGTATTACTACATTTTCATTAATACACACTCAGTTTTATTATTTCTTTTTTCCTTTATTTACTGATTGCTGAGAAGAGTTTGAGAATAGGTGTGCTGAATTGTACCACAGTCCTTTTATAGTTGGTACTTGTCCCTTGTTAGCAAGTAACACCAAGTGTTACAGAGGAAATTTGAACTGAAAATAGACAAGTTCTGTATCTATACCTGTGTCAATTGGCAAAGAAGATTATAAAATCCACCTTGCTTATGATCTAAGAACTAGATATCAGCATATCTGATGAAGGAAAAAATTTATGCTAGGGCACACCTGCAGAATATCTACAGTAAGCCTTTGCTTTCCTCTGTTTTGCAGCAAATTATGAACCTTGCTCACAGTTGAGAAAATGCTAGTATTTACTGCTCCTGCAACTCACAAGCACCTGTGCAATAATGTCTATGCATGAGTCTAGATACTCTTTCATGTCTCATGTCTGCCTCCATTTTTACAGTTTTCTTGGTGTCAATTTCTGTTCTAGCAACACGTTTCCAATATAATGCTGAGTTATGTGGCAAGATGATCAGCATGGGAGAATGTTTTCTAAGTACCTCTCATGGCATAATTTTAGTGGCTCGTCACGTGTTAAGACTTAGATATGCTTACTGTTCAAAGAAGGAAAAATCAGATTCTGATCTTTCTATTTCAGTGATGTCTTTATTCAAGATTTTGTTGAAAATGTGTATATCTTGGATGGTTTGTGTCTGTGGATGTTTGTTTTGGATGTTTGTTGTTATTGTTTTGTTTTTTTTAATGAACAACAAAACTGTATTCAGAGATGTGATAGACGAGGTAGACAAACATGTTTTGTGTCATTAATGCTGTCTGTACAAGAGCTGGACAGATGGGCTTTTTTATTTCCTTCACTGGACATAACAGTAGCCATGCATTGTTTCTTTATTTTGTATTTTTATAAGCAGCTCTATTGTACAATAGTCTATACCCAAGACAGTGTATGCCCAACTATGTAGATCAGTCAATTAACTCTCTTAATCCGAGTAAGAGACCAGTCACATCTTTGAGTGGGCTGTGTGGTCAGTGATTGTAAACTCTAGGTGTGCCTGTCAATTGAGTTTCTTTTCAGTGACTGTAGGTAGTGAACGATTCAGTAGAACTGAACCCCTGCCCACTGTGGATAAACTGGGGACACCTGAACAAGGCCTTGGCAGTGATTATCTAGTGCAGCCAGGAAGGGTGTAGCACACTGCTGCATCTGTCCCCTGATTTCCATGAGGACAGAGAGGATGAAGGGATGCCATTGTTAGGAGAGAACAGTTTGTTTTCTCAAGCCAGATGTGTGCATCACAGAAGATTGTAACAAAAGGTCATGTGTATCCTTGAGCATTTTATACAGCATCAGGATATCTGTATAACCATCAGGAAGTCTACAGCTGAACCTCTTAGGATAAACAGATAAATATTAATTCTCATCCGTAAAGAGAGCTCAGACTCCACATCAGGTGTATCCTGTAGCTTACAGGCAGTACTTCTCCTGTGGCTGAAGAATCAGCTGTTTCTCATCCTTTACTTGAAAACAGCATTTTGGAGCTCAGACTAGTTTGGTCTGAACATAAGTTTTTTGCGCTGCCATTTCATGGCAAATAAAATTAGCATTTCCACCTGGGTCAGGCTGGGTCTGCTATGCCATTATCCTCTCTGATAATAGCCAGTAAAGATTTCTTTGAAGTCTGTGAAAACACTGGAACTATAGAGTGATTGAGTGGTCAGATAATAGCAGCCCACTTTCTGTAAATTCTTAGTTCAGGAAGTTGCTAAACCACAGGTTTTATCTTCATTGCTTGATTTAGTAATTCTTGATAGGTTGGCTTTGCACAAATTCACTCTTGAATGTACTTACACTCTTTTCATTAAAAACACTCCGTGACAGTTTCTGCTGTGTTTTGTGTCTTAGCTGATCTTTCATCCAGATCACCTTGGTTTCTTTAGTTGGCCTTGTGAAAGCAGCTTGGAAGGCCTTTTGAAAGGCTGAGTTTTCAGCTGAAATATTTTTTATGACTAAAGACAGTTTCCTTCATAGTTTTAATATGTTGTGTGTTGGCTTTCTAGACATCTTAATTGCTCTACTTTTACTGTTTTTAATTACTCATTCAAACATATTGATGAGCACAAATGCTTATTCTTTTGTCGTTTTACTCATCTTCAGAGCAATTTTTAAGGTTACAATATATTTCATCCTCTCTAAAGAGAGGGCTTCCCCATTGCTCACTTTTCAGGTGTTTGCAATAAAACTCAGTGCAGGCTGGCAGATTGTTTTTTAGATTACTTCTGTGGCTCCATTTTTAGAACTGCTTATTATTTTTCTAAAAAGTTGTTCAAATTTATGCTGTAGACATCAGAACTTAGCTGCTTTAGATGAAATGACACCCATCTCTTCCAGTGGGACTTCAGGATGGGATATAATTCAGCCATGCTCTGTGCTGTTCCCAGAAAAGTTTCAAGCTGTGTCTAGAATGTTTTCTATTTTCATCTGCTTGGAGATGGCAAAACTAAAGTTACACTGATTATTTCCTCTGGGAGATGAAAGGCACACCTCAGAAGAATTGCTAGAATTAACTACAGTTCTGTAAGATTAATTATGACTACACTTTTAACTCTACATTTCCTACTCTTAGCCAACAGTTGGTGGTTTAATCCAATAAGAATTTATTTTTATCTGTTTACATACATAATCATCTCGGAGATACAGTGATTGCTAACATAAACTCTGTAAATTATTCAAGATTCCAAATAATAAAGAAACCAGTTTTGATTTGCAAGTTCTCTTTTCCCCCCTCTTTTTTTCCTTAAAATGGGGAATTTGAATGATTGTCTATTCTGCTTGTTTCTCTTTTCAAACTGTTCTTTAAAGTGTTTGGATTACTCAGGAATGTACAGTTTAGCTACTGAATCTGTTTCATTAATACAAAATAATGTGTCAGAAGATAGACTCTGTGATTAGTGCTTTAGTTTGATGACTTGGAATCAAGATATTTGAATTTAACTCTCAGAAAGTGCAAAGAAAATAATTTGAATGATAAATATCTCTTGAGAGTTCTGTGTCTGGAGCTCCAGTACAGACTATTATTTTCTGTGTGGTGATTCTTACTAACACTTCTAGTTCATAATTTGGATTTATATTATATTGTACAATAAACCAGAAGTCTTCCTTAGTACTTTTTGTTTCTGATATGAGAATTAAAAAACATTGAGAGCATGTCACAAAATATAAAGTAAAATATCCAATTTGTCTCCAAAAGGTTCTTCAGGTAAACAGGTTAATAAATAGTTAACTGCTTAACTATTTAAGTTATTTAAGTTAAATAGTTAAGTGATTGTTTGAATTGTGTGTGAAACATAATTTCTGAATGGAACCCTTTAGTCTTCTGAATGTCTTCTAAAATATATTAATTGTGTAAATGGATTTAATCTCTTTCTTAAAAAGGGGGAGGAGGAGAGACATGCAAAATACTTTAATGAGGATGGTTTGTTCTATGTCAA
>VZTB01012118.1:349923-380433 GCA_013397245.1 Thryothorus ludovicianus | reverse complement strand
TGTAAAAAAAAAAAAAAAAAAAAAAAAAAGTAAATAAGACTGCCCAAACCAGTGTGTTTGCTCAGTAAACTGGCTCAGTCAGATTTCTTTTCTACTCTTACTTCCTAAGATTCTAGTGAAAGTCAGTGTTTACTTTTGTTGTGTCACATATTTGTCATAATAGCTGAGTGCTGGAGTTTTTGAACAGTTTTTGTCTATGGAAGTAAATCGATTATCTTTGTAATAAGAATTGAAAATCTCAGAAAATTCATCTGTGATATTTTTTTTTTCCATTTCTTTCAGTGACAGCGTATTGGAACTTAGTGTTATGCCAAAAGATGAGGACATCCTTCAATTGGTATGTTTATGTTTATATTAACTAAACAAAAATGTTCTGTTGGTTACCAAGTCTTTGAAGTGTGCAATCAGCAAATAATTAGAGTTAATATTTCTCTCTTTCCTTAGATATTTTCCAATGTCCTTGTCATGTCTGAAATTTCAGGGGAATCCAAATATAGGGAGTACTGTCTTCACATGATATTTCTAGCATGTTATAAAATACATCTTGCTCATATTTTTACTGTAATTTGCATTATTTTCATTATGTTAGAATTTATGAGTTTGATTGCTTCCTTTAAGTAGGTTGTCCAGTTCTAAAGAATTTTAATTCAAAAACTAGCATAAAAAGCCTTTGTTAATAACTCAGTAATTGTGAGTGGACTAAGAAGTGTGATGAATGGGGCAAGGGTTATTACCAAATTCTTATTTGTGACTACTATAAATGTTTTTTTGCACTAGAGCATATTTGTTCTTGATTTTAATTGAGGCCCTACATGTGTAGTAAGATAATTCATCTCCCCTTTAGTGTCTCTAAGTCCAAAAGAATCTTGAAAAATACACGCTGTGTAAGTGCACACTGTGAAGAATCAAAAAAACACCCAGTATATTGATATGCTCTAGGTTTATTTTTAATTGGAAGCAGAGGAGAGGATGACAAGCTGGGTAGATTTTCTTGGTGATAGTTGGAAAAATGTATTTTCTAATCCACACAGAAGTAGTAAGATGACTTAATGTTAAGAAAAGCCTATGGGTTTCAGTAGCTGTTTTCCATTATTACAGACCAAATTACTGGGTAAAGAAAAAAACAAAAAAATTTGTTTAGCATTAAAGTGAAGGTAGAAGCTAGTACAGGAACTCTTCAGCTAGGACAACAAGCCAAGATTATTAGAATAGAAGTGATATTTTGAGAACATTTGATGAAGATGTATTTCAGTAATCCAACAGAAAATGCTGGGGGCAGGGTGTGAGTTTTGGTTGCGTGAATAAATGAGAGAGAAAAGCTGTTGGGGTGTTTTTTGGTGGTTGTTTTGTTTTTTTGTTGTTTTTTTTTGTTTGGTTGGCTTTTTTAATTTGAACTGTGAATATGTATAAATGCAGAAATAATGCTAACATTTAAATTATCATTATTATTATTTAACATTATGAATGCCATATGCATCTGATGCAGTCTTGTAGCCATAATAGTGTAAGAATCTGGACAAGGCAGGATTTGTAGTTTTAAAGTTAAACATTTGTGTTTGTCTGGATGAAAAGGTCTTAAGCACATCGTCTCTCTGCTGGTGAAACACCAAGTGCAAACTTCAGGTGAAGTAGTGATGAAAAATAATTGGTTGTATATAATTTGTTATATCAACAGGTGAGATTGGGGCAGAGGGCAAAAAAAGATGATTATTGCCATTACAGGTTAGGAAAGGATGTAACAAAAGCAAATAAGGTCATTCTCCTTGAGGAGATTGAAGGGTAAAGAAAAGAAAAAATCCCTGCCTGTGGAAGTTCTAGAAAAAGACTGAATATATGAAAAATGTTCAGGTGTCATTATACAAAAGTTCCTTCTGAGTTTTAAGGTGCAATAAGAGTTGTGAATTTGGTGTGTGAAGTTACTCTGTTGAAGATAGAGAGAGGATCAGGTTTGATAGGTGAAGTCATAATTTTGCAAAAAATGCTTTAGATTGACCCTATAGCTTGTGTGCGTTCATTCCTTCAGTTGTTCACTGCTGGGTTGGGTCATGATACATTTTTTGTTGTTTCTACTGTTTGCTAGGATTCATTTGTTTCATAAAGTGAACTGCTCTTGAGGGTTTCCAGTTCCACATTTTCCAGAGGAAAGCCATGGAGGTGCAGGTGTGCAGGTGTTTCCTGTGTCCATAATGCTGAGCACTGGGTGTACTTGGGCCCATTGGGAGTGACCTCTGATAGCAGCAGTTTCCAAGTGTCAATATTTGATGGCTGAGCTGCAGCTTGTGAAGAAATAGATGATAAAAACGAATTGCATCTTACAATAGAGTCTGTCAGTTGTGGACTGTAATCTGTTTTAGCCCACCTCACAGGACAAAAGATTTTAGCATTTCTAAAATAATTTGCAGGCTTTTGAGATGGTATGTTTTCAGTAACTTCAGTAAAAGGAAGAATTTATGCAATTCCTCTGAACTGTAATAGAGGAAAAACTTAAACTTGAAGGTATGTTACGTAAGCTATTATAGAATGTTGAATAACTTAGTTGTTTTCTATGACATATGTCACTGTAAATGTCTGCAAACAGTGTCACTTATTGTAAACTTATGTTAAGTACTGGTGTGCTGTAAAAACAGCAAAACTCCAAGCACTACTGGATATTGTAATAGGAGTTAATAAATGGTGTATCTAGTGCAATGAGGATGAAATGGTTTCATTATATTCAAGAACGATGGTGGTTGTGCTAAATTTTATAGTACTTGGCAGTCTGCTCCATGTGCTCATGACTGAGGGCTAGAAGCACAGTTGCTTGTATCTATCCTTAGTTTGCTATTTATGAACCTTGAATTTAGTCTTCAGAAATATCCATATATGTCTGTGAACCTCTTGGTGTATTGAATTTCCTGAAAACTGGGCTTCAACTCCATTCACCAATAGTAAGAATGAATGGTCCACAGGCCATTGCCCTCTGTGGCGTGTGAGCAGTGCTCACTTGGAAGGGAATTACATGTGAAATCCTACCATTGGTGAAACCAATGTCAGTTGTGTTTGTTCCCTGGTATGATATTGAAAATGTCACTTTGTACATGGGGAAAAGGATATTTGAAACATCTCTATCCATAGCAGAATCTTGAACTATTGACAGCTGTGAACATGTTGGGTTTTTTCATGCTTCTCCTCAAATTTGTGATAAATTTACTTAAATTTATCAAAAGAGATAATTTTGAAACATTTCTAGGTATATAACCATTTTTAAGCTAGGAAGAGGAGGATTATTTTTATGTCACATTATCCTCAGAGCTTTAAATTTGATGTATCTATAAGCAATTTCTGTAGCATTCTCAACCTTTTTTGACAGAATTCTGGCATCTCGTAGGTTTCAGTACTGCTGACTTAATGCAAATAGGAGGATGTATTTAGGTCAACTACAAATTGTTCCTTTTTCTCAAGTGTATTCAATGAAATTGTTGCTGTTTTCTAGCCTTTGGATAACAAGTTTAATACTAAAATACTGTTTAAATTTTGACAACTTTCCAGTTGTTCAAAAGCATTTTGTGCTATGTGGAAAATGTTGAATGTAAAGGTGCTCCATAGAGTAAATTGAGTTTTCTAAGCCTGTTTACAGGTGAGCATTATTATGAGTGTTGTCAATAGACTTTGTTGTGTATGTTAGTGTGTCCTCCATATGCAGGATTTTTGGGCCATATTTTCTGGGAATGTTTCATGTTGGAATGTTCTTACTTGCTAGTTGTTCCTTGTGTATGTCGAAAAGAATACAGTCTACAAGTCACTGAGTTTCTAAGTAGCAGGCACTTGAAAATACTACTCTTTGAAAAATAATATCTTTAATATGATCTGCATTGGAGCTGTTTATTTGGAAGTTTATTTTAAATATAGCATATTTATCATTGTAGATGATGCTTATTATAGGTAAATATATGTAGATATTATTTTGTAGATGTCTATAACTATGTTGTGTATAAACATACTATAGGTAAGGTATCCTTTTTTTCCACCATTCATTTTCTAGCACTTTTCTTACTACACACTCACTCAAAAGTGCATCTTACCTAACTTTTAGCCTACCTCTAATAGTTTAATTTCTAAAAAAACATTTCCTTACAGGAATTGCCCCAAAAGGTAAGAGGTTACTTCTAGTCTTAGATGTTGTCACTATTAAATTTTATTAGTGTCCACATCTGTTGAAATGTGCCTTAGCCTTCCAGAAAGAACTTTGCAGTTTCATTTACAGAAAGATGTTATTGAGCATTCTATGAATAATGGTAATGGTAGAAATAAAAGGGGGCTGTTTACTACTGTGTTTTTGATAAATTTAGTTAAATCTTAATCTTTCCTCAGAATTACAAACCAATGAAGCTACAGGTCAGTACCTGAAAGTTGACCACTTTTGAGCAGAAATACTTCTATTGTCATAGAGAGCAGTGGAACCAAAAATCCTAGATGGGAATGACCAGGAAAATGAGTAAAAGTCAACTGAAGCACAGATTTTCTTTTTTGTTTTTCCTTCTTTCTGGTCAGGTGATATGGAAATTATCAGTACATTGGAGTATTTGTACAGCAGAGGAGAGTTTACTGCATTATTATTTCTGAACATAGAATTTTTGTGGGATTTGGTGGCTCTCAAGGTCTTGTAGTACCCTGAAATTACCAGCCGTGCACCTATAATTTAAAAAAAAGTAAGAAACCCCCCCTTACAACAGCAAAAAGAAAAATAACTTAAATTTGAGGAAATGTATCCTAGAGTTTTACATGCCCTGGTGACCTTATTTCTCTGACTACAGGTTTTCCCACAGTTGGCTTCAATATTAAAGACTTCCAGTTTAATTTTGTTTTTCTTCCTGTGACCATCCAGTTGCCCCAGACCTAGTGGGGCAACACAGCAAACTGTGAAATATTTTCCTTTGCTTTATCTCTTAATAAAGATAGAGGTATTTTTCTAAGTAACTGTATTTACTCCAGAGACTTAAAGCACTTTTTTATTTCCAGATTTTGTGCTGTCAGTTACTGATGTGCACAGATGTTAATATTAAAGCTGTGGCAGCAAGTACAGTGGAAGGCAGGGTGTGGTGTGAAGACACATGTGAACTAGAAGAGGAGACTTAAGTTTTGTTGTTGAACACTGCACATTAGAAAATACCATTTGCATCAACCCTTCTAACCACAATTTAGACTTTACAAGAAAGTCTCTTACAGCTTGTGTTTGGAAAGAAAATTTATTTGGCCTAAGGCATTCAATTTTGTATACTAAAAAGGCACTGCCTTTAGGAAGGAAGGATATGCATTTTTGAGTTTTTTTTCAAATAACATTATCTGACTGTAATATTTGGGTGTCTCAGAGTAAAATGAAAGCACTTGAGCTGTGTTACTAACATTCTTGCCAGAACAGGCTATAACTCGAAGGTGTTTGTAGAGCTGTAAACCTTTTCTGGTGTGCAGTTTCCATACTCATGATGACTGTGAGACTACGTTAAGACCAGGGAAAAGAACAATGTAGTAGTAAAAAAATAAAATCTGAAGCCAAACCGGTTGGAGAAGGAAAGAAGAATGCCTCAAGCTCAGTCTTGCAAGGAGTTGGGCACGTTAGCTTTTAATTCATCAAAATGCTTATCACCAGTTTAGTGAACAGTTCTGTTGAAATGGGGGTTGTTACTCATCCTGAAGTGTAGAGAAGCACACCCATCCTCAGTGAAACATAGGGCTGCATGTTTTCGTGGATTTGGGCTGATGGATGTAGGATATGGTCAGTTTGAGCTCTTGAAAGTACAGGGTTTCATAGTGATTCTTTCCTAGAGGAATCCTCGTGCATTTGGCTGTTACTTGTCTAGCATCTAATAGCATAAAATCAAGGGGGTAAAAGTGCCACCGAAGCCCTTCAGCTGAATTTGGTTAATTAAATATCTGTGAAATGGTTCATTTGATTAAGATATGTTTTGCCTATCACATGGCATGAATGTATTACCTTAGGAGTTAAACCCTTAATTATTCTACAAATTCGCAGTAAGAAATGAATCCTTTACCATAGGAGTTTGCAAACTTTGTGCAAACAAAACCAGATTGCAAGGTGGGAAGAAATGGTACCCAGTAACTAGAAACATGCTGAGTTCTTATTGTAAGAGCAGCAATTTTCTTCTAGTAATTGTTGCAGAGCTGTTATCCATCAGAGCAATTAATGTCACTCTAAATTGCTGCATTTGTATGGTAGTCTTTTAAAACTGCCCTTGTTTTGAGAAGGTAAAAAAGAGCTCAGTAAACATCTAGACTAATACTGGATCACACTGGAACTTCTGAATAACTGCTGAGTATCCAGTTCTGGAAATTGAAATGAGTTGGTTGGTGTCTGAATCAGGAGCATCACTAATCTGGATATTAAAAAAATATTTTTGTTCTCTGAGTTGTGAGCCTTTTTTTGTTTAGTTGATTTGATTTTTTTTTTAAGACTATAAACACTTAAAATTCAGCCATACATTTTTATGTATATATCCTGTTTCAATTACTTAGAGATTAAGGTAGCATTTTTCACATGATTTATTATTAGGTAAACTAGAGAGAGAGGGTAATACTCAAGCTGTGTTTTATGTGGTTGCAAAATATGTTAAATAGCAAAACAATGCATGAACTAATAAATACATTGGTGTATTTCACATTTCTTAGTCTCTGAACCTCTTCTAAAAATCTCATCACTTTGTGCTTAAAGCAGTTAAAATATTTAACTAGTAAAAAAGCTGATAATCCATCCTTCAGCATGGCGTTTGCAGGACAGCTCCATCCGTTTATTTGTAATTTGCATTGTTTTCTGTAGGCCCTTAATCAGAGTTATGAAAATAAATATCAAATATTCTTTGTGGAAATATCACAGTCCCCTCTATGAACTGTCTCTTTCTTGGAAGTATGTTCTGCTTTGTTTCAGTGCTTTCTCAGGTAGTGGGTGAGGTGAGGTTCAGAGGAGAAATACACTTTCCAGTAGCTGTCTTACACAGAACTGGCAGTCTGTCTGTCTGGATATACCTGCAATCATGGAAAAATACTTATTTTTTGGGAGGAGGAAACCTAGCTGATCTCACTTTGGACCCTGTGGGAATGCTGTCTTCTGAAGATGATATTTTAATACCTGAGATAAATTTTGTCAGGAGCTGAGAACTTATTTTTATATTCACTTGTAGTCTTTGGCTACAGTCCGATCACACCAGATTTGGAATTTAGCCTTTCTGTTGTCAAAGTCAATGAAGCATTGTTTGTCAGGGGAATGTTTTATGAAGACATAAATGGGGTATTTTCTGTTGGTGTAGTGTGTGCACATCCCGGAGAAGGTAGGCTATCAGCTGTTTTATCAGCTGTATAAATTGATAATTATTTTCTGATTAGGGGGCAGCATATGATGGTTTTTGTTTGTCTTGCATGCCAGAAGGATCTCGTTCAGTCTGGATTTTGAGTCTTCAGCATCTCTTCCAATTATTTTTATTTAATTCTTCATCCCATCAGGATCTTAAATAACCATTTATTTAAAGGTTTAGAAATGTTTATCTTTGTATGTTCCTTCCCCCCATTAAATGTGTTAGTGAAAGCCTGTCCTGATTTTTACTATGAGTAGAGGAAAAAAAAATTGCAAATCACATGAGAAGTGTTTCTGCAGCATCATTCCTCTAATTTCAGATGTACAGCGTGAAAGCAGCTGCAGTCAGCTGACAGTTCGTGGTCATGTTCGGAAATATGTGAGGAAGGGGCGTGCTGTTTTAAATGCATAATAAAGCTGTTGTTTCGTCACCAGGAAGCAGAGATGGATGGTAGCAGCCCAGGGAAATGAGAGACAGTAATGTTGCTGTAGTGGAAGGGAAATCTCATTGCACGGAGCCAGAGCTCTCTGCAGGCAGCTGTAGGGATGCACCAAGGCAAAATGGCACTAACGTGTTTTGCTTTCTGTAAAGGTACAGGATAAACGTAAGGAGCAGATAAAAGCCTGAGATGGACATGCTCACAAGGAGGGTGAAGTTATTTTTTATGCTCTACTGCCCTTTATGTCTGTTGGTACCTTCCAGTGAAATCAGTGTAGCTGTATTTTTAGCTTGCCGTAGTCAACATCAATATGACAAGATAATTCTGTCTTTACATCTGTAAGCAGTTTTTACTGTGTTTTCCTGTTTTCTGCCAGCTGCAGTTTACAAAGGATGTCACAGCACTGGTAAGAAATGTACAGTAGCCATTTCTCTGATGGTTTTGTAAGGCATGTTTTTCCTAATGATGTGTGAGAAGCAAGAATATGAAACAGCAAGTTTGGAAATGAGCTAGATAGTCTGAGCTGAATTTTCTTCATAATGCTGATCTTTTGATTTGTGGTTTGTGCCTGTGTTATTTGATCTGTTTTCTCTTAGTGTGCTTTAATATTTTGCACTTCACTAATGCTCAGTGTAACATTGCAGCAGTATTGTAAATGCCTCGCCCTCCTCTCTACTTTGCTCTGTGTTAATTTTATGGCTGCACTTGGGCTTTTATAACTGTCTACTGCTAAGACAGAGCACAGTGATATACTGGAATTGAGCATGTTATGATTTGAACAGGAAATGCTGTGATATGATAGCACTTCTAAGCGCATAAAAGCCCTGAGAAATTATTTTAATCTTCTGTTACATTGGCAGGCTCTGCATTGGCTCTTTATTTCATTATGTTCAAACTGAACAAAGTCATGCTGAAGTTTTTCAATAATGGAATATTGTTTAAGTATGCTGTATGCTTCTCATTGATTTATTATTTTGAATGTTCTGTTAATTTCACAATGAAAAATGCTGCTTTCAGAAATGCTGCAAAAATGTACTAAGTATAATATAACCATTTTTTTCTTAGGAATCAGGTTGTTAATGCATGAAGATTCAAAGTGCATTAAGGAAATTAGAGATTGCAGTTTGGGTTTCAATAGTGCATGGACAGTGGTGAATATGTGTGAATATTTTTCATACTATTTGTACCTCAAAGTTAAAACTGCTAAATTTCATTAATAATTAATTTTTGCAGTAAAATTTGTGTACCATATATTTACTGTCTCTTGTAAAATATAAGATGACTTACAGGGTGTTGGCTCACAACAATATGTTACTGCTTCAATTTATTCATTGTATGTTTAGGAACAGTAGCTTTTATGTAGAAGACATCTTAGAGGAGTGTGTGTATATGTGTATTTATTTGTACTTTTTATATGTACTGCATTAAGTGAATAGAGCTGTTTTATATCCTAAGTGTATGGAAAATTTTTTAGTGCTAGTTGAATTTATTATGCAGCATTTTAACCTATTGATTGCTGTAAAATTCCAGTTTCCAGCAATGAGAGGCTTAAATGAGAAAAATGTGTGAAATATCATGTTAGAAAGCAGAATTAAAGGGGAGAAAAATACTGTGTTGCATGCTCATGGATTTTGAGAAACCTGACTCAGTGCCCTACTCGCAGTATTTCTTGGAATTGGTCATCAATTTAGTTTTTTAATTGTTGAGGGAGGGAATGTATGTCATGATTTTGCTTGTTCTGTTTCTGTTTACTAAAGGGATGGAATGCTGCTTTGATCTTTTGAGCTAACATTTTGTCTAAAATCAGAGGGACTGTGTATTTTGAACCTGTGTTCCCCTCCCTTGAAGCTCGATCATGCAAATACTAGATGGTGAACTTTTCCATCTCCCTCACTACCAAATGCTCACTTAATCTTCTCTCTGCAGGCGTATTCCCAGGATGCCTACCTGAAAGGCAACGAAGCCTACAGCGGGAATGCCCACAACATACCTGAACCTCCACCAATATGTTATCCACGCCTGACATCCACAGCCTCTGTTAAGGCACAAGCTGGAGACAAGCTCCCTTCTGACTTCTCGCTGGGGAAACAGCAAGTCAGTAGACCAGTCCGGGCATTGACACAGCCAGAGAGGGCCTACAGAATGGAAATACAAGTGCCTCCATCACCAACAGACATTGCAAAATCAAATACAGCCGTGTGCGTTTGCAATGAAACTGTAAGGACTGTTATTGTGCCTTCTGAGAAGGCTGTAGATTTGCCATCTTGCAGAAATAACCACGGTGGTCCATCACACAGGACAGAGGAAGTAAGATACGGCTTGAAAGATCAAACAAGTCTAAAAGCATGGACCACATCACCACCGTCTTTAGTGTCCACTGCCATTGTACTTCCCCAGACTCCAATAACGAGACCAGTTGATACAACTGGAACAGTAAGTAAAGCTTCAAATTATGTAGTGTGTCCAGAAGGCATCCCAAACACTAGACCTACTCAAGCCACAGACTCGCCCTCAGTCTCTACGAATCACTACAGTTCTCCAACCTCCCACCAGCACATAGACTGGAAGACCTACAAAACTTACAAGGAGTACATTGATAACAGGCGCATGCACATGTACGGCTCCCGAACAATACAGGAAAGGTTAGACAGCTTAAGGGCAGCTTCTCAGAACACAACTGAGTATAACCAGGTGGTGCCAAATCGCACTGCTTCTCAGGTACGGCGCAGGAGCACCTCTCATGACAGGGTCCCGCAGTCTGTCCAGATCCGGCAGAGAAGCGTGTCCCAGGAAAGGCTCGAAGATCCCGTGCTGATGAAAGAATGGCCACGAAGTGCTTCACAAGATACTCTAACTTCGCCTTCAGTCAATGCTAGAAATCACAGGGCTCGGTCATGGGATTATCTCAGCAAACAGGGTGAAGTGCTAGAAAATTTTCATTCTGAGAATATGATTGCAGATGCAAATGGAGATAGGAGAAAGACTTACAAATGGACAGGGTTTACTGAACAAGATGATCGGCGAGGTATTTATGACAGATCTAGACAACATGCATTTCATATGTCCCTTCGAGGTCAAAATTTTCCTATTGCTCCGAATACTTATATTTCAGATGGCAGGAGAACAGGTAGTAGAGCTTCTCTGCCTGGTTCTCACTTTCAGAAAGTTTCACCAGATATGAAAATGTTACAGCCTTCTCGCGATTTGCAAACTCCTTTGGGGGTTTCAAAATCTGCAGGTGTTTCACAAGAGAGGTTGTCTCTCACACCAGCCAGAAGTTCTAAAAGTAGCTCTCTGAAGAACTCAGCTCCCTATGCAGCAAAACCATCGATTCCCATTAACCAGGGCCTGGATGCTATTGCCAGCAAAGACCAAAGAACAGTGAATCACTTGCATCAAAGCAGTCCGTTAAACCAACAGTCAAGGATCCGCGCCGAAGGTGCCCCAGATCACAAAACAGAAACTGGTAAAACCATCCAGCCCTCCTCTCTGGCTCCAGCTTCTGCCAAACTTGTTCAGCCAACAAGCGAGTGTTTAACTACCTCTGACAATGTAGATGGTTCCACCAGACAAAAGATTCATGGTTTTGAAAGGGAAGATGTTCATGAGTCTGAAAGTCTGCAAATGGATGTTCAGGGAAATGACAAAGACACAGTGGTCATGCGGGACAAGTCACCTTCTGGCCACCAAACTCCCCAGCCTTTGAGGCATCAGTCCTACATTCTTGCTGTAAATGACCAAGAGGCAGCCTCGGACACAACCTGTTGGTTACCGAATGATGCTCGGAGAGAAGTCCACATAAAAAGAATAGAGGAAAGGAAAGCATCGAGTTCCAGCCCACCTGGTGACTCTTTGGCTTCAATTCCGTTTATTGGTGAGTTAAATTATTTCGGTGTATATCAAATGCTTTTCTCTCCTAATGGTGATGAAAAACACCATGCCAGGTAGCTGACTGCTATTCCTGTAAACCCTGAGCTTGAGAGGCACGGGAGATTTTTCTCATCTAAAATAGCTTTAGGTTGGTCAAAGTAAAAACATTTCTCAGTGGAGAAAAAAAATATTCTGTTTTGTTAGGAGGTCCTGGAGAGTTAGTGTAAAAAATCCCACAGTGATGTAGATTTTTCTAGAGTTTTCTTTAAGCCTCTGGGTAAGTCTGTGTTACATAACTCCATCTGGTTATCATTCCACATAATGTTGTGATATTATGTATATAGACAACTAGCATTGCAAAACCTTTCAAATACTTTCACTTCTCTAGTATAAAACATACTTGGAATCCAGTACAGAGAGAATAAGGATGCAAATCCCTATAAGAGTGATTTGTGGGGAAAAAAAAGAAGTTTTTCAGCTGAATAGGTGTGGTGAAAGCTTTCTGAGACAGTTGGGGAATAGATGAAAGCTGTTGCAGGTGAAGGGATAGATAGCAATAAAAAGAAGTGGCTTTGCAAGTAAAGATGATAACGCAGATATAAATGAAAGGGTTTGTGGAAGCAGAATCTGAGAAGGCAAAAATATTTGCCTGTGTGATGTGACACAAACAGGATTGAAATTACAGGGAGCTTATGGGAAGGATGCTGAAGAGGAAAAGAACCAAAGGAAGGATTGGAAATAGTAGGAAAAAAATAAAATTATACTGAATATTGGATATGCAATGAATTGGTGTCTTCTGCTGAAGAGAGAGTTACAGTGTCAAAGCATTTCTGTTCTATCCAAGTAGTCAATGCCTCTGTTGTCTTTGTCCTGCTGTTGTTGTTGGGTTGGATTTTCTTTTGTTGTGGCTGATTTAATCCTTTGTAGTCTGGATATCTGTGGATAATTTCCACAGGAGTTGATTTATACCTGACTCAGTGCTCTTGAATTTAGTGTAGGAAGTATTTAGAAAATACTGCAGAATTTTGATTCTCGGACTCATCTGTGTGATAAACAACACTTTTTAATGATCCTTTTTTTTTTTTAACACATTAGGTTAAGGGAATTACATATACAGTGTCTTAGTATAATTGTCTTCTGTTGGGGATTTGAAGCAGTGATTTTTTTTTCCCCTAGCATTGTCTATAATATCCACCACTAGTTGAAAATGAATAACCAAAAAACAGGGAAGAAGCTTTGCGTTCATCAGAAAATGGAAATCATACAAAAGCTACAGCAATTCTGTTCTTTGGACAGAATACTGGTAGGACATTAAAAAGTGTTTTCTTAGCTAGCAGATGCTGCTTTTATTGGGTTTTTCATTCTGAATGGGAGTTGTACAGATCTTTTTCATTCTTGTTATTACTGGATGCATCAGTGTAATTTTGGATTCTTTTTTAGACACAGCCAATCTTTTTTTAAGGATTAGCAAAGTTTGTGAGGCATGTAACTGGTCTTTGTGCAGGATTTTTCAATACTCTGCCTAAAATGAGTTTTGGGCTCTTGATTTAGTTACATACCATATTTGCTGGGACTATTCTAAACCCATACAGTTTAAATGTCATGTTTAAGTCAGATCAAGATTGGTAATGTCAGGCCAAGCCCTTTCTACACCATCTCCTTTCTTGGTTTTGACAAAGATCTCCCATGAACTTTTATTTACGTAAATTGCTTCCATATTTTAGAGAAATGTGTTGATTAATGTTCCAAGAAGCCTTAAACAGATCAGTTGTACTGTATTTAGTAGCAGCTGAGCAATTCAGGAGGAGCAAAATTGTGATTATCCATTGCAGCCTCTTGGCATAACAACACATGGGATTGAATTCTTAAAGCCTTTTGGAATGAATCCTCATGAATATTTAAAAAAAAAAAAAACCTGAAAACTGGTTCTTCTAGAGCCTGGGCACTATCTGAGTCAGCATGGTCCTTGTGGCTGTCTTCCTAGCAAGAAATTCCTGTGCCAGTACAGGTGCTGTGGAAAGCTTCCACTCCAGCTTCAGCACCTTGAAGAGGAAATAACTCTCTCTCAATAGAAAGAGCATGAAATGTTATGAAAGTGGACCACTTCTTCAGTTAGAATTTATATGCATTATTCTAACTTTGCCTGTTCTGCTATCATTATGCCTAATTACAACTTCACTTGGTAAAAGCCGTACTTAATCAGGCAGATAAAACCCTAGATCTGCTTTGAAATTCAGTTAAAGGCGTTTTAACTCTTCAGATGGAAATTCACTAGGAGTTTTGGTTTAGAGTCTTCTTTTGGGTTTGGTTTTTTCTCCCTTCTCTGAGTATTAAGAAGGATCTTACTTTCAATGAAGACATACCTTGGAGCTGGCAATTGCTTTACTACCCTTATACTTATATCCATATAGTAGGGTTTTTTACATTCTTAGGTTTTATTGGGTAGAGCTAATTTAATGAATACACTTACTGAAGTTATTTGTACAGTAAATGCTTGGAGTAGTGTAAAAATGTAAATTTGGGGGAGGGTAACAAATATCTTCCAAGGTCATGGATTGTTACCATTTAAAATATGTGTGGTGTTTAAAATATTTGTGCTATGTTTATTTTTATCACCACTTTCTGCTTAGAAATAATACTACTGCATTAGTAGTAGATATGGCCAGGACCATATTTTGGTAGAAATTCAGCCAGGAACAGTTGGCTTTTGCAGCAGTATTTTATGACTAACCTGCTTCTGAGAACAGCACAACATCAGGATGATTGTAGCTTTGGGTAAGTGGCACAGGGCCCTACACCATAAACAGAAATCTGTGCAGAGTTTCTGGTGAGCTTTCTTACAGCAGATTCTTGCAGGGCTCATGGTGGGTTACTGAAGAACTGCCTTTTGACACTAGTCTTTTCGAAAAGGTAGTTCAGAAGTAGGGACCTTTAAATTTTGGGTGTAATTTGCTAATAGAAATGAAAGATCTGTTCAGACCAAATCTAGTAGGTAGGTGTAATATCTTTTATGGGAGAAATTGATTTATTTGAAAAAATTAGGCAAAATATTGTGTGTTCAAACTCTTCTTCAATTAAGCACATGGGGGATGATGAAGCTGCCAGCTTTATAGATAAATATACAGTGGTATTGCAGGCTTCACTGCTTTCCATGTGCTATTAAATGCAGGATATTGGAGTTCTCAGAAAGCTGCTATTTCAGTTCCAAAGAAAAGCTGTGTTCTTAAAATGCTCTTTATTGTTTCAAACTATATAAGTTAGTCTAGTGACAGTTTTTTTTTTTTACCCAGAAAAGTTATCACCTGTTCTCTAGACTAATAAAAATACCATTTTTCTCTATCATTGACTGTATTAGCAATTGTAGTATTTAACGTGCATTTTTTGGACTTGTAATTTTTGCACAATTTCTCTGCTAGAGAACAGCAAATGATCATTTTCTGACCTACTGGGTAATTTTTATGAGAGTTAATCTTCACCGGAATGAAAAATAGAATGCTCCTAAACATCCTGATAGATGTGGATGACAAGAGGTGTCCCTCAGGGGTCCTTTATTGGGACCAGTGTTATTAAATATCTTCGTTAATGACA
This sequence comes from Thryothorus ludovicianus, assembly GCA_013397245.1. Lineage (NCBI taxonomy): Eukaryota > Metazoa > Chordata > Aves > Passeriformes > Certhiidae > Thryothorus > Thryothorus ludovicianus. The sequence continues at coordinate 365,193 of VZTB01012118.1, read as the reverse complement.
CGGACAGTGGGATTGAGTGCACCTTGGCAGACTGGTGGATGACACCAAGCTTGGGAGGTGCTGTTGCTACACCTGAAGGATGGGATGTCATCCAGAGGGACCTGGACAACTTGAGAAGTAGGCACATGGAAATCTCACGTGACTTAACAAGACCAAGTGCAAGGTGCCCTGAGTCAAGGCAACCCCTGGATCAGCACAGGCTGGGGGATGGACAGAGTGAGAACAGCCCTGCCCAGAGGGGCTGGGGGTGCTGAGGGGTGAGAGGCTGGACATGACCCAGCCAGGGGCACTCACAGCCCAGAGAGCCAAACGTGTCCTGGCTGCACCAAAAGCAGCGAGGGCAGCAGGGCAGGGAGGGGATTCTGTCCCTCTGCTCTCTTGAGACCCCACCTGCAGGGCTGCTTCCAGCTCTGGGGTCCCTAGCAGGGCAGATGTGGACCTGTTGGAGAAAGTCCAGAGAAGGGCCACCTAGTTTAGCAGAGGGATGGAGCACCTTTCCTGTGAGGAAAGGCTGAGAGAATTGGGATTGTTCAGCCTGGAGAAGGGAAGGCTTTGGGGACATGTAACTGTGGCCTTCCTCCTGAAGGGAGCCTGCAAGAAAGATGGAGAGAGACATTTTGCAGGAATGTGTAGTGACAGGACAAAGGGTAATGGATTTAAACTGAGGTTTAGATTAGATATTATGAGGAAGTTCTTTACTGTGAGGGTGATGAAGCACTGGAGCAGGTTGTCCAGAGAAGTTATGGATGCCCTGTTCCTGGAAGTATTTAAGGCCTGGTTGGGTGGGTCTCTGAGCAACCTGGTCTAGAGCAAGGTGTCCCTGCCCACAGCGGGGGGCTCGGGTCCCTTCCAGCCCAAACCATTTTATGTGTTTTTTAAGAAAAACCAAAAAGGAAATTTTGTTGAGAAGATGTTTATTCAGAATATAGTTATTTTAATACATTTCTTAGACCTAAATGTCTAGTATGTTTGTCTGAGATTTGCAGCAAGGTTGAAAATATTTTTTGCCTCTTGCAGTATTTACTATCGAGTAGAAAGAAATAAATGTAAAAGAGGTTAATCCAACTCCCATATTGAGTTGAATGAACTACCCACAGGAGTGAAAGGGGGGTGCTGCTTCAATACTTCACCTCACTGCAGCATGTGTAGTTATCAGACCAGCTTAGTGCTTTGGCAGTTCCTACTGGGTGGATGTTCTTTCCAGCTTCACAGGGGCCTGTCCCATGAAAATGAGTTTTAAACAGATTAAGTTTTAAAAACCTTAGCCTAAACATCATCCGGAAGTTCAAAATTATTTTCAAATAGAATCAAGTTCATAGCCATCCTATTACAGAGTTTTTTTCCTCAGGTGCGTAGCAAGTACACCGTGTACATCATGTAAGTACAAAGATTTTTCCTCAAAGGTATGGTCCCATTTTGAAAATATTTAGCACATCTTTACCCTAGAAAAATTTTAGGTCACTTCATTCCACTGTTAATTTGTGAATAACTGAGAGAAAATTAACCAGATAAAAATATCTGACCAGACTTTGATAACACCAAAATATTGTAAAAATTAGATTAGTGTTCTCCTCCTGACTGAAACTTGAATCTTAGGAAAGGTATAAGAACAGGACAAGGATATGTGATACTTAACATTGGTACTTTCTCTTCTCCCACTATTTGCAATTAAAAATATCTCTTAGCTAAATGTAATTTCAAGTGCACCATACATTTCTCTTTTCTCTTCTGTATTAAAGTAAAATTTTGTTATCCAATACCCTGGATTGATTTAAATAAAGATTTGCCAGGGGTTTCACAGCTGAAACTGCATGGTATTTATTCCCTTAGTGTGTGTCTGTTTTTCTAAAGTATGTCTCCTGTTGACTAAATTCACAGTGTGGGTTGAAAGGGTCTCTGAAGAGCATCCGGTTCCAACCCCCTGCCATGAGTGGAAGCTCCTTCCACTGGGCTGCTCAGAGCCTCATTCAAACTGGCCTTGAACACTTCCAGGGATGGGGCAGCCACAGCTTCTGTGGGGAGCCTGTTCAGTCCCTCACCACCCTTACAGTAAATCTCTCTATTGCTTCTGCCCTTAGTGCAGGCAAACCACCACAGCAATTTCTGTGCTGGTAATCAGGCACACTCTACTGTTCACTGTGCTTTAAAAGCTCATCTTCCTGCTAATTTTCAAAACCAAAATGTAGGGGATTTTGGGGGAAGTTTTGGTATTCGTGGGTTTTTTTTGTTTGAGTGTTTGGGGTTTTTGTTTTTGTGGGATTTATTGGGGTTTTTGTTTTGTTGGGTTTTTTTTGTTTGTGGTTTTTCTTTTTTATTTCATGACCTCTTTTTTTACAAACGTGTCATAAATAAAAGTGCTTGGGTACTTGCCTATTAGCAGATAGGGTAAAGGTACCTGGCTTCCAGTGAGTTCTGCTCAACTCTGTTTTTCTTTTTATTTTTTGTAATGTTTTTCTTGTTGTTGTTGTTACTATATATATGTATATTTGTGATATATTACTAAGGAATTAGGAATTGAAACATTCTAAACCACCTGCTATAAGCTAAGCTTTTCAGGCAACTTTATTATACCTGTGATTGCATTTATCTTCTTTAGTGCTTGAAGTAGGGGTGTATAGCTTTACTTTATCAATACCTGCTTATAAGTCCTCGGTCATGTACATAACTCCAAGTACTTTTTGGAAAATGTACACTTTACTGTCTTGTCTTAGTGGAGTATGTGCCATACCTTCCCTATCCTCCCCCTGCATCTTAATGCCTCTCTCTGCAAGCTACTGGGGCTTGGAAGATGACAGTGTGAATACACACATATTGAATGCAGTTGAAAAAAATAAATTGATAGGCTTGCACAACACACTGTGAAAAAGGTTATGATGGAATAGACAAAGTTAGGGGAAACAAGCAGAGACATTCTCATATGCAGAAAGGAAGCATCTGAAAGAATTTACTCATTCTGTTTTCTCCTCACAAGAAGGGAGAAACTCAAAACCTTGGACTTTTCCAGCAGAGATTGTGGTTTGTCAGCTCAAAATGTGTGGTATCTTTAGGGTAAATGGTGGCTGATATGGTGTGTTTTAAGGAAAAACTGCTAGCAGTTAAAATTAAAATCTTCGGCTATTGTGATCTTTTTCTTTTCTACAAGTTATTGCCTAGCTGTTCCAAACCATGAAAATATAAGTGCAATTGCTGTAGAGATTTGGGCTGACAATGTTCATTTTTGAGGATTGTTTCTTCCATTTTTACAGTGATAGCCTTGGAACAGCTTTTAACATGTCATCAGTTTTTCTGAGATCAGCTTCAGTCTCCTAGTTTTTTTTCCAGGGTATTACAGTGTGGCCTGCCAAATCACTGTTGCTCCAGGCTGAACATTTCAGTGTTTCTGATGCAAAAACCAGTTTTTAAATCATTGTGGTATTCTGAAGTATAGTGGCCAATATGCAAAATTACAAATTAGTTTTTTAAATACTGTTTAAATGCTTCTGTAACTCAAAAAATATTTTTTTAATTAAAACTTAAAATTGGGTGCAATAATTCATAGCATCTAGAAGAGTTTTAATTGAGCAGAAGCATCAGATTTGTTTGATAATGAGTAATACTTTCAAAGCATAAATCATCAGTGTATCATTATAACTTCAAAAAATAATTGCAGGTAATAAGGGAATGCTGTTGGGATTCTTGGCAGCAAAAGTATACTGAGAATTGTACTTTTTTGTGTGATGGGGTAATATGGCAAGCGGGAACCTTTAGAATTGTTTTGTGTAGAAAGATAGTTTAAACTTCTGTTTGACAGTGAAATAAACAATAGACTTCCATAGATAACAGTTTTCACAATAGTCTGACATGAAGAATAACCTTGGGGAGCCTTTTCTGTTTGTGTGAAACTCAGTCAGTATAACAAACATATTACATGAGTGCATTAGCAGGGGACTGGATTTGATGATTCAGGAAGCTTGCTCCAGTCCTGTGTTTTTGGGGTTTAAAGCAGTGAATGTGCTCAGCTTGCAGACATGTTTCATTCTATTCTTTTGGCCACATGAGGATAATTACATAAAGTAGATATGTGAATAAGTTCTTTGTAAAGACAATTAATGCTGACAGTACTTAAAAACTAGCAAAAAATTAGATTTTAAAGATTCTTTTTTGGAAAAAATGAGGTAACAGGTCATGAGGAGTCCAGGCATTATAGATAGTTACCTTTTCTCCAAATCATGTGTTTTAGCCCTGGAAGTCAATACATAAGGGAGCTTTTACCCTTGCAGGCTGAAGTATAAGATGCAGCAGTACTTATACTGCAGGACTTAAAACAAGAAGTCACTGCTATGGAGAATTTATTAGTCCTTTGTGCTATCTTGTGTGATAGCAAGGTTAGTTCCATATAGTTTTCTTTTGATTCAACAATTTGGTTTTGCGTATTGGTTGTTTCTGGCCTTCTCAATACTGGTGAAATTGCATATGTGGCATTTTTATTTGATTGTCTTCTTGATAGGCTTTTGAGACAAATGTCCTACATTAGTGTGTCTGTGTTTACCTTAATGGCAGCTTCTTCTGGGGTTTCTTGGAGACAGGCTTGGTTTTTTGACTTCCTTGCCTTCGTCTGGATGAGGATCCTTTTTCTAACCTCTGTTATCTTGTCCATGCTCTCTCCTTCCTTTCTGCATTCTTCTCACTGGTGCCAATTCCCTGCAGTCTCTGTTCCCCTGCTGTGCTCTCCCTTGCTCCACTTGTGCCTCAGCAGCCTTTTCTCTACCCCTTTTGTCCCACCTGCTGCTGAATTTGAGGAAGAGACATCTGGTGCCCGTGGCTGTACTTTAAAAGAAGTGCTGCCTGTAGCAAGCTGGAGTGAATCTAACCTGAGAGGCACAGAAGCTGTATTAGACACTGGGCAAGATTTTAAAGCTTTTATCTACTGTATTCAGGAAGAATACTTAAGAGCAAGGTACTGTTGGTGCATCATGAAAATGCAGAGCCTGTCGTGGTATGTACTGTGGAGTGCTTGGACAGGCCAAGGATGTGGAGTGCAAAATGGTTGTTGACAAAGGGCTGAAATTCAGTAAGGCAGTGCCTCTGAACACAGTCCTGCTACAGGGTCTCTGGCACATCCTGTCAGTCCTTTCATAAAGAGAAGATTGGGGGTTTTTAATTCTACTAATGAGTACTTGATAGTTTGTTCCTTCTTTTCTTACATAAGCAAATTAATTTGACACGTAAGATTCATTCCTAAATTGCATCCCAAAGCTATAGACTGTTGTTCGAGTGAATTATTGAAGAAATAGAGAGGCAATTATTAAAACACTTACTGTAATGGCTGTCAGGTAGATGCCATCTGAGTCTATAAGGAACCTTGACATCTGTGGCTCAGTTGAATGAAAATAATGGTTTTAATGACTCTTTTTAACCCTTTGCTTTGCAAACAGCAGCATGGGCTACCTCCTAGCTTTCTGCAGAAGGCTGGGCTTTTTATCGATCAATCGATCACTGTTATGTTTACACAAGATCTGAGTAACCAAAATTGCATTCAGTACTACAGGAACATCTATAAACAAATACCTAATCCAAGAATTTGGTATGATTGTCAGAAAGCTGATAATGTTAAAATACAGTTAACTCCTTCAATGCCTGCATTTTGGGAAATTGTATGTTGGACAATTTTTTCATTTCTGGAGGTGCATGCTGTCTCAGCACTTCTCAGCCCTCTTCATGGGAAATGTAAAGCTGTTTTTAAGTATGCATTACTACACAGATGTTACATTTTTATGATCTGATAAATAGTCTTGGATAAAATACATACTTGTTGAATTAAGCTTTGTGGCCACATATTCGCATTGTTTAAATTGAGATGCCTAATTAGTATTTTAAATGGTAATGTGGTCTGCAAAACATTACTAAATAACATTGTTATTTAGTAATGTTGTTAAATTATTACTAAATAAGTGTTCCTTCTTAAGGTCTTTTGAGATGTTGAAATATTGCTTTCAAGACTGCCATGCCTGAGGGGCAATAAATGTGAAGGATGACTTTGACCTTGGGAAGCTCGGTTTTTTTTTAGTAATTTTTTATTACCAGTGAAGAAAAGCTTTGGCAAACTGAATCCATATGGATTGGAGGAGGAATCACCTTTTTCTGTTAATAATCCTCATAAAAGCATCCCTGATGGTGGCTGTGCTAAAGTCTGTCAGTGAATTTTTTTCCCATATATGTATGATTCAGTTAACGAAACAACTTCCTTAAATACCTCTCGCCCTTGCTTCCCTACCACCACCACCACAAAAAAAAGGAAACCACAAACCAGCCAAAGCTCAACAACAAACACAAACCAAGCCCACGATCATTACCAACTTGCATAAAGAGGGTGTTTCTTAAGATAGCTCCAGTGCAGCTCAGCCTATACCGGTCCATGCAGCCCTGTGAAATGCATCTGAAGGTGCTGACAGAGTTGACTGGTGTCATTGCAGAGATACTGTCTTTGGAGGATTATGAAGATTGGAAAAGATCCCTGTTAACGGGAAAAAAGCACCTTGAAAAGTGATGAGAAGGACTATTCAGGGAAGGCAGTCAATTGACCTTATCTCAGTCCTTAGGAAAATCATGGATTTGGTCCCCTTGGAACTAGTTTCTGGGCAAAGAAAGGAGAAGGTGATTTGGAATTGCATGAACTTACCAAGTCTTTGATAATGGCATTGCCTTTTGTAATGAGGTGAGTGGATCTGTGAATGAGAGGAAGACATAGGGGAACTCCAACCTTGACTTCAGCAAGGATTTTGAGCTTCAGTGACACCTTTGTTGTGCCATAGGCTAGATGGCAGTACTGCTGCATACATGGAAAATCTGGATTATCAGATCTAAAAGGTAGTGCCTGTTCATATTCCTTCTGAAGGCAAGTTAGAGGTGGCGTTCTTCAGGACCATCCTGTTTAATGTTCATGACCTTGAGAGGAGGTCATGCTTATTAAGTTTGGCAGCACTAGACTTGCACTGTCCTGGTTTATATCAATAAGAAAGAAGCCAGGATATTGAGGGAGATCTTCTCCTCTAATTGGCACTTCTTGGGTAAGAGCCCTCATCAACATGGTCTGAATCCAGCATTAACCCTACCTTGTGGAGAATGTATGCTTAAGAGACCTTCAGAGGTTTGCTTTCACCTGAATAATTCTGTGATTCATTTAAATTTCATTTGAGGTTCTCAAAATGTGCTGCCTTTTGCATTCAGGTTGTTCCTTTCAAACCTTAGTGTTTAAGGGAATGTTCAGGAGATGGAACAAATAAACACATGAAATGCTACATTAATCATGGCAAAAATGTATTGTAGCATCTTAATAGGTTATGATATGGATCTGTGCTTTTTTTCAGTGATTTTGTGTCTGTTCCTTTAAATATCTGATAAACTGGTTAATACTCATTCATGTCATGGGGATAGTATGTCCTCTTTCTCGTGCTTTCTTACCCATGAAATCTTCAGTTTTGAAATCTCTGGTTCTACCTCAGCCCATTCTGTATAAATCTGTGTCTTTGCAGTATCAGACTTTTTTACCCTTACCTACACGGTGTGCTGATGCTCCCTATCTTTGTAGGTCCCAACTCTCCAGCTGCTTGGCAGTAGAAACATACTTTGATACATGAATTTCTCTCTGCCTTAGCTAGAGGATCAATTAGTTATGACTGGAGCTTTGTTGCCTAATTATTACAAGTTTTCAGTATCTTACCCCCATAAATGTTTTTGCATTGAAGGGCTCTTCCTAAAAATCACTGGTTGCAACTATTGACCAGTTGTACCCTTATGTGCAAACAGAAGTGACAAGTGGCATCCCCCCTTGGCCAGAGGTGCTCTGTTACTGTGCTGGCTTGGTTCTGACGGCCAGTCTCTTGCATCTATCTTTAGATAATAATGCAGAACAGATTGTGATTGTGATTGAAAAGTATATCATAATGTAGTCTAGAATCACAAAATAATAAGGACCCATCAGGATCATCGAGTCTTAACTCCTGGCCCGTGTGCAAGACACCCCAAAAATCACACCATGTGCCCAAGAGCATTGTCCAAACCCTTCCTGAACTTGGTCAGGTTTGGTGCTCTTACTGCTTCCCTGAGGAGCTGTTCCAGTGCCCAGCCACCCTCTGGGTGAAGCACCTGATATCCCACCTAAACCTCTCCTGACTCAGCTTCGTGATGTTTATTTGAGTCCTATCACTGGTCACAAGAGTGAAGAAGAGATTAGTGTCTACCCCTTCTCCTTGTGAGGATTTTGAAGGTCACAGTGAGGTCTCCCCTCAGCCTCCCCTTCTCTAGGCTCAACAGACCATGGGACCTCATACTGATCCCCTCCAGACCCTTCAGCATACTTGTGGCCCTCCTTTGGAAGCTCTCTAACAATTTAATGTCTTATTATATTGTGGCACCAGAACTGTCCCCAGCACTCAGGGTGATGCTTCCCCAGTGCAGAGCAGGACAATCCCCTCCCTTGCCCGGCTGTCCCTGATGTCCCCAGGACAGGTTTGGCCCTCCTGGCTGCCAGGGCACTGTTGGCTCCTGTTCAACTTGCCATGGACCAGGACCCTCAGGTCCCTTTCCACAAGGCTGCTCTCCAGCCTCTCTTTCCCCAGTCTCTACACACAACCAGGTCTGCCCCATCCCAGGTGCAGAATCTGGCACTTGCTGTTGTTCAGCTTTGTACGGTTCCACATCCTTCAAACTTACCAAGGGCCTCTCTGCCCTTGAAGGAGTCGACAGCTCCCCTCAGTTTAATATTGTTAGCAAACTTAGTATTACTTTGAGTCCTGTGTCCAGGTGATTAAAATGAAGATGTGGATGAGAACTGGGCCAGAACTGGATCCTTGTGGTCACCAGCCTGATGTTACCCCATTCACTGTAACCCTTTGTGCCCAGCCCATGATCCAGGTGCTCACCTTTTGTGTAACAGTTTTCCAGCTGTGAGTTGGATGCTTTCTCCACACTGTGAGACACAGTACCAGAAGCTTTGCTGAATTTCAAAAAGGTTACATCTGCTGGCTTTCCTAGATCAGCTCGGTGGGTTACCCTGTCATAGAAGGAAATCAGGTTTGACAAGCAGGACTTTCCCTCGTGAAGCTGTGCTGGCTCTGACCAATGGCTGCATTGTCCCCCAGGTGTTTTTCAGTACCTCCCAGAATAATCTTTTCCATGGAGTCTTTGACCTATTTGTTGCAAATATTTAAAGAGATACCAGTAATTTAAGGCAGCAAACTGAAAAAGAATTATTTTCTCTTCTGGCGTTTGTTCTATGCACTTCAGTCCATTTTGGACACAGTTGTTTTCCTTGATTGGTGAGCTGAACACATCTGTTCACATGCTGTGTGAGGAGTTTTGGGGTGCAAATGTCACTGAAGGAAACTGAAAGGGTAAACAAATATTGCAAGCATGTGAAAGAAAGATGAAAATATAAGGAATATACCTGTTTGTTCAGGCTTTGTTTCTTACTGATCAGCAGCAGTGGCATTTGCTAGTGCATTAAATTAATAGGTAGAAGCTCTATGGTGTACATCATGATTTGCTCCATAATCACTTTATATTAAATGAAAGATTGCTATTAGCTGATTTTCAGCCTCTTCAGGGACTGAATAGTTGGGCTTCTGCTATACCAATGTTATTTGCAATTCCTCTAAAGTTTGCTTATTTCTAAAACAACTTTAATTTTCATCTGGGAATAAGATCCACTGTGAAGTAGTAACGATTGGAATATTATTGTTGCTTTCAGGGACTTACTGTTCTTCCTCATCTGAATTCTTGATTTAAGTCCTGTGGGAAATGCTGTGGTGTTGTCAAACACGTTTGTGTTCACAGCTCGCACAGATCTGTTTCAAGTGCTAGTATTTTTATAACTTTTAGGAGTATAGACTATGATGTTTGAGATACATTTGTTAACATAAATAATTTAAATCTTTGCACTTTCAGCTGTGTGTTGTAAATCAATCAATTGTGCAGTGAGTGATTATATTCCTTAGTCCACATTAGTTTCAAGGGAGATCAGCAGATTAAAAATATAGGAAATTGAACTGTTGTGGGTTTGAAATGGAAATGTACCTGAACTTCGTCCTGTATCCTAGTTGCTGTAGTGAAATCATCTGAAAATGCTTCTAATTTATCACTTTGGATGCAAGTAAAACATGGAAATTTTTTAATTGCAATGTCGTGGTTTGGTGTGCATGTTTTTGCATTTCCTTTTTATTAATGTTTCTAGTTTGCAGCTGGGTTTTTTGGGATATGCTTTTTGAACTTCAAAGTTTCTATATTTTTCACCCCAGACAATTTAGAGGCATGTTATTGCTAAACTGTCCTGTACTTTGTTTATTGCCTCGTTCTAAGCATACATTGCCAAATTTTGATGGTACAAGTGCTGCCTTAACAGAACTGTTAGTGACTGTTGGAACAGCACAATGCAGCACACGCAGTTGTGTTCACACAAAGCAAAGAATAAACCTCTGTCTGTGAGTGTTCATTGGTTTCAATAGGCTTTTCAGTAGCTCTGCATATTACAATTCTTAGCACCTAGAGTACATTCATATTCATTATGGCAGTACAGTTCAGCCCCTGCTCGTGACTTGGTTTTTTTTCTTTTCCATCCCTCCTCTACCAGAGCATGAAGTAGAATGATTTTTCTAGTACTAGTAATGTGCTCTAGAAGATGTTATGGCTTTTTTCTCAAAATGATAGAAAATGCATCTTTTAGCTTCTTCCATCTTGTAAGAAGCATGTTAAATCCTAGAACATTTAAAGCTTTTTGGAATCTTTCGTCATGACCCTTGTGGCTGTTGAGACTGAGAGATGCTGGGTGTGTATGGCATGCAATCGTTTCTATGAACAATTAGTGGAAGAACTGATTGGTATGTAGTAGTCCCATCTTTTAAAGGTCCGAATACTTGTTTCTTTATTTGAATGTACAGAGGATGGGGGGGTTGATTCTTTGAATGCTAGATAGCTGTTTAAAATGCTTTTTTTGTTTGCTTCTAACTTGGCTGTTATATTTGAACACACTTTTAAACCAAATGATTTTTGATAGTCTGCCCATATTTTAAGGTATCTGTCTCTTGAGTTCAAACTTAGTGATATAATAACTGTGGGTTTTGCTTATGCATATAAACAAAAATTCTCTACTTGCAAATCAGATTGAAAGATTAGCAAATAATTCCTGTTTCTTTTGCACACAGTAAAATTGATGATTTTTTTGCTTTTCTCTCTAATGTACAATTAACAAACCTATGAAACAAAACAAGCTTATCTTCATGAAAAAAGAAGTACATTTGACAGTGTGAATTAATTGGATCCTTTTGTTTATTAGAATGACTTCTTGTTTAAGATATCTCCTATCCCGGTAATGAGAAGTTCAGACAGCTATTTGGCTTGAGCATTTGATTAATGCATTTAATATGTTAATATATGGCATATTACCTTTGTAGATGAACCGACTAGTCCTAGTATTGACCATGATATTGCACACATTCCTGCTTCTGCTGTTATTTCTGCATCTGCTTCTCAAGCACCAGCTATAACAACTGTTCCTCCCAGTCCTACATCTCCAATCCCTTTAATTCGGCGGCAACTTTCACATGATCATGGTGAGCGTTGATTTCGTTCTTTTTCTCTTGCAACTTTTTTTCCTTTCACACTCTGGAGATCAGGAGTGAAAATTGTAAACTCTTTATTGCTTGAAATAAGTCACAGAAACGTGATTCAAGTTCCTGCATACTCAAAAATTTTTATTTCTTTGTAGAATCCATCCGGCCTAGTGTCCTGGATAGCCAGCCTGCCACAAAAACTGAGAGATCAAAGTCGTACGATGAAGGACTGGACGACTACAGAGAAGAGGGAAAATCGTGAGTTTATGGAAAAATTAGTTATTTTGGACATCTGGTTTTTTTAAGTGTCTAAAATCTCATTTTAACTTTTTTTTTTCCTTCTAACAGATCCATCAAGCATGTATCTAGTTTAAAGGGCATTAAGGTAGGTAAATATATATATAGCAACTCCTAAACATTAGCTGTACTGCTGTGATAAATGGTTTGAATTATAACAGGTCTGTTTTGCAAAGTGATGTGCTAAACAGACAGGAAGTTTATTGGAATTGCTACTGATCAAATTGGTGATGTATGCATCATATAAGTAAACATGGTCCCTTTTCCTGGACTCATCACATGGTCCTTGATTTTCATTTTCCTCAGTCTCTGTAAACAAATGTGGTGGCCTTTTGTGAAAACTCACTGATGAGAGTCTAAGATTCGTGAAGTTTCTCATGGTATTCTTGGCATGTGTAAGGTCACTATTGTTGTGTGTAAACTTTAGAAATTATGTTTTCCAGGGACTGTATTCCTGGGAACATTTTTAAAGTGGGAAACTTCTTGAACATGGGAATTGTAGGTGAATGTCTATTGAATTACACTGTGGGATTCTTTCTGTGATATTTGCTCTAGGTCCCAGACAGCCAGAAATCTTCAGAAGACTCTGGTTCCCGAAAAGATTCTTCTTCAGAGGTGTTTGGTGATGCCTCCAAAGAAGGGTGGCTCCATTTTCGTCAGCTTTTTACAGACAAAGGAAAGGTAACCTGTCATGCTTGAGTTTTTAACCTAGGACAAATGCTATGCTGGTGACAAACTCAGATAAGAAACTTCAAGTCTTGCTGTTTAGATTTTTTTTGCTTTTTGGAAGTTATAATATCATCAATAAGACTGTCAAAATTGTAGATCTATTAGAAATTGGCTTCAGTCAATTCCTCAGCTTCATCTACAGACTGCTTTGCAAACTGTTGTAATTTTACTGTTAATTTAACTGTTTTTAATTTCAAAGCATCTGTTGAACTAAACTAATTTCTAATGACTAATTAAATAATAAGAATAAGACCCTTAGTAGGTGTAGTTGTATTTTTTTCCTCTTCCCTAATAATGAAAAAAGTTGTAATTTTTGTGAATGTTTCAGAGTTGAATTCAAATTAACCTTCTGCACAAATATAGATTAATGCTTAAGAAAATTTGGGTGTCTGGAATTGCAGTGGTGTGAAAATGCCATTCTGACTTGAAGGCAGTTTAAAAGGCATGGACAAGAGTTCCCTAAAGACCAGACCAGAAATTGACTCATTCTGTTTGTTACTGCTGTCACACCTGAACTCACACTCTGGCTGCTCTGGGAGGGCAGGCTATGGAGCAATTTACTCCTCTCATGCACAGCAATTAGTGATTCCCACTTTGTGTAGTCTTTCTGCCAGCCAGGTGGACAACCTTTGTAAAACTTCTGGAGGTAGTTCTGCAATCCAGAAAGGTGCACTGGAACAAGTGAGCAAACTGTTGTGTTTTTCAGCGAGTTGGTGGGAGCATTCGGCCATGGAAGCAACTGTATGTTGTTCTTCGAGGTCATTCACTTTACTTGTACAAGGATAAAAAGGAACAAGTGACCCTCTCTGAAGAAGAACAACCCATAAGCATCAATGCTTGCTTGATAGACATCTCATACTGTGAAACCAAGAGGAAAAATGTGTTTAGACTCACCACATCAGACCGCGAGTATCTGTTTCAAGCTGAGGACAGAGATAACATGTTAGCATGGATTAAAGCAATACAAGACAACAGCAACTTAAATGATGAGGTGATTGTATAATATATAAAGCAGAAGTTGTATTTTTTGCTTTTTAGTTGGAAATGTATTGTGTTTTGTTGTATTTAATACCTGAACAGAGAAATTAATTTTTAATTAACCAGTTGATAAGTATGCATACATGAAAAGAAAATGAGGTGAAAGGAAAAGTAACTGAGTAAATTAAGAGTTTAAAAAAAGTTGATGTAATCGTAATCAGAAAGTAGACTGTTGAAATAAATTAGTTAATGCTGTTGCTGATTTGACTAAGGATACACTTGGTAGTAAACTGATCTGCCAAAAATACCTAATCTTTTTTAAAAGATAATTGCAGGTTTAGGACCAGTGTGGTCCCTCTTCAGACTCTTCAGTGGTGTGTGCAGTAGTACAGTGTGAAGAGTTTCTCAGTAGTTAAAAAATAAAACTTGGAAGATGCCTGTTTCTCTGAATAAAGCTGATGTTTCTATGAATTAAATTCATGCTAATTATCTAAGGCAAACATCTGCTTTTGTACATAAGGTATCAATATCTGTCCCAATATTGTCCATTGTGTGTTTCATTGCAGTGATGAGCAACAGAGGAATATTTTAATGTCTGTGGCCATGCACATCTGCTCAGATTCAAAATAATTATCCAAAGTATTACACAGATAGTTAAAAGAGCAGATTTTAATTCTTTTTCAGCTGTGTTTGTAGTAGCAATTAGTTTTCTAAGTACAATGTGCACATAGGATTGGTTTTTTGGAGTAGTAATATGTATTTACTTGCATTTTTTCTGTTTAAACTTACTTTTGGGTTAAAAGGTATTAATCAGATCATACTGCTTTGAAAAAAGAAGGGTGAATAGCAGTACTTGATTTGTAATTACTCACTTTTTTTTTCCTTGTGGTTTTTAAGTGTTTTGTCTTTACTGTTTTCAGGAACTGCCTGTTAGGATGTTTTGGTTTTGTTGAGGGTTTGGGGATTTTTTAAGTGGACTGAATTGTTGAATTCTATACTTTCATATTCTGAATGGATTTTTTTTTCCTATTTTATAAGATTATAAAGTATTTCTCAATTTATTTTATAGGATACTGGTGTAACTAGTAGAGATCTAATTAGTCGAAGGATTAAAGAATACAGTACAATGATGAGGTGGGTGAATTTTATGTTGCCAGTAGTTTTTGCAGCTCTTATTTAGCTTCTTTCACTGAAGTAGTCTCTCTTGTTCAGTTCTTCAAGCAGCAAAACAGAGCCATCTCCCAAAACACCTCGGCAGAGTCTGAGTATCAGACAGACTCTGCTCGGGACTAAAGCAGAGCAGAGGACTCAGAGTCCACATTCTCCTAAGGACGAGACGGAGAGGAAGCTTCTCACTAAAGGTCTGTATGCTGTGGGTGTTTCTTTAGTTCCCTTCTGCCCCAGTGAAAGGCCACAGAGGTGCCCTTCTCAGGTATTTTTGAATTCATGAATATACAGATGTAAACCAAGTATTAGCCAGGGGTTTTAAGCTGCTGCTCTAGTCACTCATTTCTAGGAACTACTTCTTCTCAGATCCTGAAACATTTTTTTTTAAGTCCCTGCCCAAGAGATTTTTGTAGATTTTTTCCCTACAGCTCCATATAGTGCTAACAGTAGTAAATACAGGTGTTAATAAGCTTCTTGAGATCAAAATTTTGTGAGGCTTTGGAAATAATTTTGT
>VZTB01012118.1:280063-349788 GCA_013397245.1 Thryothorus ludovicianus | reverse complement strand
AGGTAAATTTTTCCACTTCAATGCCTTCTAAGTATAGAATGGATTTTTTTTTTTGTCCTAACTTTTGAAACACAGGAGTGAACTTGTATTATTTTTTTCCAGAACAAAATTAATGCCTCCTGAGTGTGATGAGCTGTCACTGCAAACTTGAATCAGTATCTGAACTCCATCAAACAATTTCACAAGCTACATTTTTTTATNCACGTAACGCGTGGAACTTCACATCAGACTGTTGTTAAAAAAATGTTGTGTATAAATATACATATATATATATATATATCAATGCAGGCTACTGGATAAGCAACCACTTTTCATCAACTTTGGAGTGATTCAGTCTTGAATTTCAACTATCAGTGAATTCTTGTTTTTGTTTACCAAAAATGTCCCTTTATTTCTGCAGTGTTGCACATGTAACTACATTGCACATGTTGGGTAAATCTCAAATCTACTGAAAGAATATTAACAGAAATAAGAAAGAAGTACTTACTTTGTTAGATGACTTGCAGTACAAAATAAATGAGAATTGCAATTTGTTACAAGGATTCTATAGGAGAGGTAAACATAGCAACTGAACTTCTGATCTGATTTTTAGATAGCGAATATTTTAAGTGAGTAATGTTTGGAATTATTTAGGAATGACTAAAATATGGTATTTTCTGAAAGAGAAAGTCTGCACAAGTGTGAGCATGGCTCTAGTCTGATGGCTATTTCATGCAGCAGTGGGGTTCCATGGAGCCTTAGTGCTGTGCTAAACCTAGATTTTAATTTTTTAAAATTTTATTCGTTTATATAAATTTCAATTTCAAATTTAGTAGTTTATCTATGAATGATGAAATGCCACAGTACCGTCCAGCTACTCGCTTTTCTAAGTCTGAGGTGTGAGTACGTTCAGATTTACCTTTTGAACCACAGAAGAGTAATAGAAGTTATGTTTAAGGTGGACTAATGTTTAATGAGTTGTTCCATAAAGCCAGGCTGGTAAAAGTTACAAATGCAGCAGGTGTCACTTGCTTTTTGCAAATTTATTACCTGTATTTACAGTCAGTTTTGTGGCATAAATGTTCTTATTTTTCTTCCTTATTTTCTTTTTTTTCCACTGTTCTTACAACAAAAAGATGAGACAAGCCCACCAAAAGACAAAGGGACATGGAGAGGCATTCCAAGCATTATGAGGAAGACGTTTGAAAAGAAGCCCTCTGCTGTTGGAACATTCGGTGTTAGGCTAGATGACTGCCCTCCAGCTCATACCAACAAAGTATGGAAGTAGGGCTTTTCTTTCATTGTGAATTTAAAATACTTCTGAAATCATTTGCTTATCTATACAACTCTTTTTCTTCAGTATATCCCACTGATTGTTGACATATGCTGCAAACTGGTTGAAGAAAGAGGTCTTGAGTACACAGGTATTTACAGAGTGCCTGGAAATAACGCTGCCATCTCAAGTATGCAGGAAGAGCTCAACAAAGGAATGACTGACATTGATGTTCATGATGATGTAAGTCATTGATCACACTATTTTCATATTAAAATCCCAAAAACTTCTGGTTGTGTTGTGATCACAGAAATATAAAGCATGTCTGACCTTGTCCTTTAATCACACAGAAATGGCGTGACTTGAACGTGATAAGCAGTTTGCTGAAATCCTTCTTCCGGAAGCTCCCAGAACCCCTCTTTACCAATGGTAGGTTGTTTTCATCACACTTTTGTCTTTAGGAATTGCTTTTGAACACTTGTCATACAACATTCAGATGATCTGAGAGAAAATCCAGGGAAATCAACCCCACTCTGCACTAAATGTTGCATTTTCTAAAGAGCAGGGAGTCATGGTGATCATCTTAAGAATGAGAGGTGTAAATATAATTTCTCTGATGTGAAGAGTTTATGAATATGCAACTAAAAGAGTAAAACTTTCAATTCCACTGTTGCAGTATTCAGTGAAAGCTGGGAGTTTTATTCCCCTACTGTCATACAAAACATACACTTAGAATATCATGGGCTAATTTATGCCTTCCAGAGGTCATTCTTTTATGTACATTTCTAGTGTTCAGGTGGGAGTGGGGCTGGCCAGATAGGGGTTTATATGCATACATATATAGATATAAAAACTCATATATAATTTCTGCTTTTTTAACAGACAAGTATGCAGATTTTATAGATGCCAACAGAAAAGAAGATCCTGTTGAGCGTCTGAAAACACTGAAGAGACTGGTAAACTAAAATCAGTTGTGTTGTAGGTGCACTACAAAATTAGTATTAAAATGTTCAATATTCTGAATAGTGATTGTTTGTTTCAGATTCATGATTTACCTGAACACCATTATGAGACTCTCAAGTTTCTTTCTGCACATCTGAAGACAGTAGCAGAGAATTCAGAAAAGAACAAGGTATTAGAAAGAGAAATGTAAAGTGTTTTGGTTTGTTCCATTAAGTATTATTTTTGTGCAGTATCATTTCTAATTAAGGTGATAATTTATTGTAGTAGATGAAATTAGGTAGTTTTGCCATATGAAGATATTTGTATTAGGCTAAGTACTCCTGCAAAATATGCACGTGTTTAGTGTGAATTCAGTTTATTCAAACTGCTAGTTAGTCTTTTGGGAATAACTTATTGCATCCCAAGTCTGTAAGTTTCCTGTAATCCAATCTAGGTAGCAGTGAGACTGTGCCTGGGCAGGGCACAGGTGAATAAACCTGCTGACAGAGGTTGTCACATCAGCTTTCTTTGAAGCCTGGCTTCTTGATGCTTGAGAGATTTTTAAGACTAGAACTTACTATAGTTACTTGAGTATTTGATCACCCTATGGATGCTTTTTGGCTGATTTTAAGAATGAAAATTCATAATGTAAACGGTGGTAGTTCATCACTACCAGGTCTTTTTCCACCACTAAGTATAACTTCTTGTAATTTCCATAGGATGTGAAAGAGGTAGTTAGTGTGAAGTGCTTCTGTGCATGCTATAATCCTTCAGTAAATGCTAATAATAGTGTCCCCTCTTTCAGCTCTCAGGGAGGGGTAGCTGAGTGCAAAGCTGTCCATAATATGGGTGTGCTTATGGGTGTTTAACTCAGGGCAGGTAACGTGTGGTGGCTTGGCTATCAATGTGCAGGGTACAGGAAAAAATTGATATAATTGATGTATATAGAAAAGCCTGTGGCCAAATAATTTAAATAATCTTAAATTGTTTAAAAGATCAGTTGAGATGAATATAGTAGATTCTGCAAATAATGCCTTCCAGTTAAATATGAAAGAAAAGTATTTGTGTGTTCATTAAAAAAAAAATCAACAGATTATAAACTTCAGTGAAATTACAGACGATATTATAAGGAAATTATAGTAAATGTCATTTTTAAGTGCAGTGCCTAAAGGAAACATTTTATCATTTTGTGGTTTTGGTGGTCTGTATAAATGTTGTTAAATACTGTTAATATTGTTGAATATCTGAGGCTAGATGAATGAGGTGTTGTTACAATTGTGTGACTTGTCAAAACATATTATTCAAGAGAGCATTAGGGGCTTGTGTTATGTTTGCAATTTACTTCTGGTAAGCACAAAGTCTTTGCCTCCTGTATATTACTAGTCTATTCTATACCAGGACAGTAAACTCTAAGTTAAAGAAGTAAGCAAAAATAGAAGGTAAGTTCTGCTGCTGCTTCTTGAAATTATTTGCCAGAGATGTAACATTAGTCATACCTTTAATTCACTTCTAATGTAGCAACCTGATCATGTAATGCTGAGCCCGTCCCACAGATAGATGTCTTGGGTCTGTGATGTTTGTTCTGCCACCTCCTCTGAATTTGGTGCAAATTGAATGAGGTCTTTGTCAGTAGATATAATATAGTGTTTGCTTATCAGCTTAATTTTTTGTGTGTGTCATGTAAATGTTTTCAGGAAAAAAAAAGCCAGGGAGCTATCAATGCATTTTTACAACACAAAAAAATTCTTAAAACATTAGTGTTTCCAAGCATCAGTGTTTCTTTAAGGAAAGAAGAAAATATCCCCCTGAAAGTGTAAATAATATGTCTGGGTTCTTGAGTTTTCTGTGCTTGTGGAGCCATTTGCTTACAGTAGGTTAGGGAAAACTGGAATTCTGAATTACAGAAATGTTCGGTGTATTTATTGCAGCTGCATATAGAAGAGTTTTGGGTGTAGTGTAACACCCTACCTGAGTCAGTAATATTTTTTAAAAACTCTTTCATTTCCTTATTTTTAATGGATCTCATATATATTATTAGTGTTATATTAATGTACTTAGCCTATATTATGATATTTTCTCATTATAAATGTATGATGTGGAAATATTTCATTTCTTAGATGGAACCAAGAAACCTGGCAATAGTATTTGGCCCAACACTTGTGAGGACATCTGATGATAACATGACACACATGGTTACGCACATGCCAGACCAGTATAAAATTGTAGAAACTCTCATCCAAAAAGTAAGTGGATGCATTTCATTATTTGAAAAATAAGATCATATACAGATCAATCAGCTCTTTTCTCATTGGGCCAGTTTGGATCTGGTATTTATCCATCAAACTCTGACTTTTAGTAAAATCTACATTTGATTGTGCCACATTTGAGTTTTGTATTTCCCGTGGGGTTTTCACCTTTTTTATTTTAACTTTTAGCATGACTGGTTTTTCACAGAAGATGATGCTGAAGAACCTCTTGTAAGACACATGGCAAAATACTCGTGTTCTAACTGCCTTAGTTTAGAATCTGCTTATGTTGCCTCTAGAATACCTGTATAGTTTTTACTATGTCACTGTATGGTTTGCTCTTCAGAAGCAACTTTTTAGCTTTCCAGTCCTTGTAGTAATGAATTCTATTTTTTTTTAAAAAGCAAGCCATGCATTTGTTTTAAAAGCATAAAGGAAAATAGGACACGCTTTCCTCGTGTTCTTCAGGTGAATAATGCAGTTTTCTAAATGCTGTTGAATCGTAATGAACTATTTGTGAAACGATGATGAAGAGATCTTTGTTTATTAACTGTAGACAGCAGTTCAGGAGGAAAACACTGTAGAATCTCAGCCAGTGCCAAACATAGATCATTTACTCACCAACATTGGAAGAACGGGAGTATCTCCTGGAGACGTATCAGGTAACTCTTGCCTGGACAGTGTTAATCCATAGGCTAAAATAACCTGCTCTGTTAACTCACTGTAACTCTCTCTTCCTATTTTCTTTTACTAATAAAATGTTTTCCTCTTTTCCAAAAGATCATTTAACACTTCTTAAAGACTTGAATTGTTGATAATCATGCATGATATAATTTGGAAGACTTTTTTTGTCTAACAGGAATTTAATCATTAAAAGATGGGGCTTGCACATAGTATTTTATTTATTCACAGTAACCCATGTAATCATCATCGTGAGGTCAAGCAGATACGCTGCTATAAAGTGGTTTGTTGTGATGGCAGAAAGACTGATCTTCAGTGACGTTCTAATATTGCTCCTTCCCAACGCTAGGAATGCAAAAAAAATGAGTTCTGTTTTCTTGTCAAGTGATGGACACTTTAAGTATGTTGCAGTATGTTTATACTAAAGCTGATTTCCTTCTGTTTATAAATGCTATCCTCTTTTGTGGCTAAGGATAAGCATTACAGGCTCTTTTTTGGTGACTTTTCCCCCTCCTCCCTTCACTCTACTATTGCACTAACCCAGCATGTTGTATCCCAGGAATGTTATCCCTTCGTCTCTAGCTTTTGTTTCAGTTTTCAAAGGGTTGTTCAGCACTTACTGAAACAGTCACTTTGTACTGATGTTGTAACAGGCGAAGTGGGAGGAGTCTATCACACGGTGATGTCATTAGTGGATTCTGTGATGTCACTGATGGACAGCTGGAACTGTAGGAAGAAGGAGGACTGTTGCCCACACTGTAGCTGCCTTGTCTGCAGAAACCCCCGTTTCTTGTAAATGGAAAAAACCCCAAGTTGATCTGTGCTGTAAATTTTCTTTTAAGAGTATTTTAAACAGATCAATGCTACTTTTTAAAAGTTTTTCTGCTGTTTCTTGTTATCTCTGAAGCAGACCCTGAGGAGAAATAGCATGGTATGGTCTACTAGTCTTTCTAGTCATAAAGCATTAGCCATGTGTCAAAAAGGGGTGTGGCAGGGGGCTCAGCTCTTTCTTCCCAGGGAGAAAGTCCCAAGTTCATGTTTTTTAGTCACTGTGCTAGCCCCTTCCTACCCCCTTTATAATTGTATAATCTTGGGTTTTGCGAGACAGTGAAACTATGGTGTCCATTTTTCATTTCATAAAAGCGCTTCTTGTGGGAAAGTACAAAACTGGTAGCTGCTGACATCTAGACAATTTTAAAATAAAATTTTACCTGTATGTAGTAAGTGGTGGAGAGAGATGTGTAATTGGGGATTTACACAGAAAAATGTGACTCAATTCCTTTAAAACCTCACAAAAAAGAGTATGACTACAAGAACCATGATTTGTACCTAGGCAGCCAACTGTACAAAGACACCCAATTTTGCTTTGTGTATCCTGAATCTCAGGAGAGTACACAGTGCCATCCTGAAAAGGTCTCTCAGCTGCGGTTTTGCAGGGGCTGAATACTTAAAGCATCGAATAAACATTAGTATTTCTGTTTTTTATTTTAAAGAACAGGGCTCCTTTGCCATTCCTATCATTGAGCTGGTTCTGCCTACAATTCACAGCATCCTTTCATGGCGGTGGCTTTCTGTGGTGCAGCTTGCATCTTTGTGAGCTCTGACTATTCACTCTGTTCTGGTTTTAATTTGCTTCACATCTTGTTCTGTGCTTGTCTTTTTCATAAGTCCAGCATTGTCTGTAGCAACAATTAAAATGTTGCACAGAACTGAGCAGAATTTTTTTTTAATTTTTCCACAGATTCAGCTACTAGTGACTCAGCAAAATCTAAGGTAAGTAATTTTCTGCTATCATATTGTTCTGAAATCTGTTAGATGCTTCCTTTATTAAATCACTGATATGCAGGTGTGCTACAGAGCTTATGTAGAATTTCTTGAGTAAGTGATAGTACTGTTTTCTCATAACCTGTTTTTGAAGAGTTACATTGGAAAAGTACTTGTGTGCAGTTAGCTGCATCTACCAAAGCAGTCAGCTGCACACAGCAACAGCTTTGTTCCAAGCTCTCACAATCGTGGGCACTTGCCTCCTTTCTTGTATCTCATTTAGTAGAGGTAAATGTATGTATAGTAGAGGTAAATGTATGTATAGTATGATCCCTGTTGTTGGCATAGTACCAGCTCACAGAGAATATTCATGTTTCTCTATTTCACAGAGAAAAGTTAGAATTTAGCCTGTTCTTCAGGAAGTATTCAGATTTCTCCTCTTAAGATAAATCAAAGGCTGTGGTTTTAGGCTGCTCTGCAGAATGTCCCTCAGCAGTATTGCTGTGCTTGGGAGGAATGCCTCATGAGGCAGGGCAACAAGGGCATTCCTTCAGTCCTCAGTTCCGTGACAAAGGCCTCATCTGACAGGTGGACAAATGTTTGTCTCCTGGGCTGTGGTTCAGTAGTTGTGACACTGGGTGTCTGTAGCACAGGCTGACAGGGCAGCACACAGCTGACCTTGGTGGGGTCATGGCACAGCTCTATGCTGGCCTGTGTTCCAGGTGTGGCAATGATGTCCCCCTTGGAGGGAGCTGGGAACAGGACTCAGAGCATCCTTCTGGTTCATTGGGGAGATGCCAACACAGCTGCTCTGTGAGGGTGTTTGGTGGCTCAGCTGTTTCCTCAAAATAGCCCAATTTCCAGGACACCACATCACACTGCCTGTAGCAGTGAGGCACTGAGTAGGAAAAGTGCATAGCTTTGAAGGGGCCAGGTGGTAATGTTAGAGTAGTGAAAATAGTTTTTAATTCATAAAATGGAATAGTTTGGCTTGCACTTTTATTGTTTCCAGGCCATTTTAAAGGTAAATTCCTCTAAAATGAGAAAGTTTATTTTTTAATTTTCTACACTTGAACTAGTTAGGAGTAATATTCATTTTATTGGCAGTAATTAATTGATACCATTTACAAGCCCAGTCTGAAAGGTGAAAGATGAACTGAAAAATGGAGCAATTTGCCTTTTTCTATAGGTAAGACCTTGAAAGGAGGGATAATGAAGCATGTGTGAAGCAGTTACAAACCAGTCTTGAAAAGGTTTTCTTACTGTAAGGGGGCCTGCTTTATTAGTCAATCAAAAATTCAATAGCAGTATACACAAACTAATTTTCATTACGTTGAAGGGACTCATAAAAAGTGAAATGCTCAGGAAGGAAATTGACTTCTTGGACAATGTCATTTCAGCTACAGAAAGAGCATATAAATATTTCTTGAATGAAAGATGCGCTTTCTACTGTGAAGTTCAGGATGTGTTTTTAAACTGTTTCAGGCTAATGAATGTTTCTTTTTGACTTTATGCCCTCTGCTTTTTTTTTAACAGGGTTCTTGGGGTTCTGGAAAGGATCAGTATAGCAAGGAACTGCTTGTGTCCTCCATTTTTGCAGCAGCTAGTCGCAAGCGGAAAAAAACTAAAGAGAAACCACAACCAAGTAGCTCAGAGGATGAGTTGGATAATGTGTTTTTCAAGAAGGAGCTTGCAGAACAATCTCGTGGTGACACAGCAAAAGAGAACACAGCTAAAGGGGAATATGAAAGAGAGAGAGAGATGGGGAGAAAACAAAGGATGTTTGTCCTGAAGGAAAAAGAGAACAGCAGTAAAAAAGATGTGAATGTTGTAAAGGATGAAAAGAAGTCATTAAAGAAAGAAAATATCCTGACCGAGGAACCTTCACTGCCTTACCATGAAAAATGTACAAAATCATCAAATATCAACTGTCTACAAACCGTGCAGAAGAATAACCCAAAAATGCCTATTTCACAATCTTCTTCCCAGGTTGAGGAGACAGTGTCTGACTCTGGCACTATGCTAAGCACTTCCTCCCAGGCTTCCCAGCACAGATACTCATGCAAAAAAGTAGCCAGCCCTGAAATTAAACACAACGAGTTTTTAGCAGCTGATGTCAGCTCCATCACCTCAGATTACTCAACTACTTCATCTACTATGTACCTGACTGGTTTAGATGCCAATATGCTGAGCCCTGAGGTGCAGTCAGTGACAGAAAGCAAGGGAGAAGATGCTGATGATGAAAGAAGTGAACTGATCAGCGAAGGGCGCCCCATGGAGACAGACAGTGAAAGTGACTTCCCTGTCTTTGCTACCAGCGCTGCTGCCGAGAGGCTGTCCAAAGGGAAAGCTCCAGAAGTGGTCAAGACCAGCCGGAGGAACTCTGAAGAAAGCGAAGTAAGTTGTACTGAGGGAAGCTCCACGCCAAAGTTAGAGAGTCGCAGACTTTTTAGCTCCCACAAACTTATTGAATGTGATACACTCTCCAGGAGAAAGTCTGCGCGGCACAAAACGGACAGCGAGGGGTCAGGGGATGCGAAGAGCGAGAAGGACTTGCCTACTGTGACCAAAATGTTTGACATCATGAAAAAAGGAAGATCTACAAGCAGCTTAGCTACATCGGCCAAAAGTGAGGCAGACAAACAAGAACCTACGTGGAGACTGAAGATTACAGACAGGTTAAAGCTGCGACTCAAATCATCTGCCGATGACATGTTTGGAGTTGGGAATCAAAAAGCTAACTCTGCAGAAACTGCAAAGAGGAAGAATATCAGGCGAAGGCACACACTTGGAGGGCAGAGGGATTTTGCTGAAATAAGTGTCCTGAATGCTTGGAAAGCTCAAGAACCAAGTCAAAGCAGAGAGAGAGAATCTGAGCTTTCAGCTGTGACTCGGTTGAAGCCAAAATGTCCAGCCCAGGACCTCTCGATCTCGGACTGGCTCGCACGAGAACGTTTACGCACTAGCACAACTGACCTTAATACGGGTGAAACTGGAAAGCCCAGGCTTGAGAACACTAACTTGGCAGAGGCATCAAAGGTAGAACTGCCCTCATCTGCAGAGATGCAGGCAGATGAAGGCAGCTCTTCCAGCAGCTTGACTGTAATTAATAGAACACCACCTTCGGGACCATTTCAGCCACCAGACCAGGTAAATGGTGAAAATTATCAGAACATGAACAAAAACAACTTCAGCCCAGCAGTTGATGCCCATCCTCATAAACTGTCTGGGACCCAAGTGGTTAGATCTCGATTTTACCAGTACCTTTGAAATGGGGAGATATGTCCACTGCAGCAATTCATTAACTTACTGTTACACTTCCCAGTAACTCTGTGTGTGTGTGCGTGTGTGTGTGTGTACATATATAAATTTTTTTTTTCCTGTACTGTTGTTGTTATGCAGCCTTCATTTGGGCTGGTTTCATCAATGTGCTCTGTGGAACGTCTTCACAGTGCATTACCACAGCCAGAAGAACACTAAAGTTAAAGTATATATATATATTTTAAGAAAAAGTATATTTGATGGCTGCATACAAATGTTGAACAAAGCATCTGATGCAACGTGCTGTGTAGTGTATACATGGTTTTCTGACTGAGAGGTGGCCTGGCATTAGTATGCAGGAAAATTGTTCTTTTGGTTTAGTCACTAACAAGTGCCTCATTATAAATTCATTTGGTTTGTTAGGGTGCCATATTGCTAAATTAGAGAAACTTATTACAAACAAATGAATACATTTTACTGTTAACGAGTTTCATTACATTTTACAAATGTTAACACAGGTGGCTACAGAGCTTCCATTCCTTAGGCATTCCAGTAAATATTGGAGTTTTATATTTCCAATTTTAATACAGATTTTGAGTTTTATGTGACTTGAATTTCTAATCTTTCTGTAAAATAAGTAACTTAACTGTACATATTACATGTGTATCTTTTCTTCAGATACCAGATTTGATATAAATGTTGTAACATAGGCGTGTAGATAGTGGATACTGGATGGAACTGGTTTCTTTTATCAAGAATATAATTCTGCATGAAGACCTAATGAATTCAAACCTGTATCATGCCTGTGTGCATACCCACTTAAACACTGGAAATAAAATCGTTTTGGTGACTCCTTGTGTGACTTGAATTCTTTCTGATGAATGGTTCTGAAATGTCACGTTTATAAGCTGCAGTCAGCAGCTGCTCTTGGGATCACCACACCTGCAGTTCCTCCTGGATGAAGGACACCTCTCATTAATCTTTTGTGTGCAGGTCAGCAGGTGAGAGACATTCAGTTGGTTAAATATTTTCATCTTGATACGTAGTTTGATTCTAAGGTACGTAGCAAGTGGGTTTATGTTCAGTGTGCAGATTTTGTAAAGTCAGAATGAACATCAGTATCTGCCAATCAGAGCAATACTGTAGTTTGGGTCTTGTACTTTTTATAATTTTAACTAAAAAAATGTGTTTCTACCCTAAAAACTCAACTGGATATGAACTCTATCAGTTATATTTTTTTATTGTATGTTCTTGCACACCGAGTTGAAAACAAAGCAGCTGTTCATCGCTTTGTGTGTCCCTGTGTCTTACCCTGTTTGTTGCTTGGCAGAGGATTAAACCTGTCAGTGTGTGCAGTCACTGTGAGGAGAAGGAGCTGTGGTACTGTGATGTGTTGGCTGACGTGCTTTTAGGCAGACCTTATTTCTCTCCCGAGTGACTGTAACAGTCCTGTGCTTTGATCTGCTGTAGTTTTGATCCTTTGAGAAATCATTATAAAAATTGGCTGTGAAGAAAAGTCCCAGATGCAACAGCTGGCCTCTGTGAAAGTTCTCACCCCATAACTGGGGGCATCTAATACCAGGCCCCATAAAAATGAGCCACGTTCTTGTGGTCTCCATGCAAACTACAATGTCTTTTCCTCCCGGAGCAGATGGGAAGTGGGTGCATTTGCAGTGTTCCTGTCTCGGGAAGGATGGGTGTGTTTTGTGAAGGGCAGACTAACTGAGGCTGGTTTTTGTTTCAGTTGTAACAGTAAAGTGTACTTGAGCTTTACTGAGCTTTGAGAATGCTGTGTTGTGATGCCTCTAAAGCTGTTCATCAGCGAGTACCCATTGTCTTTTACTGGAGCTGTATTTTGTCCCATCATTAGTCTCAGAAGCTCGTCAGTGTGTGTTGAGTATCCACAGCAAGTCACAGAGGTCTCCTCAGTGAAGGACTGTACTTAGGGAGGTGCACAGGGGAGCATGGGGTCTGCACCTTCCTCTGCTTTGGCACACATTTTGATGGGTTAATTTCCATTTTGCTGTGTTTATAGATAACTGATAATTTTACTCCTGAACCCAGACATGTGGCTGTCACCTTTTGTCTTTGAGAACACAGAACTGTAATTGTATTAAATGAAGAAGAAAAACAAGATCTTCTGAAAAATTATCAACTTAGAAAACAAACATGCAAAACATGACTTGTATTGGCTGACAGCACTGCAGGTGCAAATTTATTTGGTGTCCATGGTATTCTCTGCTGCTGCACCAGTGGCAGGGAACATGTAGGGGAAACCCATGACTTGGGAGCCTCTGCCAGGGGCATCAGGGAGAGGAGGTTACTGAGCTAAAGAAAGTAGGGAGTGACTGCATATCTGAGGCTGGAAAAACACTGATGCTTTTTCTGCTTCTTGAAGACTGCCAAGATTTGGATCACTTTAAATTTCAGCCAGTGTGGCAGCTGAGAAAACAGACATTTTTAGGAGTCACTGCTATGCCCTGATCTTAACAGCAGCTACCTCAGACCCTTATCTGCAGTGCTTAAACACTGTGTTGGGGATTTTTTTTTTTTTTTTTTTTTTCTCTTTTCCCCAGTCCAGTGGAAAAGAAGGGTGACAGTGATTGACTGACTCAAGAAGGGAAGTGCATGCATACAGTAGACTGTCCTGAGCTGAATACTGTCAGTGTTCCCTCTGGGACCCGGATTCAGTGGGCTGGGGCTATGGCTGGGTTTTGAATATTATCACAGTTTGAAAGCTTCACAACTTCCCTGGGCAAGCTGTGCCAGTGTTTGGTTATGGAGCAAAAAGGGGTGGGGTTTCTTTATGTTTAAAGAGAATTTCTAATCATTGCTATTTGTGTCCAATTTTTGTATTTCCTTAGACAGGCTTAGAAATTACTTCCAGTCTGAGGGTGGTTTGGAGCTTTGAAGCTCCAAAGTTGTTAGGGACAGGATAAGCTGAGATCTGATGGAGAAATTAAATAATGTGTTGGTAGCAGTGTTTGGATTTTTTAAATGGTCCCTAACAGCAATTCCTGCTTCAGTGGTGATCAGTGGTTTAGTCTGAGCTGCCTTCTGGAGTGTGGTAGCTGGAAGGTGCTGTGTGATGGCTTTTTAAGGCTTTAAAGGGCTTGTTACAGTCCCCATTAGTATCGCTCACAGCACTGTTGATGTGGAATTAAGGCATGGCCACAGTCCAGACAGTTTCATAACTTCTTTTGTGCTGCAGCAGGACTGAAGGAAAATTCTTTGCTGAGCTGCTCATTAAGGACCTTGGGTTCCTGTACAGCTTCTGAGAGCCTCTCTATTTTGTTCAGGCAGGATGAAAGAGTTTGAAATGTGGCCTCATTTACTACAAAAAGCTGTGATTTTGTTCCCAAAGCCAGGTCATAACACCGTTCACATTTAGATAGTAATTAACTAATTAATTGTGCCAGCCTTTGGACAGGGGTGTGGGCTGATGTGTGGCCTGGAGGGGGAATGGCTCAAAGCTGGGCTGCAGTGCACTCTGAAGTGGTGCAAGTCTCTGTGGCTCCCAGTCAGGGGACTGTAAAAAATGTGCCTTAACCATCTGTTATTGAATCCATGAGTTTTTAAGCCTGCAGGAAGGGCTGCCTTTCAGTGGGGATCAGATGGATTTTGGCCCTGTACACCCCTCTCTTTTCTGCTATATGCTCCCTCTGGCTCTGCCCTCCCATCTCTGTCTGCTCAGCACAGGGGCTCTGTGCTGTCACTTTGGTTTTGCTGCAGTCCCTCCCTGTGGGAGGAACTGGCTGACACAGGGGTGATGCTTTTACTCTGCTATGAAGTCTCAGGCAGCAGGAAGGTCCTGCTCATCTTCCAGCTCCTTCAGTGAGCTGCTGCACTGCTGGATTTCAGAGCAGTGGGGTGGGGGCTGCTCTGCCGGTGCAGAGCTGCTGTTGCAGTGGTACCTGGCCCATGGTTTGACCTAAACCTCAGTGGCAGCCACCTCCACAAAACTGCTCTTCATAACCAGTTTGCAGTGGGAAACCTGTCTCTTTCACAAGTGTCCAGTTCTGATTTCTTCTGTGTCCAAGGAATTTATTTACAGACTTGATGGTTTTGCTGGGTGACAACCTGTGTACAGCTCTTCCTTGCCTGTGTTTGTGAAAGCCTGATAACTTCATTGCTGGACAAGTAGGGTGGGGAGGGAATAAGCATGGCCTGACTCATTCCAGTCCGGGCAGTGCTGCCTGTGCAGGGGGTTATGAGCTGGCTGAGCCTGTTGTTTCCTGGTGGAACCCAGCACTGAGCAGGTGCACCATTGTAGCTGAGGCCTCAGGTGGGTGTGTTCACTGCCTGATGGCAATTTTCACATTCACCACCCCAAGCAGTGAGCACAACTCTGCCTCACTGCCTGTGCAGTGACTGTTCAGGGTCGTTGGTTGATTGTACCTCCATTGTCTGTGTCTAAATTCAGCCGGGTACAGAGAATGTGCTGCTGTAGCCCCTCACCTGCAGGGGCTCTGAGAAGCGGCTGTGGGAGCAGTGCCAGAGCCACAGGGGACCCTGCCTGCCAGTGCCATGGCTCATGGGGGGACACCTCACGTGCCATTACAGACATAGGCTATTAGTAAGTCACTGTTTTTCAGTAAAGTGTCCCATCCTTGGGAGGTGTCAGACAAACAGCTTAGGAACAAATCCTGCTGCATCCATCCTTGAGCTTGGGGTTACCTTTTGGCTGTGTGAAGGGGGAGCGGGGTACCCAGCCTGCTGGGGCTCTGTGTGTGCTGGCTTTTGCCTGGGCAGCTGGTAAAAAGCCACAGCGTTGGATCAGGGAGGTTCCCTTTGGATCAGGGAATCCCGGACCCCCTGCGTGAGCGCAGAGAGCAGGGCAGGGCTGGAGCCCCCCGTGCCCGCTGCTCCGCCCAGCTGGAAGGGAACTGGCTCTGCTCCAGAGGCTCCGTGGGGACGCTCTGACTGTGCCCCACGCTTTGTTTGGCCCCAGCCCGTGCTGTGCTCCTGTGCACAGGAGCCGAGGGGATGGCTCGGAGGGGACGGCTCCGACCTGTCCCCGCTGCAGGCAGCCGCTGTGCGGGCTCCTGGGGGACGGCTCGGTGCTTTCGCTCCAGCTGCATGGGATGCACTGCCTTGGAATGATGCTTCTAGAAGATTTCACAAGGGGAAATAAACCAAGGAATACCTCAAGGTGGAAGGGATGATACCTCATTCCGTCACTCAAAGGTTTTTCTCTGCTTGCTGGTTTTCTCACTTGGAACTCCAGCAATCAGCTTTTATCGACAGCAATCTGGAAGGCCCCATTTTGTAATCAATAACTGTGTATGGCCTTAATCTGGGGAAAATCAAGTCAGGTTTTCTCCTAATCGCTCAACACTCTCAGGCAAACAGCTGAACAGCCAATTGAGACCATCCGAAAAGTTACTAGTGACAAAATACAAATATATAAGCATGCAGCCCTTTATTTTTGTAAAGATCTTTGCTTATCATAGTTCTGTATGTTACATTATGGTGTTATACAAATAAATTTATTTACAAAACCATTAGCTATGCAAGTTTCTTGCTCTTCTCCTATTTAACTGATATCTGTCTTTTTCAACCCTTCCCCATATATTTATTTTGGAGCATGCATAAAAATTAACTTTGGTGTGGTAAAACTACTCTATGTGCCCAGCCACATACAGTATTTATTTATTTATAGTTATTTATAGATATGTACAAAAGTTTGCCAGTATACAGAGCAGTACTGAAGTGTACATTTTAAAATCCACAATGCAATACATTAATGGGCTACCAGGTCTCAGTAAAATAAAACTGAAGGAAAAAGGGTGGATTTAGCTAAGAAAAAAAAGTAATCAGCAACTATCTATATGTGTAAAACAA
Organism: Thryothorus ludovicianus; assembly: GCA_013397245.1. Classification (NCBI taxonomy): domain Eukaryota; kingdom Metazoa; phylum Chordata; class Aves; order Passeriformes; family Certhiidae; genus Thryothorus; species Thryothorus ludovicianus. The sequence goes on along the minus strand of VZTB01012118.1, from coordinate 333,798 downwards.
TTTATTTTTTCCTTGTCTGGCAAATTCTTAAATATAATCTGAATGGCAGTGCAATAAGTTGAGTTGCCTCATACACACATAAGACCAGTCTTGTTCTGTTTCTTGTGCAGAGGTTTACTGTCCAGCATACTACTTTCAAATGTACATTACAATAGTATCAAAATGTTTTGGCAAAAAGATCTTGAAAGGAACCATGACATTTGTTGACAAAAATAGAAATCTGTAACAAAGCTAAATAACACCAAAATAAAAGAAAAATATTTTAGTTTCAGTTTTACAGTTGAATATAATCACACTTTAGTATATCTCTGTTCACTTCTAGACCCCATAATGAAAAATAGCTTTATACAAAACAACTTAGTAAATTTTTAACCATACAATTCCCCATGCTCAGTACACCGCTGTGCACACGCAGTCAAGTTCACTCACACACCTTCACACTTTTTGTAAGAGATGCTGCCTATAGAAAGAAAATGCTCTTTTATCATAACAACAGCAACCGTTTTCCAAAAAGCTTCACTCTAAGCTAGTGTAGTAATTCAGTATTTAGCACGTGATTAGTATTAAGCCTCCAGCAATACAACAAAATGGTTACATTCCCTGGTTAAAATATTGGCTGCAGATTCTTTGAAAGTGAACAAAAAGCCTTGGTGACCTGGCAGGTGTGCTGTGCTTAGCCTTTAGGATGGCTCCTTGACCGTGGATGGGGCGGACTTGCCGGCATTCCCGTTCTGTGCCTTGTAGCTGTTGAAACTAGGGGTGTGGATTGTCCTGATGCTCTTCATNGGGTGTTCGGCCGTTCTGAGTCTGCAGCGAGAAGGAGAGGTGGTGACCTTTCCCTGGGTAAGTGGGGCTCTGAAACTTGGAGGAGCCGTTAGAGACAGAGGGGATGAGGGAGGTAGAGTAAGTTATGCGACCTGTCTGAGGACCAAGAAGGGAGGAGGAAGGAATGGAGGTTTTAGTAGGAGGATTAAGAGGGTTAGAGCTGTCACCACTAGAAGCAGGTGCTGAGCTGCTTTTCCCAGAAGTGGGAGAAAAGGCTGGGATCTTAGAAGCAGGTAGGGTAGGAGAAGTAGCCTTATAGTCCCCACCAGCTTTCTTAGCACTTCCATTAGCCTGCAAATAAAGACGTCAGGAGACAGTTTGTCAGAAAGCCAGTAACACGATAAACCAACAGGACCTGGGAAAACAGCCCTACAGAGAATCAGAACTAACACTTGGAGGCCTGAGCCGAGTCCTGCAGCCATGGACTGGACCTGGTAGAAAACCCAAAGTGCCCAGCGGAGGGTGCATAGAGAGAGAGCCGAGAGAGCTTTGTGAGAAGGCGCGACCTACGTGTTACAGCCCAGCACTACGCCGGCCATGCTGCGCGTCCCGCCGAGGTTAATGTCACCCACTGCCACCTACGCCAACGGGTTAGTGTCCAGGGCTTCCTGCAAAGACTCTGAACAGAAGCATTCCCACTTCTCCAACGGAACCACCACATGAACCAAACGGAAAGTAAACAGGTAGTTGACATCCTAAAATTACAGCTNACAAACAAACAAACAACCCCAAACCCAGTCAAACTAAAAAAAAAGCAGCAGGTGTTTTATTGCAGACATGCATGCACAAGCATGGTGAAAAGATCAGTACTGTCATGCCCCCAGGATCCAGGATGTCCAGTTAGACCTCAGGCATCCGATATTTGGTATAATCTCAGTCAGTTACTGGAGTTTTTAAATAAACAAACAACATAAAATGTCCATCCAAACACCGGGTTTAGGGTAAAACTACCTGTCTGTACTGGCGTGGATCCTGCAGCTTGTGCTGTTTGCCTGATTTCTCCATGCTTCCTTGTCTAGTTTTTGAAGCCATGGGGACTGGCATCCGGCTTGTCTGGGAGGCAGCGCTGGAGCCCTGTGGAAACGAGTGGAGGGGCAGGGAGGGGAGACAAGGAGGCCTGGTCAGTGCCAGAGTGCCTGAGGAGAGGACTGCACACCATGCGCCGAAAAAAAGCCACAGTACTACATGCAGGGAAAGTTCAGGAGCTTCACACCGCAGGTGTTAATTTCCAGAATCAAATGGAGAAAACTGCTCAGCTACTGATCAGCCTGGATTTCATGTCAGTGACACTTGTCATTTCACACAGCAGATTATTCGACCCAGCTCCCCTGCATTTGCCCATCACCAATCAGCAGCAAAGATATAAAACCCCCAAAAACCAATGGTCTATTAGCTGTTAGACACCTCGTGGGGAGCCCAAACAAGCCACCTGAAAGGAAGCAAACAAATCACAAGACCCTCTTGTTTAATGGTGATTATTGCAGATTTTAGAAAGCAGCTGGAGGTTTGATTTCTTGGACTAAGGTACCTTACGTGAAGTGGCTGGGAGTGATGCAGGGGGCTCTACACCAGCAAGGCTCTCATCCAGCACTACACGCCCTCGGGATGGGGTCTCTGGTACTATCTGGGCAGAGAAGGGGACAGTGCTTCCCTCAGAGGTGTATGTGTTTTCAGGGACAGGTTTTGGACTCATTTCACTGATGGTGTTTTCCAGCTGCTTTATAGTCTGCTCAAGGCTGTCTAGCGTTCTGTATGTACTCTGCCGAATTTCATCAGTCCTCGACAGGGACACTGCAGCTCCGGAGGGTCCCTCTTGCTTCCCAGAAGGACTTTTATCACTTTCCTCAGACTGAGACCTAGTGATTTCAAATCTCTTTGCTTCCTTGTGCTGTTTCAAGGTCCCATCTTCCTCCTCTTCTTCATAGACCACAACCTGCAAGGTCTTCTTACCAGTCTTGGTTCCTGTCCGTATCGCCTGCGTCAGAGCGGCCAGCTGCTTTTTAGGGAATTTAAACTTAAATTTTTTCTTAGAATCCTGCCTGCTTCCCAACTGATCAGCAGAGTCTGAGTTTGCTTCTGTGTTTAGTCCATAGATCTGGCGGTATTTGTCAAAATTTGTCTTTGTGCTTTCCTCCTCTGCAGGAGGTCTGCTTTCTGCAGAGTCAGACTGAAGGTTAAATAGGTAGGGCCCCTGGGGACCATGAGCTGCAGAACGCTCTGTGGTTGCTTTTCTGTCATTAGCTACTGGTGACTCTTCCTTCTGCTTCTCAGAGACTTCATGTGCTTCATTTTCTTCCTCCTCCTCCTCTTCTATCTTTTCATCTGTCATCATTTTTTCCAATTCCTCATCACATTCCTCAAAGATTGTAGAAAGCCGTTTGTACGCTGACCTAATATCCATTGGTTCATCAAAAATGATGATGACAGGCTTTTTGTCCAGACACACCACTGGCTCTTCGCTGTCTGTGTTCTCAGGGATGCCCTTCTCTGATGCCACATCCTTCCTCCCGTCGATGTTGACTGTTTGCACGTCTCCTCCTTTCCGGCTGACTATGTCGTGAACTTCCCCACTCGAGAGCACCTGCACAGCTGTTTTAGTAATCATGAAGGCAATGTTTTCTGTGGGTGGGTTGTCTTCACTTGGAGAGCTGGCTGGAGAGTCTGTCTCTTCAACGCTGCCCACACTGTTTGCTCTGGACACTTTGGGTCTCAGCACAACCTGACTGTAGTTTTCTGCACAAACTTCTTGCTCCTGCAAGGAAGGTTGAGGCCCCACAGCCTCCTGTGTGTGCCTCAGGAGAGGGGCAACGCTGCTGATGGGGATGTGCTTGCCTGTGCTCTGCAAGGCTTCACCCTGCAGCATGCCCTGGTGAGCATCTCTTGACAGTCTGTAGTTTGGCTTTTGTTTTCCAGTCTCAATGGCTGGAAAATGTGATCCTAAGATATCTTGAGCCCCTCTTCGTTTGTCCTCCTCTGGCAAACTGACACCAGACAGGTTTGTGCTCATATTCTGAAGGTTTTTGTTAGAATAGTCTGTACTGTCTACAAACAAACCCTTGCTAAATGTAGGACTGTCATTCATTGAAAAGCCAATTTTACTGTCAGCTGTACTGGATGAATCAGAACCCAATTCTTCTTCAGTTCTCCCTTCCCTCTTCTCTTTAGGATGGTCACTATCTGTGGGAGATCCTGTTGTAGCCCCATACACCTAAGGGGGAAAGTTGGATTACTTAGTTATTCAGGGCTTTTATCTTTACAGGACTTTTTTTTTCCCCCAAGATTAATCTCAGGGGAAGCGCAGACCTCGTGAACTCACCACTCCATTTACTGCTGCAGAGACATGTCTCAAGCTGTCATCTGATTCCTGTCTTTCTTCGGGGCAAAATTCCAAATTCTGGCAGAACAGTGCATGATGTTACTGCTTTGTGCTATGCATTTGGTCAGGATGGGATCCTACCTCGATTTAACAAGGCCTCCAGAATATGCATAAGCACATTAATTACCTTATTTCCAACACAGTGCTCCATGTTCACCTTCCTGCTAACCCCTCCCCAACCCCCCATGCTTTTAGAAGATTGAAGCTGAAAGTCTCACAGTATCTGGTCACATTCTGCTGGGACACATCAAAGGGAGGGTGAGGTGGAAGGGCTGACAGTGAGTCTGGCTTGCCTTGAAAGGAAGTTTTATACCAGTAAAAGCTGCTTTCAAGTTACATTTTGTTCCTTCTAATGTTGGTGACACCTGAGCAGTGCTGCTCCATCACAATTAGTGTCATTACAGTCTGAGCACTTCTAAATCCTTGCTGCAGCTTAGAAGTATTCCATCAGAATTACCTGTGGCACTCTGTGGTGCCTGTGGAAGTGCAGAATGAAAATATTGAGCTACATTCACTTACAGCAGAAATGCCAAACACCAAACAGAGAGGTCATCCACTGGCTCAAAAGAAGTATGTTTATTCTCAGCAATGAAATTTCAGGGAGACTTTTTTCTTTATTTGCAAGTGAGGACCCCTGGAAATGCTGTTTCATAACACCAGGCTTTTCTCTGGGGTTTGGTTTAAGTGCTAGTGACAACTTAGGAGAAACACCAATCATCAGGGTGAGGGACTGACCTGAGGAGACACCAGGACTATGAATAAGAGAAAATCTACAGACAAAAGAAATCTCACCAAGAAGGAAAGTAATTTGGCCTCGAGTGCCTGAAGGCAATGAACCAAAAGCAATAATGCTGACATTGCCTGCTTGAGACTAGAAGCTGACTCCTAACACACCAGAAGGACAGATTATACTTATGTGAGCATCAAGACGTGCAGAACAGTGAGGAGCATTGCCCTCCCAACTGAGATGGATGAGTGACAGTGCAGAAATCCCCAGGTTTGGCTGTGCATGCACACCCCATGCATACAGAGGTTCACCAGGTATAGTTCCTACACCTCATGTGAGGTTTTCTTATGCACTATTGGAGGATTTTACAGAAAAACTTCAGTCACAATCAAAACACAGAAGCAAGTCACTCATACACCAGAGTCACAGTTCACCTCCACAAAGGCTTGTTCAGCAGCAGCAAGGCTGCACAGCAGCTCCATGGATACCTTGACATCCCTCCTATTTCTAGAGGAGGAGCTCTCATACAAACCAGCACAGCTGCGAGGCCTCGGGGCCAGACTGGCACTGTCTGCACCTCGTGCTGAGAGGCACCTTGGGAACCAAACACCAGGGCTTGTGATGCCCTGGCCTGCTCAGTGCTCAGCACCTCCCAGTCCCACGACATGTCAGACCCCCCAGAATTAGGCCAAGTCACTCAATGGCACTTGTTGCCTCTGGATATGCTGACTGAATATCTTTTTTTAGCAAGTTCCACTTCTAGTTCCAAGCACCAGTGAAACACCTCATGGTGTCCTTGTACAATGTATCTCATTTTAGGAACTTCCGCTTTTCTACTAAAAAAATAAAACCACAACAAAACCCATTTCCTCAATGATTCTATCATGACCATAATGTTCCATATTTAAAGCCAATAAACACTCTGTCATGTCAGATTACAAAACCAGACCTCATTAATCTTAATTTCCTGGACTCTGTGTTATTCAAGTAAATATCAGTTTATGGCAATTACTTGGCAGCACCTTTCAAAGTTTCAAATGCTTCACCTTTCAAATGTTTGTGCTACAGGATGTGCAGTGTCCTGAGCGATGACCTAGGATTTCATATAACAATATGCCCTTATTCTGACAACAGCAGTAATGAGGATGAATTCACTTTTTTTTTCTCTGTAACACTGTCATACACACAGAACAGTTTGTCTTTTTTCCCTCATACCCAAGAACCTGTACCCTCACCCAGCCAGCTTTTTGCAGCTTTAGACCAGAACTGCTGTTTGGGCAGCTCCAACACAAGTCCTTGAGTGCAACTGCCCTGCCCTGGCAGCATTTGCACACACACACACACAAAATGCAAGAGAAGGTTGAAATGCTGTGCTGAAGAGCTGTGTTTCCCTGCCCACCATACCCACCTTCACTGCAAACCAGCTGACAAGTTGTCATGCCTGCATAACCCCCTAACCCCAGCAGTGATGCAGCTCCTTACTATTAAACAAAAAAAAAGGTCTGCAAGGGCAGAAATACTTGTCTTTTTCTTGTCCTGCACATTGGCTGCCTGCCAAATCAAATCAAATTAATTGGCAACTGCAGTCCACACGCAGCTGTGAGATTTAACCTTGAGCTGCCTACAGCCCCAGACACACAGCCCCTCTTCTCAGCCCCATGACTGAATTTTGGGAATTAACTTTCAGCATAAGGGCAAATTCCTCCCATCCACTTTGACTCGGTCATCCAATAAACTGAATGGGATTTCTGAATATCTAACAACTATTTCTGGAACCAACAAACGAAACAAAATAAAGCACAAATTTAGAGCCACAAAACTGGCTCTAGAAACTGAGAGGAACCATTAATTCTCCTCAAGCTTAGGACAGATGGTTCATCATCCATCACCAGAACAGTAGGGGAAGGATGTTCTAAGTAATATGAGCACCTCTGACAGAAACTGATGGATCTTGTTTTGATTTCATAGAATCGTAAAACTTCATGCAACCATTATACAAGTGGTATTGAGACACATAATATAGTTTAATATAGAGTTCTGTAGGAGCATTTCTGAGCCATATGGAGATGATAGGAAGGAAACCACTGGGCAGTGGTGGGTGGGGGTTAAAGAGAACAGGACAGAGGATATAAGATTAGTTTTGAAGGAAAGAAGGTTATGCCAAGACCGGGTGGCATGTCTACAATTGCCACTTGTTACCTTCTTTTCCTTGTGATGCATTAAAGTCCCAGGCCTTATGTCTTTAACATGTGTATCATTTCTGGACTGTTCAGCATGACTGTTTGAGTTTACATCCATAAAAGAGCACTTCTGGAAAGCCTAGGAAATAAATACTGCAGGTTATCAGGAGACCAAGAACTTTTACACAGAAATATCTGGAGATGACCAACTATAAAGAGAGCGCTTGTTTTTAACAGTCACGGCTCAACAATGTTTTCTACAAGCTCATGAGATAATAATAGAGATTTCAGAGTATCATATTAAGAGAAGCAGGGCATCCCTTCCAGCCTGTCAAGACTCTAACACCAGGCTGATCTCAGTGCTCCCTGTAAGGAGGAAAAGCTTGATTTCTGAATTTGCAAACAATGGAGACCCACAGAGGTGCTACAGACTATCCAAACTCAAGTAGGAAGCCCATGACAAGCTTGGGGTTTGGGACAGCCCCTATTTCCTTGTGGCTGATTATCATGTAAGAGTTACATAGCTCCACTTCCCCCACACAGACTGTTATTAAAACTTTAAACATGGAGATGTGCCTTTGATCAATCACACATTCTTTGATGATGAACCATGAACTGACTGCCTCAACCTATGGCTTTGAGGACACTGGCCTCCCACCATGCATCCCCCAGGGCATGGCCCAGACTTTTCAGCCATTTATTTTGCTGTCCTCCTTTAATTTCCTTTGAGTTTTTTATCCAGCTGGCTCCCAGATCTGGAGGAGCAAAACTATCACTGCCACTATGACTGTGCAGTGCAGGCAGCAAAGGTGCCTCACCAGAATTTCCATGGGTCCCTGCTGGGACGTGGCCTGCAGGCACTGAGATGTGCAGGCAGGACACAGCAAAGAGGGGGAGTGCTCACAGGAGTCAGACACACCATGACACGCAGTAAGATTGCATTTTCACACCACATATTAGGGAAACTATTTGATTCCTGGCAACTTATTAAACTAATAGCCCTGATTACAGATTAGAATCTGTAATCTGCCTGTTCTTTAAATACTCTGCTCTTCATACGTATTGCATGTTTACTCAACATCAGAGAAGTAAGGATAAGAAAAAAAAAATCAGGATGTAAACTTTTTTCTGATTTTCCATTACATCCTATTTGTATGTGTTAATAGACTGGAGTACCTAAGATGATATGAAACTAATAGAAAAAATAGTCTTGTTCCTCACAATAGAGGATATGGACTTTTCCCCAACTTACCCATTTGTTAGACCCCCCATGTGATGTGACTTTGAGTTAAGCATCCTCAAAGTCCTTCAGGCTTTAAGTGTCAAAAATGCTATTTCTCTTTGGTTTTTTTTATCATCTTTGCTCTGAAATATCTACAACAGTCTCCAAATAGTTTGTGCTACAGCCACTGATTATTAAGATGCCTTTTCCTGCTACATTAAAAATATCCACATTGCACTCAAGTTTCTTCTGAACCTTCATATTCTTAACAGGCTTTTCAAATGGGAAACACATGGATACTTAGTCATGGATGCAGCAGCACAGTGTGGATCTCACTGATTCTGTACACAGACATAAAAACACATCACACTTTCCCATCTACACCCAAAGCAGACCATTTTGTGGCAACAGCACTGACCTGGGAGTTCCTGTCAACTTGTTACTGCAGCTCCTGCTTCTTTCCAAGACATACAGTTGTGTTATATAGTTGTGTGGCCTGTGTTGTTCTTCACGTGGACTTTTTAGTTCAGCAAAACATTATGACTATTAAGACTGCTATCATGTCTCTGTTGTCATATTTCACTGATCTGAATTAAGATTATTTACACAGTAAGGATTTTAAACGTATTTCCAGAGAGACATTGGGCCTGTTGCTGCTCCCTATGAGATCTGTCTATGAACACCTGCATCAAGGTCAGTGCTTTCAAAACCAGACGGGTCTCAATTATGTTGCAATAGGGTTGGCTTTTTTTGGTATACTCTGAGGTGCCAGATTTTTTTGAGAATGTTGTGTGATGCTTGATCAAATGCCTTACTAAAACGTCTATAGGTATACAATTCAGTTTAAGCAGTCAAACCTGTTACTTGATCAGAGTGTTGTTTCCTTTGACAGCTCCCTGTTCCATTACATTGTGCTCACTGGCATAGCTGTTTATGTCTGTCCTTTAGTTCTTCCATGATTGAATTCCATATCTTGTTTTTCATCTTTCTACCTATGACTGACATCAAACTAATGAGTCTGTAGCTCTTAGATCAGGCAATCTGCCCCCTCTAAGACATGGTACTCTGTTAAGCTTCTAAAATATACCTGGTATTTGGTATTGGTTTAAAATGAGTATTGCTAGCCCCCAAAGCTAGCATTTAAACACCCATTCCCTGCTGAGTAACCATGCTTATTTCTCCTCCTTAGCTTCCCTCAGCCCCTCTTTCCATACCTTAACCTCCACTTCATTGTCCCCAGCTGCAAGGCAGAGGCTGCTTTCCCAGAGGCAGAGATGCTGTGACAGCATCTGTGTCCCCAGCTCTCCTGTCCCACTGGTCACCAGCACACAGAGGGGGGTAAGGGTGAACTGCTGCTCTCAGGACTGCTGGGTGAGAGCTGAGGGAAGGAGCAGGGTGCACCCAGCAGATTTAACAGCCACTGCTCAGTGCCCACGTCCCCTGTGCTCTGAGTGCTCCCTGGGCAGCACCGAGCCCCCCTTGGGCAGGTGGGCAGCAGGGATCATCTCATGGCAGTGCTCTGGAATACCAGAAGTTATAGCCAGATAGGCTGATCCACATCTCCTTTCCTCATGTGGTCATGGAAGAGGACAGAGGGTACCCCTGGGAAGCTGGAGCTCACTGATGGTAGCTGGAATAGTTGGCATTTTCTGCAGCATTGCCATCACTGCAGTGAACTGTCCTGTGTGACGTCAAGTGAAGAGAGCACTCCTCTACTGGCAGAGTGAGGTACCAGGTACACCTCAGGGATTGGACAATGTCTCAGTGTTCAAACATTCTGGGAACCTCTGGACCTTGCCCACCAAGAGCAGACTCAGTTATTCTCTGCTCCACCAAAGTCAGCACAGATGATGGAGGCTCTCAGCACCTTCCCAGACTGGTACTAGGTGAGCAACACTAGGCCAGGGACAACCACACTGAATGCACAGCGAAGTTTTACGTGTCCCATTTGCATGTGCAGGCTCCTCCAGGAGCAGCTACTACATTCTTGACCCCTCTCTCAGCTCCAGACCTCTTGAACAAAATTTGTCAGTACTTACACAAAGTGTACCACTCAGTGCAACAAAGTGAGGCTAGCAGACCTACTTTCTTCTTGTTCTGGAAATTGCACTGAGGCCCTAGAAGTGATATTGGACACAGAGGTCCTCATGTGCAACCCAAAAGGCATACCTGTAATTCTGCCATTATCTTATCTCCTTCCTCTTCCTCCTCATCTTTTGCAGCTGGTGTTACAGCATGCCCTGTGCTCCGAGACAAAGCCTGGTCCTCTTTAGGGGCTTTGGATTGTGCTATTTGCCCAGAATCTTCACTGCATTCCTACAAGGGGGTGAGAAAGCACAGACAGATAACACAGTTGCACCCTCCTGATGCAAAGTAAACAACAAAAATGCAACACTACTGCAACTCCCCTCTTGTAAGGACTCTCTTCCTTCTACTTCATCAGTTCAAAAGCAACCAATATTGCTGATGTGATTATATGTTCACAGATTAAAAAGCTTCCTAAATTGGACTTCCCTCCATTTTCTTCCCCAGAACAGATGGGAAAAACAAGCCCAAAAAAACTAATTTGCAACATTTCTGTAAAAACACTCTCAAATCTGACCTGATCTTCTCCATCTGTTTAAGGCATGCTTTTTTTTTTGTATTTTTAATCTTCTTACCACTCTAAATGAAAGCAGCCTGTGATTTTCCTGCTGCATTGCTATGAGATAAGAGCAGCAAGACTCCTGTAAACAGAACTGATCAAATCTTACTTGTTCATTTGGCCTAACAGAAGTGCCTCCTGGTGAGCAGTTTCAGCAGCTCTCCAGGACATAGCCCTCCCTCAGCTTTTGTGCTTTATAGGCCCAAGGCTGTGTATTGTCTCTTTGCCAACATTTCATCAGGAAGGAGTCTGACTGCCTAGAGTATGGATCACCGGACCTTGAGAGCAGCAGCCTCTTTCCTGGCTGTGTAGATGACATCTCCTGATCTCGTTGTGGTCAGTCCCGACCCTGGCAGGTAACTGCGCCGTGGAGGTGGAGGAGGTGGGGACTTGGTCAGCTTGTCATTATCCTGTTCTCCATCAGGAGCCTCTTCTGCAGGTAAACAGAGCAGCACAAAGTAAGCACAGGTGAAGGAGAGGAAAATAATATTTGCATGCCTGCCTCAACTGGAAAGGAAAAAAATGTCCTAAAAGGTGCTGTTGCTGAATATACGAACAGAAACACATTTGATATTCAAGTGCAACTGCCTCGAATGAAGTAAACAATGCTGTACTTGCACAGAGAAACAGGGACACTTCACCCAGAAATTTTCAGCAAAACTCCTGTCCTCCAGGCCCCTGTACCTGGGTGTCAGCCATGTGTACAAGGCAGAGCACACATGTGAAGAAGCATGAAGTACAAGTGCTGGGTACCCACTTACAGACAGTGCCCCTCAGTCTCCTTTGACAGCAAGGCCACTGACACGGATATGAGTGAGACACCAGCCTGGAGGCTTCTCATTGTTCTCAGCAATTCTGAAGCAACCAGCACATGCTTCTGCTCTGCCTGGGAGGTGCTGCTGGCAAGGTGCGAGGAGCTGAAGAGTTCTGTCCATCTCATAGTTGGACACAACTAGCTACGGTCACACAAAGGCTGAGTGAAAATGTAAGCAATACTCTAGAGATGCCACTTCTGCATTTCAGGGAGTCCTCTGACCTCAGAGCAGGGCAGGGGATCACCAGAGGCAACTGCCATTGCTCCACTTCTGAGGGAGCATCTATTTTCTCTTAACTTGCTATAATTCCAGGAATGTACAGTTTCTGCCTTTGAATTATCATATAAGAGCCCTATATATATTTTGCTAACCAAGAAGATTAAACTACCAAAGCAGAGCCAGCCTTTGCTTTCTGAGGAGAGACTTCCTAGAGAAGACCAGTTCCAAACTGGCATTGCCTGCCCCTGAGGATGCTTCCTCAGCAGCTGCCACTTCCTCCTCCGCACTGTCCCTGGACAGCATTATTTCCAGAAGCAGCATTACCCTGCTCATGACCTGTCCCTGTGTGTTTCTGGTTACAGGCTCAGGATCATAAATATGGCAGCAGCCACTATTTTCACACTGCTGTTTACAGTGTTTGTTTCCAAGAGCAAAAGAATGACCTTTCTGCAGCTACTCAGTGTTACATGAACAGCTGGAATAAATATAATCCAGAAAGATAAAACATCCTGCTTTTGGGATTACCCAGCTGTTTAGGGCTAAGAGTTCCCTCTGGGAAAATTATTGCATAACTGCCCTCTCCTGGGGCTCCTCCAACACTCCAGCTGGCCCTGGGGAATGGAAGGAGCCCTTGTCTGACCCGGTCTCATCTTTGTTTCCTTCTTAGCTCAAATGTTCTTTGAAGCTGCTTAAGCTTAAAGAAATGTTCAGTTGTATTATCTCCCTCCCTGGTTATCTGGCATTCACTTGCAGGATTGCAAGAAGAGTGCATTTCCAGATGCACTTTACATTAGACTACTTCTTTGGTCAATACACATCATTCAGTTTTTAATTACATCAAATGTACTTCTGCTGTAAAATCAGAGTAATTCTCTAAGATGGTGTTTAGCAGACTGTGATGTAGGGCCTTTGCAAATCCCTACTCCTTTTAATGGGCACAACCCATTGCCCTCAAACTGGTAGTGACTCTGACTGCAAGAATTCCAAGTTTTTCTCCCATTTAATGAGAGCAAGGTTGGATGAGAGACACGGAGGGCACAAAGAAAATACGATTCCTAGCATCTCATTCACATCTCTGATGCACTCATCCATCTCTGTCTTCAAAATGGGAGATAAAAAGGAGGAACACAGACAAGAAATACTGTCACAGAGCGTGGCAGGTGCCCTGGTTATCAAAGGCTAATCCCTCTCCCATCCCTTAGCCAGAGGCATTAAGGAGAGGTTGTGATGGGGTTTGCTCATGGTCAGTGCAGTGACCCTAGGCTGGTCATAAAATTCCAAGGATGGATTTCTGTTTTATTTACTAAACAATTCTATCTCCCCAATATAAATGGGAAGGAAAAAAAATAAACTTCAGAGGAAAAAAAATTGCAGGGAAGATCTTACTCTGTTTTTTTTTTTTTTCCTCTGGCATATTTAAAGAGGGAGGAATAAATGAACAAATTTAACTCACTAAGGCTGAGACTGTCCATGAGCAAAACCTACACATTATGGAATCTTCTTTGGTGCCAAAGGGCTCAGCACTTCTGTGAACAAAATGGGAGTTGTTTGTTGTCAGCTGTTTCTCTAAGCTGCAGCATTTTTCAAGAGGCACAGATAGATGGGAATTAATTGCTCCTACAGACTTCTACTTTTACCAAAATAAATCCTTAAGGTTTCAAAATAAGAATGCCTGCCTTGAGACAGTCAGATAAACTCTCTTTAATGGAAGTTACTGATCACTCACCACTTGCAAAAATCAGGGTGTTCTCACATATGAAGGCACAAAGAGAGATGAAGGCAACCAATTTCTAATGTACACGTTAGAAAAATCACATTTTTCACTGAACAATCTTGATATAAAGATGAGTTAGAGTCAAGATGTTAAAGAAATATTTACGAAGTCACATGGAAAACTGTAAAGTATGCAATTTTATTTTGTTTTGTGCTTTGCAGAAAAAAAGAAAAAGAGTCTTCAGTGGGAGAGGTTCTGTGTGGAGAATGAATGAGACAACACAATCTGGCAACATGATCTATTTGGGTTCTGCAGTTGAGCCAACAGAAGGCTCTGCTTATTTATGGCCCAAATTTTCCATGTATTGTATTGGGAGATAGGTGGTCTGTGTCTTTTCTTATGCTGCTCTGTTTTCAAGTCTACAGTCTACTGGTACTGAACTTTTCATCCTCAGTCACAGAAGAGCTGAGTGGCATGTGAGATATTTAATCAGATAGTGAGGAAAAGTTTTGCTGCTCCTGTATTTATGTTAGTATTGCAAGATTCATTATGCACAACAGAAGGCAAATGTCTTAATCTCATCAAGCTTGTTCTTAAATCTGCTGGCTGCACACTGTGCAAAATTGTACTCTAGAAGTGGATTACTTAACTATGCGACTTACAAAACTTCTCAGTTACTGTGCTCTGCACTTTTAAAGATGTCACAGCTCACTGCACCCATATGGTACTTATTTTCACTGACTTCTTCTATTTATGCCACACATTATACAAGCTAATTGTGTTGATAGCCAGTAATCTCACTGAAGGTGCCAGAATTCTAAAATTATTTTATGAGGTTCAACAGAATTTATTTTAAACATGTATGCTGCAAAACATCCAAGAAGCCAAAACTTGGCAGCGTCAAAGGTACACCCAGAACAAAATGCTGGATCTGAAAACACTCCTCCCAAATTCTATATGAATTTGTCTACACAACCCCTAGAGCATTGTTTTTCAGCTCTTTACTTTGCTGGCATGCCAACCCGTGGAGTGCAGCATGCAGCTCTGACCTCCACAGCTCCAGAAGGACAAAGTGGAGTTGAACAAGGGTGAGTGAATCTAGCCTGGGGAGGGAGCAGCTGGCCTGGATGGAGGCACCAGAAAGGCTGGAAGTTCACAGTTGGAAGTCTGTGGGGCAGACTCCAGGAGACCCCCAGGACATGATAAAGGTTTATCCACTGCCTTCATGATTTTATAAAGGAAATGAAGAGCTGTTTGCCAAATTGGAGACTATTGGAACTATAGGGAATTCAATGAAGCTGGTAGGATACCAGCTTAAAAGAGATGAAGGAAAGCTTTTTCACAAGATGGGAGCTTGCTGCCACAGCAAGAAGATGCACACAGTATAAGCAAGTATAGAGGAATTTTGGATAAAAGTTCTATAATGGATATGAAAAGAAGGAGATTTGGATATTCCTTTTAAAATCACATGGAGGGGCTAGAAGACTACTGGCAGAAGGCAGCTGGGTTCTGTGCTCCCCACACACAGTGTCTCCAATTGCCTGTCAGAGATGGAGCTGGAGGGACATGCATGTGTAGCTGGGTAAGAATTTTACAGCTGATGTGTGTTAGGCTGATGGGATAAATCCAAGGTTTGGCTGAGGCATCTTTTTTGCTCCTCGGATTTTGAATGAATTCAGACATGGATTTGTATGCTAAATTGTGAAAGAAATAGTCTGGAAGGACATCTCACCATCTTGCTACCACAAAGTAGCTCTACTTATGTAATTCTAGTTCAGTGCTAGTCTAAACCTTTCTGTCTAGTATGGGGACCTTGAATCCTCCTCACTGCCTCATGTAGCTTCAGTGCTTCATTTTCCTTATCTTTATGAGGTTTTTTCCTAATGTCTAACCTGGATCTTCCTGCTTGCAATTGCCAGCTTTTACTGCTGTTCTATCTACATACAGCAGGTTATTCTTGCTTTTTAAAGCATTTTTTTGTGTATTCAGAGATTGTTTTGTCCTTCCTCAAGATCACAGCAATCTATAAACTGAAAACATTCTAGAAAGTTGGAAAAATAACCTCTCTTTTCCAGATATACAACTCTTTATCCCCATTTACTCTAGCAAACCTTACCTGAGACTTCCAGCTTTTCTGCTGCATCCCCTTTAGGCAGGGCTGCTGGCTGGGGAGGCATCTCCAGGTTAGGAATGGACTTCATTATATTGGCCTGGGCCTCTTCCAAGAGCTTTTCAAATTCCTTTCCATTATAGTGATCAAGGTTTTGTCTTTTCTCTTCCCACTTCTTTTCAGCTTTCTAGACAAAACCAGTAAAGCATCTATTTATTTTTCTGATTTCCATTGTGATTACTTACTTAAAAATAAATTCCATGTGTAAACATTATAGATCAGTATGGATAAATTCTTTAAATTCTAGTCAGCAACTAAAGGAAATACATGAACAGTAATTGCACACTGTTCTGACCTATACTGTGCTAGGTTTGGCACAAACACATGCCAGACTGACAGTGGACACTGCTCAGGAACAGAGGAACAAAGGCAAAATTTAAATCTGGATCTCTGCCTTACAACATCACACTGGTGATTAAAGTGCCTGTCTGTAATAAGACACAGCAGTTCACCTCTGGGTTTTCTCAATATCTCTGTGTGAAACCATTGGAGCCTCACATTCTTTCACTTTACTCCTCCATAGTAAGGGATACGGAGATTTAAAGAATGAACAAAACCCATGTATGAAAGTGTTGCCAGAGAATTGCATGCTATTGGTTCAAAATCAGGTATTCTAAAATTTCTAAAATAGAATTCTATCTGGTTTTTTTTAATAAAAATAATTTTTAAAACAGTTACCTAATTTTGGTTACATGTAATTTTTCTGCTGTATTTAAAATCATAGAATAGTTCGGGTTGTAAGGGACCTTTAGAGGTCATACAGGCCAACCCTTCTGCAATGAGCAGGGACAAAGTCAGAGGGTATCTTCAGAAGTACAGTCCAATTAGAGCTCAAGCACATAAATCCCCAGAACGCATTTGAAAAGTCCCACCTGCAGCCTCAAGAGTGAGCCTGGGAGCTCAGACCCAAGGAGAGGACCCCTGGCTGAGCAGAATGCCCCGTACCTCAATGGACACAGCTCGGTTTCTGGTACTGGCACTGTGGATTTCCTCGATGAAAAGGCTCTGCATGGTGGTGCCGTTGACAGACACCTGCGGTGCTGGCGTGGGCTGGGCTGTGGCTGGGGGCTCCTGCAGGGCTGGGCTGGCTGAGGGGTGCCCCTCGCTGGGGGCAGAGCCCAGGGCTGCCGAGTGCTGGGACGGGCGCATGACCACGGGCGAGCTCTGCGCGTGGTGCACGGTCAGCGCGGACACCGGCAGCACCTCCGGCCGCACGGACGGCGCCGGCGGCTCGGCCGGCGCTGCCAGGTTTGGCTGTGCAGGGCCCTGGGGGGGCTTGTGCTCCTCCGGCGTTTTCAGAGGGTCAGCTGCAGT
Organism: Thryothorus ludovicianus; assembly: GCA_013397245.1. NCBI lineage: Eukaryota > Metazoa > Chordata > Aves > Passeriformes > Certhiidae > Thryothorus > Thryothorus ludovicianus. The sequence goes on along the minus strand of VZTB01012118.1, from coordinate 316,592 downwards.
GGGCTTTTCCACAGCAGGGTATTGCACGGCTTGGGATGGATCCACACCCCTCAGCAGTCCTTCTGTAACGTGTCTGCCCAGCCAAATTGAACACAACATGGTTAGCACACAGCACACGTACTGTTTACGTAACAATAAACACTTGCAAAGAAAAAGCACCTCCATCAAAACAGCCAAAATGGTGGTGTTTTTGTTTTCCTCACGCTCTCAGCTTTCTCTCAGAAATTTGGAGAAATTTGGGCTCAGAATTTTAAAAGGCCACTCTAATTCTGATGGTTTTGCCTTCCAAGGTGTTTACAAACCTTCAGTGATGTACATTTGGCAGTTTCTGATCAAACTAAGAGTTACAGTGGGTTGATTTTAGAGTGAGAATGGAAATCAGTTGATGAAACTGTATACAATGCTGAACAAGATGGTCCTGGACTAGAAGGACAGAAAAGTGAAGCTACATATAATGAGAGGCAGCAGTCTGGCACATTGTCAAAACAGAGCCTTCAAATGAAGGTTATGTCTCAAATGATACTTCACAAAGGTTTTTCCTGTCAAGAGTGTGGGGTAGGATGAGCTGAGGACGTAAAGAAGTAACTATTTCTGGCAGCTAGCTGTGAAATGTCTGAGCTTCTGAGTATTGCAATGCCATGAGTTTTCCCATTATTGAAACAGACTTTATAAGGCTTAATATGCAATTTTGCTGCAAAAAATTACTTTTAGTATAACTTTGGTATCTATAGCTTATTGCTCTATTTTTCTTTGCAAGACAGGAAATAACTGTCATAATTTTTAAGAAAAGAAACTAATGTGAAAGGCTATAGATGTTTGTCTGCACGGGAAAAAAAAGTGATGGCTCTTGGAAAACCTGTTACATAAATCATTTTATCCATCTGCCAGTACTGCCAAATCTGTTTTACATATGCTCCAGGATATATAGCAACACTGCCAACCCTACAATCCTTAGAATAATGGTAGTGACAAAAGGCTCATGATATACATTTTCCTGTAATTGAACTAAAATTGAGACTACCACCACTGACAGTTTTGAGCAAGAATTACATGCAATGTCCATTGAGTTACATAAATCAATCACTTCCTGCTCATATATTCTGACAAACATGGCTAACCACTGGCACTTAGTGGACATTAAGTTTTATCTAATCTTTCAACTTTCTCTAATGCATCTTCCTTGCAAAGAAGAGAAAAAGAATTAGAAGTGTATTCTTTCAAAAGGTTTGGATACCTTTATCCACTTACACTATTTTCCTATTTTATTTCTTACTGTTACATTTTAGGGAATTAACCTTTCAGTGTCAGAGAATATTTCTGTTAGCTTAAATTGCTGTAAATATCTGAAGTTAATTAGCTCAGATATGGGACTGTTGCCACTCTAAGTTTTCTCATCCAGGCATTTCCCAAATCCGGAAGTGCTGACTTGAGAGACATCTAGTTTCAACTGCAAGATCTCAGTGACTGCAGCTGTTGGTCAAAAAGCACAAAGCACAGGAAAGGCTAATTTGATTTCCCTTGAGAGGGGTCTAGGAATAAACCATAAATATTGCAAGCAAGCTGAATTTCTCAGATTTGCCATGGGCAAAGGCGAGAACACAAATCCAAAAGCTGTTCCATCCCTGCTTGAGGAAATTCTTTAAGCCTGAAGAAAAGAAAAGCAATCACCTCCTGAGCACGGTAAGGACATCGGTCATGCTGCGCACACGTTTCAGCAGGCTGTCCAGCTTGTGTGGCTCTTCCTTTAGGAACCTCACAGCTTCTACCTCAATCCGCAGGATCGCTCGCATTTTATTTTGCAATGTTGGGAACTCTCCTGCAAAGAAAACAATTGTGAAGCTGGAGAGGAAATGATAAAAGCCCTGGGCAGTAGAAGACGACTGGGTGAATGTCAATTACTTGAATGTCTATCTCTCTCCAGGGGCCATGCAGCAAGCTCCCTAATCCCAGCTTTAAATCTTTTTGGAAGTGAAAGTTAATGCCTCCAGATCAAAGGCAAAGCTGTTCTCTGTGGTTAAAAGAAATAAAAGTAAAAGGGGAAAGTACATACCTTTCAGGGTAGCAACAGCTTCTCCCACTTGGCGCAAAAGAAAGGCTCCATCTTCAACGTCTTTCAGTGTAACTGTCTTGCTGGAAGCAGCAGAGTCCTTCTTCAGGTCTTCTACAAATGTCTCCAGCTCGCTGGCAAAAGAAATAACATGGAAAGAAAATTTACGGAGGACTTGCATGTTGCAAGCAAATATGTGGACACTAATGGAGTAAACTCAACCAGAAACCTCAACTGTGGCACCTTTAAATCTGACACCACAGGCTAAACAAATGATAGGATACCATGAGGACTCTCATAGCACAGGAATAGGCTCGCAACTAGCCCAAGTCATTGACTTCTGTGACAGGCTGTAGATGTGCAGAACATCTTGACCTGAGGGCAGCTGTGCTACAAAGGGCAGGTGGGCTGGTAAAACACACGGAACAACCAGAAGCCCTCTTGGGACACAAGTGCTCGAAGGGAACAGACATTCTGTGCCACTACATCCCGTACTGGTTTGCACCTTGTGTTTTCTCTTTGTTGGTGACATGCAGTAGAATGCCCAACACTTAAGAAACAGCCCAAAAACTGGCACCAAAGGCCTCCTGATGCAACCTTGTTTATCTGTCAGGTACTGCTAGACAGGACACAGGATCCTGTTTCTGTGAATAGCCAGACTGAAACAGCAAGTGTGAATTGTTTGCAGCTCTTGCTCAGCACTTGGATTTAAGAGCGAATCACTTCAGAGTTTTTTCCAACCACTGCCATTCTATGCTTACTCCAGCTCCATCTGGTGCTGCCTTCTCACCAACATTTTTTCCAGTCTTTCCATACTTCATATAAAATTTTGCAATACTCCAGGCACATAAACTCTGTTTTTGTTTGGGGAGGGGCCACTTCTTTCCATTTGAGCTTGAGATGACATTGCTTAGTTGGAGTTTTCCACAGATACATAAAATTTTCTCAAAAAAAACCCCAACCCTGAGATACTTTATGGGCAACAACACAAACATCCGTGCAAACACCTTAAAAAGATCATCTCTTGAATATCTAGGAGAAATTAACTTCTGTTAAGATACCAAAATTATTCACAGGAATATTCAAGGAAGCAGCTTAATTGCAGAGGGAAAAAAATGCAATGGAAACTCTGAACTGACAAATCAGCTACTCATTTGAACCTAATCTTAGGCATCATTTCTCACATCCATCAGGGATCAGTTTTGCAACTGCTGTAAGAGAATCAAGGTACAAGACGATTGCCAGGAAGGGAGTGGGAGAAGCCTGCCCTCTGCACCATCTGCAAGTCTTGCATTTCCACATATTTCCCTTCCACTGCCATGCAAAGCCAGCCATTTCCCAGACCCATCTCAGTGACATGGGGAAGAAAAGTAGGTGGCCAGTAACGGGATAATAATGAAGAAAATTCTTTACAGCACTACTGTACATGTAGGTCAATTTAAACCAGAAGTGCTGTCCCACAAAACAATCCATGGCAACACAGAAGTATTTCTCATATACAGAGAAACAGAAACAGGATCTGAACACGAAACAGGATCTAAGCATGCACAGCAAAGAGTTCATTTCAATCCAAAACTACGAACTTTAGAGACTAAAACATTATTTTGAATTGGGAATCCTAAGCTGTGTCTGAACGGATAACAAACAAGTGGAGGCAAATGATCCTGTTCTTACTTTAAGACCATTTCTCCCAATGCCCCTGCCTTCAGGGGAGTCCCAGTTCCCACCAGCACAAGCAGACTTGCGTGAAGCAATCCACTGGACCACACGATGGCAGCAAGGGAACGCTTCTAAGGGTATTTTTCCGGGTATTTTTCCAGAGAAGAGGCTGCTAAAATGCTGGTATCTGCTGCCTCTGCCTTTGCAATAAAGGGCAAAGACACACTCAAGTTGGAACTGGAGAAAGAATGTGGCCTTTTGTCACTGTCACCAATGCAAAGGCTCCTGCTCCACAGGATGCTGCTTTTGGAATCATGGGGTATCCCTCCCCACTTTTGTAGATCAGCACTGGAAAAGCAGCTCCTCTGATATTTGCATCTACCAGGTGACAAAAAAAGATAAAGGAAGACGCTTAAATTTGTCCATATGTGTAAAGAAGAGAAAGCAAAACATAGAACAATAGTACAATGTTTTGGTAGGTTTATGCTTGTTTGAAATGTAGGAATAAAAGAAGGACTTAGAGGTAGCTGACAGTGGCTCACTTTCCCCTTTGTTCTTGGAGCAGAAATGGAAGGGTAATCACAAACCCCTTTGATTCCATACATTGTTAAACAGGACAATTGATCCTGAAATTACCTGGGGGTGCCATATTACACTGCTTCATGTTGCTAACTGCAAGGGAAAAGAAACTTCATCTCTTAGGACCCAAAGACTGAAACAGATTTGGTGGTCCCTAAAATTTCTTTTCTCTCACTGAGGGAAACACTTGGCTTTATAGATTGGTCTGAGCAAATTAGCAAGGTATACACATTAATGCAGTTTCAGAAGGTTAATATAAACCGTTTTTCTGCATCTATTTTCTACATAGGGAAGTCTAGGCAACTCTTGTACTGAGATCTTTCTTTAGGCAGAAAAAGCCTCAGAGGATCTGCCTCACACTGCAGTATCAGTAGAACAGGTTACAAAACAAACTGACAAAATTAATGGTAACAAATCACCCAGAGCAGATGGTATTTGCCCTGGAGTTCTATAGCATCTCGAGGCTGAAACAGCTGAACTATTAATGCTAAGCATCTAACTTCTTGATGATAATTTCTTTGGTACCAGATTAATGGAAAGTGTCATAAATGATACAAATAAAAAAATTTTAATGGTATGGGGATATTCTGGGAACCGTGCTCCGGTGAGACTGACCCAGACCAGTGTAATGTATAGGTATCAAAATAAAGAATAAACAATAAATAATCAATGATAAATTTGCTGTGTTAGGTAGGAATTAACATGGTTTGTGTAAAATGAAAGTCTTACAAATCCACAAACAACAGAAGGTTAGGGACAAAGTATAGCACAGAAGGCTTTCAGCAAGGTGTTTGAGGAAAAACCTTCAAGAATGCAAAGTTGCTATGGGACAAAAGGAAATTCTTTCATGGATAAAATACCAAAGTCAAGATAAGGGATCAATGAACAGCTAACTCAATGAATTTACTTTGCTGGTGGATTCCACAGGGATCACTGCTAGGGCTGGCATTTTTCAGTATACTATAAATAATTTACAAAAAGGATGAATAATATAACAAAAAAAGATATCTCAAAAAGCTATTCTATTATTCAGGGAAATGCAAATGAAAGGTGGCTGCAGAGGACTGCAGATGGACAATCTGATACTTACTGACCAGAAAAACACCAAAGATTAAATTAACTCCTAATACACGTAAAGTGTGCCCATGAGGAGAAATAAAAACAAAATCAACCCCACCTAAAATCAATAACTTCCCAAAACCCTAAGGTTTTATATGCAGTGATGAACTTAGAACTGATAATCATCCATTGTGAGTGAGATGTTGGATATTTAATGTAAAGCTCCTGTGGCACCTGAGGACAGGGAGATCACACCAGGCGTGAGGTCATGGTGTGGCTGCAGCTGACAAAGCTGTTGCAGGGCTCTGCTGTCTCCCCATCCCCATCTCACAGTTGAACACCAGTTAGACAAGGCAAAGAGAAAGGCAAGAGGATGATGAAATGTAGAGAAAGGCTTCTAGAAGAAGGTTAAATAAGCAGACTAAGACTTCTCAGGCTGGAAAAGGCATGAGTAGGGGAAGAGTGTCTATAATATAATGACTAGCATGGCAAGGGCAAATATACTGCTGTGCATTATTTAGGAGTCTGGGGATTTATTGGCAGATAAAAGATTTAAAAACAAATGAAAGAAATTCTTCTCATACACTTCCCAAGCATCTGCTACTAGTAGCTTTCCTAGATTGCTAAGGGAAGTTTTGTTTTCATGGAGCATGGTTATTATTACAAAAAATCTGACACCTTTCCTAACAAAGTATAAATTGTAACTTACTATGGATTGTATCCAATTGAACAAATTGGATGTTCAATTGGATAAATTTAAATACTGTGCTTGTAAATCTCTTCTATTAAAGTGCTTAAAACCTACAATATAGAGAGGTCACACCTCTAACATGTTTGTTATGACATAAATACTTCATTAGTCAATGTATCATAGCATTGTACTTTGTCCTTGATCTGGTAAATCTTAAATCTAGTATCTACAAATGATATATATAACATCTCTAATGCTGAGTCAAAAGACTAGATAGAAAAAACCCTATACATTTAATTGAGTGTGTATTTCACTGGTACACGTGTACATAAATACTATGTTTAACATATAATAATATATATAATTAGATATATATTAGATATCCTCTGAAGCGTATCTTGCTGCAGTTGTGACATCCATGGGCACACTTCTGTAGGCACCATTATGAATCTTTTGAGCAAGATTTCTGCTTGCTTTGAAATGTACAACAACATTTCTGTGGTTTTCAACATGAAACTGCCAATATGTTTATTTCCTTGTATTCAAGGAATGGGTAAGGTTGGAAGGCACCACATCTGGCCCAACCTCCCTGGCCAAGCAATAATCTTCAGTTGAAGAAGGGAGGACTTTTTAAGCTGAAATTTACCACCTAAGAGTAGTAAATACATTTTTTTAAGAATTGCAGTACTCCTTAGGCTCCAGTGTCTCACATGAAGACAGTCTACTGATTTAGTCTTAGGATTTAGGAAAGATCAAAAGGGTGACAGTTGAAATCCTAAGAAACGGCAATTTTTGTGGCCTGATGCTTTGCATTTGTTTGTACATCTGCAGTGGGATCAGTTTAGTTGTAAATGCCTACACAAAATATTAACCTTTTTCTCAGTATTGTCAGTGACATTTTGTGTATAATTTTGTGCTGTATGCTCTTACTATTAACAGCCATCAGCTGCTGAAATTATTGTTGTCAGATGTGCATTTCTTTTGGGCTCTAACCCTGCAAATGAGCAAATACATGGCAAAGGAGTCTCATTGGACACAACTGACGAAAAATAAATCTCTAAAAGAGGTGAAGTAACATTTGAATGATTTAAGACATTTTCCTGTAACTTTAACAAATGAAGTAGCACAGAAGCAGCAGAAACTATGGGAACAGGAAAAATTCCAAAACCTGATAAAACAGAACCATATTGCAATCCAAGTCATATCCTTAATGAACAGCTGTAACAGTGAATGCCATTGGCACTTGACCTCACTCTGTATCCATTTTATGAGGCAATGCCATAAACAGCCATCACACAAATTGCTCTTTCCACAGAGAACAGACAGTCTAGGAACTTGGCAATGAGGTACATAGGAGTGAAGTGAGGTACAGGAAGGTCATTACTTAGGACTACAAACCAGCTGAGAGGATTAACTACACAGGCATGGTCCATTTACTGCACATTCAACCTTTCTTCACAGGACTCCCCCTTAGTAACACTCAACCTTCTCTTTACAGATGCACCTTTTTTATTACAGAATGTATTAATCTGACATCTTATTGAGCAACACAAAGGATTTACTCTCGTCAGCTGTCAGGAACTGTAACCTATGGCTCTTCAGTCACACTTTCCAATGACAAGCTGACTAGAAATTTTTTCTCTATTATGGAGCAATTCTTTGGGCGTGAAATAAATGCAGAAATGAAAAATAATTAGTTATATAACATCTTACAAATGTGAGTGTTAGAATTAGTTAAACTGTTTATTAATTTCAGCTTTATCTTGCCTTCTGCTCACTCTGAACTAAACCAAACCAAGCGATCCCACCACTCTTGGTGGGCCAAAGTCCTGGAGAAAAACCCAGAATCTTCCAAAGGGTCTCTACATAATAAGAAAACAAGGTACACAGTTAAGCAGATGGAAATCTCAGTGAGTACATTTTAGATAAGGACTGGCATTGCTGACTGTAATTAAACTTCAATCCTTTATTTGAGCTTCCCCTACCTCTCCCATGCAGTAGCCAAAGCACTTACTATTGTAATCTTTCATACTTAAAGCCAAACTCATTACCTTCCTTTGAATCCCTTTGTTCTTGAGGAAATTCCTCCCTCCTTTCCTAAAGCATAATACATAAGGGAAGAGCTAGGGTAGAGGGAGGCTTTCAGAATACAGGGGTGGGCACAGTCCTTAGAGTCATCTATCCCTTTACAGGGACTTCTGAAGAGGTTGAAACTCTTGGTACTGCTGAGATATACCCAGTGGGCTGTGCAGAGAAGGACTCCTAGTCAGAACGAGAGAGTTGAACAACACAGACACATTTTACAGCCAATGTGATACACAGCAAGGAAACCCAGCTAAAAAAAGCATATACAAATGCAGTTTACCTGAAAACAGAAGTACAAATTTCTACTTTATGGAAGAAAAAACGGACAAAAGCAAGAAATTTGAGAAGGTTTCTCAACCCACCATAACTTCTTTACAATCTTCTCTTCCTCGCTGAGGTATTTCTGCCTTTCTTGTTCCACCAGGTTGCGCTGTCGCTGCACAGGATCTTCAAGCCTCTTCACTGTTTCAATCACTTTGCCATTGATTTCTAGCTCTGCTTTCTTCACCATTGCCCTCAGCATCTCCTGGTTCTGCAGCTGTTGCACAAAAGAAATCAACTTCAATTTTTCCTGCTTGACTGACATCCCTGGCAACAGAATACATTGCAGAGCTCAGAAGGTTGGGATAAACATCACCCTACAGTGAGTGAGTATTTTTACCTTCTTTCCCTCTTTAACTGTGCCTATAAAGTTATTCCATGTATATATATAACTTCCAGTTTCAAACTGATAAACAAAAGGTGTTGGGATCAGTATATCACCCTCAATGCATAACTTCTGCAAGAATTGTGACCCCTTTATTCTGCTTGGTTCAACATGAATCAAGAATTAATTACACCTCAGGAGAATGCTGGATGCTTGACTTCCACTCTTCACGTATATCACAAGATTGTGTACCTCACTGCCTATACGTGCCTAGTGGATCATCCCACACATTAATGTCATGGCTGGAATGCACTGCTGTTTTCAGAACAGAGATTTTCAGTCTCTCAAGTGGCAGAGGAAGGACTGTAACACATGGTGTAATTTGGTACAGGCATACAGCTCATCTGCAATACATAAAACCTCCTTTGCCCACAGAAAAAAAATATGTATAATATGGTAATTTTCTGAGAACTGCAAGCTACATCTTCTTTCTTGTCTTAGCCTGATGTTAAGTAACTCAAACATTAATTGTCTTGTTGATAGTAAGCTCACAGAGCAAAACACAGGTAAGAAGGCAAACTAGGCTGTACTCTTCTGTGGGTAGCCCTGGAGCAGCCACAGGCCATGCTCACACAAACCAAACCTGTTTAAGTCTGTTATGCAAATCACAAGATTCAAAGTGATAAGCAGGACTCCACCTAGTCACAGTTTTAGGATACAGGTAACATGAACACAACACTGTTATCCCAGGAGCCATTTCATACTGTAAGATTTTTAAAAACACCTGTGTTAACTGGGGACAAAATTCCCATCTTAAAACTGGCACTAGAACTGTCAGCTGTCTTCTAAACATCCAAGTGTTAACAGCCAAATCACATTTAATATACAAAATAAACCCACAACTTAATAAGAAGAATCAAAAAATGGGATACCTACAACACAAGTAAGCCTTCTTTAAAATCGATTTAAGAAAATTAATGAGAATCAAAAAAAACCAAGTGCCTTTGCTGAGACAATTCTTTATAAGCAATATGGGCATGAGATAAATAAACTCAGTTCCTCACTCATGACTCTTCAGGCCCTGTGCCTCTCTGACTCTCTTCTCCAGCTACACAACTGTGATGAGAGGGAGGGTAACACCTCACTGCAGGGGTGTGTGTGTGTGTGTGTGTGTGTGTGTGTGTGTGAAATCTGAGCCCTGAGAAGCAGCTCAAAATTCAGCTGAAGAAAAGTGTTAGCAGTTAGTGAAAAAATGAAGCTGAAAGACATTTAACAGCACAGAAATATATAAATAATATTTGTATTATTTTGAAGACAATGTGTATTTTCCTCATTATAGGATTAATGTTTGGATTTGATAAATTAAAATCTCTTACTGCAAGGCCAGCACANACAGAAATATATAAATAATATTTGGATTATTATGAAGACAATGTGTATTTTGTATGTGTATTTTCCCCATTATAGGATTAATGTTTGGATTTGATAAATTAAAATCTCTTACTGCAAGGCCAGCACAACTATCTTACTTACACACTTCTTTCATCGTGCCATATTTTCAAGTAGGAAAACCTAAATGAATGAATAAATGAGTGAATGAGAATGTAACACTTCAGTCATACAATTTATTCACAGCTCTTTAAAAAGTGTGGAAATTTGACTCATGGAAGTGAGTTAGCATCTGTGAAACATCTGATCTGAGGTCAATGAGAAGGTCAGTAACAGAGTTAGACTTAAGTCTCAGGTGTCCAGAATTTAAATCCTTGATGTTCCTCAGCTGGCAACAGGAACTTCCACTAATAGCAAAACTGAGTATGTGTGAGTATGTGAGGTTGTGAAATGGCAGGCACATGTTTTTTCCTATTATGGGGGTATGTAGAGGATCTATATTTATTGTGGTGATGTGTTCAGCTAAGGTGTTTGTCACCTCCATTTATGAAGTGCTTGAACAATACCAGGAAGTTTCAGTCATAAAGTTCATCTATTTCTGATAATGAGGATAGGGAACAAAAATGTAACACAACAAGATTTCAAAAAATCTTGTATGTTGAGAACTCCCAAACCTCAGTGTTTGGAGTGAGCTCTTTAAGTCTGGGACATAAGTCATCTTGGTATCAAAGAAATGTTTTTGCTATTTCTATGAAAATTCATGCAATAATTGGCTAGTTACAGAAAACCTGAGTCTGTTCATGCTTGGGGAACAGGGACAGAAGAGGAGAAGTGAGATGTACATATGGGTTCAGAGAAACAAAAGAAAGAACTGTGGGAGGGGAGCAATTGTGTCAGTCGGCAGCCAAAGGACAACAGGAGGCAGGGAGAGCAGGAGCACAGGGGAGAGCTGTGGCTGAGAAGAAGGCAGTCTCTGCCCATCACATTTACCTCCTTGTTCTGGAGCTGAACTTGATTCTTACCTATCTTCTGCCAGTACTGTCAGATGTGAAGTTCCCTGGCTAAGTGCACACACACCCTGCTTGCCCCTCTGACCACCTCTGTTAGTTACTGCACCATCTCAAACAAAAGATATTTTATGGATCTACCATAGTTATTCTGGTTCCACACGACAGAACCCTTTGTACTATAAGCTTGCTTGAAAACAACCCAAATAAACAATTTTAGACATTTTAGACATACTTGAAGAGTCTTTCTTAAAACAGTACCGAAGTTCTAAAGGCAAGTGCCCAAAAGTAAGGAAATGAAGTGCAGGCTTTTCCATCACCACCAAATGGCAAAATCTAGCTAATCAGAGTTACCTAAACTGATAACTGCAAGAAGCAATCCAACAGAAACAAATTTAATATGCTTTTTTAGAATTCTAGCGTCCTCTCACACATTCTTTACCCTTGGCTCTCACTTCCAGCCTCACCAATCTCTCCAGATACCTTCCTTGTCCCTCTTCTTCATCTGGTGCTCCAGCCATTATTTGTCACTGCTCTCACACCAGTACCCCAGCTCTGCCTCTGGCACCCACTCTGATAACTAATTCAGTTCACTTTGAACCAATTATTCTCTGTGAGACAGATAACTACAAAACCAAGCATTAGTTCACAACCCTGCTCCTCATTAGGAGACAAGCACAACCTGCCCAGTGGGAGCCTCCCAGGCCCTTCTGGGGGAGGCTTCTGGGCCACCCACCTCCCCATGAACCACAGTGCACAGCCACAAACAGGAACTGGCTGCCTGCAGCTCAGGACCTCTCTAGAACCTAAGTATCTGGTTCCTGGAGTTTGTACCCATATATTGATTAAAGGTAGTGTCTCCAGTACTATAATGCAGCTCAAAATACATTTGAATTTCTAATTCAAAGTTACACTTGTGAGACTGAGTGTCATATACCATTGATGACAGTGTTATTACATTTTCTGTCCTTTGTGCAGCACTCATTTCCCTGCAAACAGTGCACTGAGTGAAGGAAGAGCATGCATGGATTCACATTCCTAATGGGGAACATTAATCCTATCTGTGTTCCCTTAAAATGAGTTCAATTAAAGAAAAGGAGTAGACAAAAAAATCCAATGTACATATAAGCTAATAATATATACACCATACACTCTAAGGCTTGTTCAAACGTGCTACAAAGAGTTCTCTGGGAGCACAGAACAACCCCATTAAAGTCATCATGGGCTCAATTCTTATCAGTAACAAATCCATCCAGGACAAAGGCTTGGTTACAGCCTAGCTCTGGCATTGGGGAAAACTCAGCACCATGAAGCTAGTCTGGCTTGAATGTCTCTGAAAATCAGAGCACTTAGAACATGCAAGTGGAGTAGCAAAAAGTGTATACAGCCTCTAGCAACAGCCATGAGGTAAATGTCCGTATGCTAAGAATCTCTGTTCAAAATCCAGCCACAGACTGAGTCTTAACTTTTTGGTGGCATCTTATATGTTTATCAGGTGTGTGAATCAATATATCTGGATCCACTGCTGCTGGATATGGCTTTAAAAGAAGATTTTTCCAGCACAAACAAAGGATACATGAATGAATGGACCTTTTTTATAATGTATATCTCTGATTCTATTAAGAAAATTACCATGAACTTACGGTGGTAACATCAATTGAAAATTAAACAATAGACATTATAAAACATAGTTTTATGTCCTGTTCCTATATCTTACTTATCCTGCTAAATTTTGTTCCTGTGCAATCATCTTTCTCATTTTTTTGAAGTGTTTCTTCTAGTCTGTCACTATATAAAAAATTCACACAAACAGAAACAAACTGACTGCCAGCCCAGGAGAAACAGTGAAATCGAAAAATAGGAAGCACTGTCAAACATAAAATGAAAACAATCTGGGAAACCAGAAAACTACTTTTTCTCTTTTACTTATAATTATTTTTGAAAAAACATAGCACAAAATATTTCATTTAAAATGTGATATTGCAATAATCTTCAGTTTACAACACTGCCTATTTCACTTGCTGCCCTACAAACTGTGAGCTCTTTTTCAAAATAATTCAGGAATGCCATGACAGAAACTCTCATGAATGGAATTTATGCGTAACGTAACAAAGTTTCCCTTGAGCTACAGGTTCTTCCAACTGATTTTCAAAATTTCTCAACTTCCTGCTAGCTCAATGCACCAAGTTTGCCATAATTTCTGAATTAAGGGAAGCCAGCCAGAGTTAATGAACACACTCGGGATATGTCCTTTTTCCCTTCTCAAGACCTCCTTGGCAGCATTGATTTGTGCAGATGGTAGAAATTTCTCCACTCCTGTGTGCCACAATGTTATGTGTGATCAAGAGCAAGGCTTCTGCCCCAGGCAGGGCCATGGAGAGAGAGCTCAGCTGGGGAAATGCCACCTCCTTGGTGGGCAGCCCTGTGAGCAGGATGAACTCCCTGCCAGCAAGCAGCAGTGCAGCCTCCAGCTGCTTTCCCAGGCCACATGCTGAGCACAGCTGGAGGCCAGACCAGGGCAGGGCAAGAGCTGCATTTGGCACATGGGGGGAGGACAGAGGAGCTGCAGTGGTTTGCAGCACAAATGTGGAAGAATATGCATTTGTACATACTGTGCCAGGGCAGGATCCCAGGCCAATGTCTTTCAATTAGACAGGGAATATGATATCTGGCACATAGGCAGACCTGCTGAGAATAGCTTTTGAAAGGGACATTTGCTATTGGAACATACTCATCCTAAACTGAAAATTTAAACACATGGGAGCTGTACCACAGGCAGAAGTCACCTGACCCAACTCTGCTCCAAACACCTTCTGTCATCTCTGCATTCCCAGGAAACAGAGCACAGGACATTGTCACAGGACCTTCAGTTGGACACATTTTCTTACACTGATGTTTACCTCACCTTCTGCTCCTTTGCCCTATGAGTGGTTCATAATTCAATTTCCTTTAGATAAGGAGATGAACGTAAAACATGCCCTGAATTCTGATTTGTTAACATCATTATTTTGTTCTAAAATTTATCAGCAAATCGAACGTGATTGACATAGTACCATCACCCTGGTTATAAAACCAGTAGCTGCAGCCCTACGATAGCTAACATGTGATGTCACTTTCTGGGGAAGGAGGACTGGCAGAGTATTGAAGCTTCCCCTGCTGTTCACTTTGTCTTATAAGAACGTGCTCTGCCTTCTTTTCCACCTTCTGGGACAATACACAGTGCTCTTCAGTTTCCAATTAAGTAAAGGGCTGAAGACCTGTACAGCTGCATATGCTTATTTTCACAGTGTCTGTGATGAGCAGCATATATTTATATTTGCAGCATGACTGTATGTGCCAACATACTATTTTTGTTAACTCTTCATTGGTTGTATTCTTTCTTGCAGGTTTTGAGGTGTTGGCCTGTATTAGGAAGGTATTGTTAAAATCTGAATGTAAGTAGGGCACAACAAACCTTTACAGCAACATTTGAAATACCTTCTTTCTTACTGTTCAAGTTGGCTATTTTTCTGGATTCTTTAAATACAGGACTCAAACTCTGGCTTAATGCATATCTACTGATCCTCAGCTACATTTGGGTTTCCTGACATCAAAGTTGTTTATTCAGGGACTTAAAATCTGTCTCAACTGTAAACAGTATGGAGCAGGAACATGGTTCTTCTGACATGTTTATACAGCACATAGCATAGCATGGTCCAAAATGTAATCACAGACTTGATATTACTGTAATATAAATAGTGCTTTAATGTATAGAGTCATCCAACAAAGCTAGAAATCAATTTTTTTTCTCAATATCTGAGAAGGAGTAGTTTAACTGAGCTAATTCTCACATCTTGAGGACTATGCAAACTTTTGTGTCTGTAGTACTTGGGTCTGCCCTTTGCTAGAATTCTGCTACTGAGACTCACTCATACAAAAGCTAAGAGAGAAAATGAGAGAGAGGGAAGGAGAAAAAAAACCATTTGCTGATAACCCACCTTTTCCCCCAGCATTATCCAGATAATCATACCTGTAGCTGCTTCATCTGATGCAGCTGCAGCCGCAGATCTGACACGTTGCGTTTCATACCGTGCAGGCTGACTTGCATTGCTGGGGCTCCAGCAGGGTGATGGATGACTGCTGACTCCACAGGTCCCAGTGCATTCTTCCCCCCAGATAGGCTGGCACCACCTGCAATAAGCAGCAGGACAGGTTGAGCTCACAGCAGAGATGGTGCAAACATGATCCTTCCTCTGCCCACTGAATCCACAGGTACTTCATGCAGGTGGACGAGGAAAGCAAATGACAGATGCCAACGCTCAGTATTTACAGGGGACTGGCACCTCCTCAGCCAGTGTGTTTTGAGGGAAGCCTGCACAGTACCAGAGTGTATCTGTGCTGGAACCTCAATTCTATCAAAGCACTGCATTACTCCAAGACTGCTTTCTACCACGTGTAGGGGAGATGGGATAATAAGTTATAACTGCAGATTACACAAAACAGCGACAAATCAAATTGGTTCTGAAAGTAACTTCGGGACTGTCCTTCCAGGAGATGTCTGAGACCAAGTTGATGCAAATTCATACACAGGACTCCTGAACTGCATATTTGTAGATTAATCATCATAGGAGATGGTTTCAGTCAAGATGCCAAATATGGGGAAAAGATTTCTATAGAGAATCTTGCTTCATTGCTTAATGGAAAATTGCATTATTTCTAGCACGGATCTCCAGCAGTAACCATATAAAATCAGAGAAATGAAATGATGGTGTGGCAGAGGCTCTCCAGCCACGTTGCATCCACCCACTCCCTTTTAGTCTGTCAGATAGGAATACAGCATAACACAAGGAAATCAGCAAGGCTCGCTCTGAAAATAATGATCCTTGTCCTCACAAAACTTTCTTTGTTAAAGAATGCTATTCCTCTACACAGCAACAATGCCAAGCTTGTTCTTTTCAGTCTCAAGTACCTGGGAAGAAGCTCTATTTAGAGAGAACAAGCAAATTCCAGCTCATCAGCTAATAGAAATGTCAGCTCCTTCTTGCAATTTGCACTTATACAACCGTATTCTTCAAATTTTTTTCTAATGTGTCCCTTCCCCCTTCACAGTCCCCTAGCAGACAAAATGACAGTCAGTATGACAAACTTCATTTTTTAAGTCCAATACTATGTAGTCCTGCAAACTATTCTCATCACACTGCCAAATCCAACTTATTCCTTGATCTCAAATGGCACAGATGGCTGCTGCTCCCTGAACTATGGCAGTAACAGCCCCTCACTACATGAAAGACATTGAGGTACAGGAGCATGTCCAGAGAAGGACAACAAAACTGGTGAAGGGTCTGGAGCACAAGTCTGATGAGGAACAGCTGAAGGAACTTGGGGTGTTCAGTCTGGAAAAAAAGGAGTCTCAAGGTCCTTGCTGCTCTCTACAGCTGCCTGAAAGGGGGTTGGAAGGAGGTGGGACTTGGTCTCTTCTCCCAGGTGACAAATGATATGACAAAAAGAAATGGCCTAAAGTTACACCCAGGGAGATTTAATATTAGGAAAAATTTCTTCACTAGAAGGGTCATCAAGCATTGGAAGAGGCTGCCCAGGGAAGTGGCTGAGTCACCATCCCTAAAGGTCTTTAAAAGATGTGTAGATGTGGTGCTTAGAGACCTGGCTTGGTGGTGGACTTGGCAGTGTTAGGTTAATGGTTGGACTGGATGATCTGGAAGGTCTTTTCCAACCTAAGTAATTCCATGATTCTATTCTATGATTAGGTCATTCTCGACTTCAATTTCTTCCTTCTCTATGATTAAAAAAAAAGAAACCCGAGAAAACAGAAAATAGCTTATCAATAGATCTGCACAGGGATTTTGGGCATCATTTGTTCCCACAAGCACACATTCTATCAAGTTTAATGAAATCAAACAAAAAACAGTTTTGTGAGCTTTGCTTGCTGAAGGCAAATTTTCAATGCACTAAAGTGCATGATACATCTTCTGACTGGAATGAGTATGAATCCCTGAGTGGGAAGTTCTCTCCCCATGCTCTTATCCCTCGTAGTCTTTCCAACCATTCGTCCAAGTGTGCCTGAGTAAGTACAGCTCAGCATAACAACACACTGTTATTCCTTTTCCAATATGTGTGGACACCTCAAATACAGCCTTTGCAAAATTCATCTGGGGGAAGCATTCTTAAAGGATGGAAATTACACCGGCTCATTTTTATTTTAAAGAAAAGGTTTTTAAGAATCATGTTTGTTACTTCACCTTCATTTGCAATTCTCAATAAAAGCACAGGCCCCTCTGGATCCATGCTACATACAGTGTGCCATGCCTCGGGCTTCTGGAGACATGCTCAGACAAGAAGCTGCTCCAGCTTGGTGCAGGCTGCAGTAATGCTACACCTCCCCTGAATGTGCTCCAGCTAGATGTGCTTGGTGCTTCAACAACAGTGCTCGTCATTACACTGCTGAGCAAGCTGCTGCACATTTTTGCTGTACTCCAGTATGATTCAATGCTCTCTTGACTTTCAAAGAGCTCCTTAACAGGAAGCAACACTCAAGAAATAAACAGTCCTTGTTCACTGCCATTATGTACCCACTCCATGTTGCAGCCTAATATATGCTAATGCTTATCTGTCTACATGTACACTGCAGTTTCTCCTAAAGTCAAGCATCTATTTCCCTCCCACATGCACTATTTTTTCCCTTTTTTTTTTTTTAAGAGAATGGTATTTAGTTCATAAACCTTACAGACAGAAACCACCAGAGAGTCTGAAAAATGTGGATAAGCCTCCAAGAGTTCTGATCCCTAGCCACAAATCTGGACTATTTTTGAAAGCACACCTACCTTTCTGCTGTTCTTTGCCTCAAGCAAAAGCTCCGAAACCTCAGCCCCTGACCCTATGATGAGGCAGCCAAGGCATGAATCAGACCCCACCAGTCCCTCCCCCTATTCTGGACCTCAGTCAATTCACATATTTTCTCAGGAAGGGGTGCCTGCTTTCCTTTTAGTGTGGATAGACTGTGATTTGCTTCTGTAAGCAATAAAGGTCTCCAACTCCCTACAAAGCTGCTCTCCTCCTCCGCTGCTGCCTCAGGCGCCTCTTTTGGCCATTCGGTGCTCCTGGCTGCCCCAGAGTCCCTCTGCAGAGGGGCTCAGAGCCTGGGAAACACGCGGTGGGATTGCTGCCTCCAGGGGGTGCAGAACACGAGACACTGCGAGCAGTCATGATCAGCCGCTGATTTCTCAGATATTCGTATTTTCATCAAGAAAGAACAAAGGGGCAGCTGAATGAGGGGCTGCTTCGTCTAGGGAGTGTAGTTTGCTTTTGGAAATGGTCCCAGGCTGTAGCTTTGTGATCAGATGTGAAGCCAGATGGATTGAAGGAAAAGGAACAGCATTGGCTCTTGGGTTTTTAAAGAAACTCTTTCTTGAGCTAGGTAAGGGAAATTCAACCTCCCACCATAATTTATTTCCTAATACTTTGGAAAAACAGAAAAAAGTTAACTTTTTACAAAGGCTAATGAACTAAGCTGCCATTTTAGAATACAAAGGGAACTGAAGTGCAGAAAGAGGAAAGGTTTGCTATGTGCTCAGGGGAAAAGGAACACGACTTCTACTCCCTGACACTTTACCTTTGCTGTGGTTGCAAAGACACTGCTCTCCCTCCATTTTCCAGATTTTTTTTTTGTTTTCTAAAGTGCTAAGATTTTATTTTGAAGCAGACTGGGACAAAAGGTGGTCAGAAGACACCTAGTGTTTTTTCACAGATTACTAATCGTATTAAAGAGACACAATATTGTCAAGCATTATTTGGGGAGATATGACAGTTACTAGATGGCACTAAATCACCCTCAAAATAATAAAATATTCTATATATACATTAGTGTGCAACTTCACCTCACTGATCCAAAATGAATCCAGGATCATATTCTGTCTGCAAATGTTGATGGAGTTCTAAGATTAGCATGATCTGTCTTTGAATCTGAGATAAGCAAGCAGATACGGACAATGATTTAATTCACAGGTCATCACAGCAAGAGTCATGCACATGAAAAGGGCACACAAATATACAAAGAATAAGGAATCAAATATGAGCCCTATATTTGTAATACTTCTCCCTGCTGCCATCTTCCTCTTGTTTTGTATTGGTGGTGTTAGTGCAGAAGATTGTACTCCCTGATCCCCTTCTCACGGAACACGGAAATGTCTTCCTTCCTCTTCTAACAAGGCAGCAACTAGCAAAAAGCTACTGAGGTTTTTTCTGTAATCCACAAAACAACTGATCTCAATTTAATAAATGAATCCAGGATTTCGTCTATCAATCAATCTCCAGTTGATGACCAAAAATATGAAAGAAAAGAGAGTATGTAAGTATTTCTCAGGGTATTTGTGAGTAATCTCATGGTGACTCTCAGTAGCACAGTTTGGTTTTAGAATCACATGTTGTTTCTAAGTGAAGAGTTCCTTGATGCCATTTGTGTTTCAGGAACTGAAGACCTTTACAAGGACTCAGTCATGGGATTTCTCCTAACATTAGCAGAAGAGACATAGCCAGTCTGTGGAGGGTTACTGCTCTTTGAACCCATCCCCCAAGAAAGAACTGAGCCTAAAGCAATAAAAGATAAGAAATGTAGACAAGCATTGTCATTTTAGACTCATCTTCCTCAGTGAAAAAGCTGGGTTTCTTCAGAGTCCTTAATATTTGGGGCTAAAGAAGCCACTGACTTCTACAGACTGGCAAAGCTAAAGCAAGATAAATACAACAGTTTGGTTCATATGACATACTAGAGTTTTCACAATCTATCTATACTGTTATCTAGGGTTTAGAAATTTTGGTTTCTTTCCCATCCCAAAAGATGTACTTCTCTATTTTTTGCACAAAATTGTCCTATCATTGGAACACATACTATAAAATGCAATGTTGGTTCAACATTGATGAGGCAATATTATCTTGCACAGATGTTTTATTTTTTAGAATGGGAAGCAATTCACATTTTTGCTTATCAGAGCTATAGAAAGGACTGTTCAATCAACATTTTATACCACTTTGTCTTTCAAATAGTTTTTGAAATTGCTAAAACTGGTATCTCAGTGCACAGTTGTCAAGTGGAATTGTAAAGTGAGAGAGTCATTGCCTAAATGGCTATGCTTAATAAAGATTGGGGTGAACTGAAGAACAAAACAGCGGTCAGCAGAAGTGTGTCTGGCTCCTGCTGGCATGTTTGAACCCAAGCAGATTTACAAAAAAGGAGAAACATTCTGTAGTATATTCTGGCAGATTGCCTAATTTTCAAGAAGGCTGAACTGCACTAACTTACTGGACGGTGTCCTGAGCAATTCCAGGCACAAAAGCGGGAAAAGATTCCATTATACAAGACTATTTTATACAGCAGTCTTCAGTAATAACTGTTGTGGGTTGCAATATTGCAGTACACTGGGGTCATCACACCTTGTTTTCCTTATCTGCTACAATTGAATTTTGTGGCTGAGTCATGTTGGAAGGACAGGATACAGGAGTGCAGGTGCTGAGCACCGATAGGGATCGTTGCAGACTGCTGGCTGCATGGCTTTTCTCACTGTCCTATCCTCTTCTCCCAGGTGATGAGACAGGCATCTATAGCATAAGTTGAATGCTGGAATCCTTACTCATAAGCTTGATAGGCACATGGCCGTGTGACAAAGCCAATGTCTCTCTCAGTGACAGGATGATCTGGCCTTTGACCATAAATTAAGTCCCCATCCTCCATCTCCCCCACCATGCTTGCACATGCAGCTGTTAGATGTAATGTTGTAATTTCAGGGATGTATCAGTCATATGATAAGGTAGTGAGTGAGGAGTATTTGGGACACTGCCAGGAAATGGCTCCTGGTCAGATGAACCATGCTGTTCTGGTGGGCTGGGCATGACTTCCCAAGGAATCCCTGCTTCTGTTTTATGTAAGGCTGTTTTTCCAATTAATATTATTCCACTTCTCATTTAGGTGAGTGTACTATGTAATTCAGGTTTAAAGGAGGGCCAAAGTCCCACTCAAAGCAGGGGCCACTTAGATCAGGTCCTTCAACTCAGTGCCTCCCTCCCAAGTCCTTGTCTGAGCTGGTACCATCACAGGGAAAGCAGAGAGGCTGCTGTTTGCAATGCACTACAAAGAGCAACACAAGGCACAGTGTTGTGGGGGTTTCAAAAGTGCTTTATATGAGGTGAGGCCTTTGCAAGGTGGGAAATGCCATAAATTCTCAGTCTATAATGACACTGCAATAGGGAAAAATCTTAAGACCATTGTGCAGCTGTTTTGAATAATGACAGACTTTTCATCATATTGTCTGAAACGGAAAAATTACAACCTATTTCTTCAAAGCTTTAGGTATTCCTCTCCCTATCCAGAGGCCAGCAGGAAGGAAAGAGCTGGAACAGCACCAGAGAGTGGCTTGGGAGCAAAGCCTCAGTACCAGGACTTTAGCTCTTTCTCTCTTCCATGTGGCTGATAGTTTCCAGGTCTAGTTTGGTTTCTGTCGATTAGGAGGACACAGTGCAATTCCAGACAAACAGGAATCTTGAACGTGAGCTAACAGCTCCAACAAAAGGTTAGATGGGAGCATAATAGGTTTGCTAATGAATGTGTGTGGTTTACTACCTGTGGGAGCACAGAGCTGGCTGTGGGAACAGCACTAGCAGGAAGTAGGGAACTGCCTGTATTTGCATTCAGTGCATGACAAAGGTGAAGAGGAGGCATGTAAGCACACCAACACCCTGCGGACTTCTCCAGCAGCAGCCCATACACAGAGAGCTTCAACCACACCGAGACCTTTCACAACAGTATTAACTCAATCTTTTACACACTTAACAGCTCTCCAGGTGGGATGCTAAAACAAGACCTGCTCTTACTGGCTTCATAATCGGTTGCTTGCTCAGAACAGTTTGGGTGCACGCTAATAATTAGTAACAGATCAATGTGGCTTAATTAGGGAAAATAATGTCTTGCCGACTGCTAAATTTCTTGGTGTCATTACATCCATAGCATCCTAGTGACAGATGGACTTTAGAAGAAGTTCAGGGAACAAGAAAAGGAATTAAATATTTAGTCTTCTATAGCAATCTGGACACATCTAGGGTTAATGACAGATATATATATACCCTATAGACAGTTTGAGTCACTGGAAAATTCACCAGATGCACAGGCTCTGCATCTTATTTAAACCATTCTGCACAGGTGTGAAACTCATTCCAAATACCATCTTGACCTGTCAGAAATTCCTCTCTTAAAGATGTGATTGACTCCCATATCCTGCACTTAAAACTTCAGTTCTGACAGTACAGTCATGGAAATTTAAGTAAATATGACATTTCCATAAGTTGGGATGTTCGTAATGTTAAAGCTATTCATATACCTGAATAAGCTGTAAATAAAAAGTGAATTATCTTACCTGCAGTGTCAGCGCTGCTCTTGCTGGACACAATTTTCATCATCTTCTCACTAAGTAATAACAAGAAAAATTGTAATTTTAGTTTTCTAACTATTAAAACTGTAGTGAAGTTCATATTCAGCAAATTAAATGGCCTTGTCTAACATATTTTTTAAATTTAAATCACCAGTAATTTGTCAGTCATCAGTAATTTTGTTTTAAAATCACCTTTTAGTACAAGTTGAGCAAAGAATGGAGTATAAGCAGTAGAAAGCACAGAGACGTAGCTACGTTAATTCTTTTTATCACAAAGAAAAGTAATACAGTTAATATTCATCTATCATTGGCATATTCTTCCTCTCTACCTTGCATTCTCATGGAGATGATAAAGAAACTTAAAAATGATTGAGCATTCAGTTTTTTTTTTTTACTATTACATTCAAATATATTTTTGTTGATTGATTACTAAAATCATTACAGATGAATTCTGTTTTTACCTAGAAGAATCTTTGCTATTACTTGTATTTGGCCCTTTAAAAAGCGCAGACTGAACAAGACCAGTTAAACTGGCAATCTGTTTCTCCATGGCTTGTATCCTCTCTCTGTAAGACAAGAGAACCGTTTGTTAAAGCCAGATATATTTGCTTTCAAACTTGTTTTTCTAGGTGAACGATTACCACAGGATTGGAAAGACACTACAGAGTTTGTGCAAAGGTCTTTGGGTACCAGTTTGCATATACCTTATTGCAGCAGCTCACCACATCTTGGTTTGGACAGCTTTTGCATCGTAACAGACAATTAAAAAAAATAAATCTGCTCAGTTAAAAAGAACAAAACAAACAACCAAGCATAAACTTCTAATGATCCCACAAGACAGGCACCTAAAACAATTTGTTAATGCCTCTTGGAACTAGTGAAAAAATCTTTTTCAGCATAACTTGCATTTTCTCTTTTACCTACACTGGGCCAATAGTTTTGTCTGTACTAAAGATTTCAGCATTAAAGTCTTTATACTTCTTGTTACTATTTTTACTTTCCCCAGACTCAGGATTTTTGTCTGGGAAGCATTTAATCTGCCCAAGCTGGCTACTTTCCAGTCCAAATCCTTTGCACCTGACATTATAACTGTCTGCTTTGAAAAGGACAGAAATGAGACAGAGAGGCACAGGACACCAAATGCAGACTGTATGGCAACATTATAATAAAACAGATTTTCTTTCATGCACATATCCCAAGAAATTCCCAAAAAGCAGAAGGAAAGAGATGTAGAACTACAATAAGTATAATCAATGTTTTCCACAGGAACCAGAGGGCACTAAACAGGAACAATGACTTTTTTTTTTGGATGCGAAGGCTAACATTTGTGTGTTTATCTGCTTGCATAAATGCATATATATTAGTCAGGTATCAGGGGACTTCCTCAGTCGGCTCCAAACCAGCTTTTTGCTCACACAGGTGCCTGTTATACATGCCAGTATGTCAATGACACACCGCAACACAGACACACATCAGGATGGACCTTCTGAGAAGTCATCCCTCTACTACAGCAGTTCAGTGTGTCGGGAGACATGCAGAAGGAAATCCTAACAGCAGGCTGTGCTTTTGGAAGATGACTGGGAAGAAAACTTCCCAAAAAGCAAGTGGTTAAGACCAGCAGCAGCAACTGATGAGAGAAGATGTGACACATAAACTCAGACACAGACACAGTGTGCTGCACGGCCCATCCATCACCACTGCAGCATTCTGTGCTCATTCTGTGCACATGGGAGCAGCCAAACCCTGGCCACCCCAACTGCAGTAGCAGTTTGGTGGCCAAATCAATAGCATCAATCAATAAGAGTCATATAAACTCAAATGTAGGTACCAATGGCAGCCAAAAGCAAGCTGACATGATAAAAACCAAGCAGCTAGCTCTGCTTGCAGCCAGATGGATTATCCAGGCTAATTATTTCATTCACATTCAGGGAATTAGTGAGGTTTCCTGGGACAGCACACAGATACCATTGCCAGGAGAGACTCAGAGACACCCAGAGGTTGAGAAAACAAGGCAGCAAAACACGTAATGAGATGCTAACAGACACAAGCAGGGAAGAAGAGAGTGCTCCATCAGTCCCCAACCAGCAGATGTGTTCTTACTGGATTTAATGCAGTGCACACTTCTTAGTTTTCTGTCTTCATGTTGAAAGGTATTTTGAAGGGTGATGAGAAGACTAGAGAATCTGACTTAATTCATTTCAAACCAAGAAATATGTTACAGAACTTCCACTATTACAAGTTTTAAAATAAGAAACTGGTGCAGGCTACAGTAACCTTTGGAACAAAAACAAGTACTGAAACCCAGGGATAAATATACTCTAAAAAACTTTAATGCAGCATTTTTGACACTTAATAATGAAAACATTTTTTTTCCCAGATGATCATCAAAAAACCTTCCTGGAACTAAACTCAACTGGAAGTCTATATGTTTTACCAATCCGTAAGTGTGATGGTTTTTTTCATCCTGCATTAGATAATCTGGAAACAATTTTCTGCTTCAAAAGATATTACGGCAACACAGAGCTGATTTTTTCCTTTGCCATGAAATCTAGGAAAGTATGTTGTTAAGAGGGAGAGGGATGTTCCAAGATAGAAGATGATGAAAAACGAATGAAATACTGGAATCAATTGCACAGAACACATTATTTTTCATATGGTAAAGGCATTAAGAACGTGAAGAATCTACATGTGCTCTGGAGTTACTCTCTTAGAAACCAGGAAGATTTTTCCTGTAATCATTTCACTGTAATATCCAGACTTGTTATGGCCATTAGTATCAAAACATTTTAAAAGCAGGTGTCTGAAAGGAGATGCCTATTAGGCATTAAATAAAACAACCTGATTTTCGGACAGAGTCAGACTGAAGGTGGTGGGAGGCAGCATGTTCCAGCATGGGCAGGGAGGGAGGGATGCAGATGGCCTAGTGGTGGGGCTGATGTGGTGGAGGGCTGGTGGCCCATTTGTCACCACAAGGCTCCAGAGGAGCAGGGACAGGATCTGCAGTGGACCCTTTGCCTCCAACTTCCTTGTGAAGGTCTGGAGCAGCCTCTGCTCCAGGAGGGAGAAAAAAATGCTTTCCTCAGACCGTGCCAGGCCAGGGTCTGTGAGGGATGCCAGCATTGCTATGACAGAAATTGTGCATTTTTGGTTCTCAGCATTGTGTTTTCTACCCCTCGCTGTGCTCACTGCTGTGGAGAGGGGAGGTGGGAACAGCCTGTCCCAGCAGCTCTGTCTGCACAAGGCAGACCAGAGTCCCATGGATGGGATTCCCAGGCATGGAGCAGGCTGCCTGCCACCCCAGTGACATGGGACAGACCAAGGGTCCCAGGCATGGGACAGGCTGCCATTCCAGTGACACAGGGCAGGCTGGAAAGTGGAGCACTAGGACAGAGGGTCAGGCAGAACAGAACAAAGTGGTGCCTCTGCTTGGTGCCACCAGAAGGGTGGTAGCCCGAGGAGAGCCAACTCCTCTCTGCTCCCAGATTAATTTCTCAGATAAAGCTCCATCTATCCACCACCCAGGAAGAGCAGGGAGGGTCCCTATTACAGCAGTTTGGAAAGAAATGGCTATTTTATCAGCCTGAGCACAAAAAGTCATTGTTTCACATTGTTTTCCCGTGAATGCTGGGAGAGTCAGTGGTGGCAGCACCGTGGGGGAGGAAAGGAGGGGACAAGGTCAGAAGTGAAGCCCAGCAGAACTCTGTCAGACTTGGCTTTGGCTTCTCACAGATCTTGGCCAGGACAGGCCATTTGCCAGCCCTCTTCTCTCCAGCAGCCTGACCCACAGCTCTGCCTCTGGGTATGTCCAGGAACCGGGGCCCTGCCTTAGCATCTTGCTCCCCAAATTCAGCTGAACCAAAGCAAGCCCTTGCTTCTCTGGGGACTGTGCACTGATCTGTCAGATTTCATCACCAGATTTCTTCCTTACAGCTTCACTGATCTTTCATGTTACTCCTACTGCAGTTAACTGGAAGTAATTCCAAGAAGGGGTAAAACATATTGCTGAATTGGTATCCACTTGTCACAGCGATGCTATTTAAGCCTGACATGTTATTTTCATGTTACTTCCCTTTCCTGGGGACAGCTTTAATATTCACATCACTGAGAAGATACTCTGCAGAATAAAACTGGTCTGTGTAACTGTTCATTCACGTCCTTGTCCAACCCCAAGCTGTGCAACACATCACCCACAATAGATGTACTCAAACACTAAATCTGCACCATGAACTAACTGGAACACCTTCCTGGAGAAAAAAAATTCATTGATTTCCTATTTTATAGTTAAGCTCCAAATGAAGAAATGAAAAGGGGGTCTGAGACAGAGAAATACACATTTCTTTCTATATTACACTATGATAGAAACATTTCATTACAATTTTTTTTCTCACTAGGAAAAAAAAGGAAACAGGAGTAGACTGTCTTTCCCAA
Organism: Thryothorus ludovicianus; assembly: GCA_013397245.1. NCBI lineage: Eukaryota > Metazoa > Chordata > Aves > Passeriformes > Certhiidae > Thryothorus > Thryothorus ludovicianus. The sequence continues at coordinate 289,591 of VZTB01012118.1, read as the reverse complement.
TGGCTCTCTTAGAATCAAGTGAAAGTGTCTTAGACGTTATTATAAATTCCCCCAAAACAGATGACTGGGTTTCCTGGAAGGACAGGAACCAAAGATCAGCATAATTCTTCTAAATTCTGCTTTCTTTCCACAGAAAGATTCACACAGGTGAATATTGCAGTCCTCTAAGGAGAAGATTAAACTCAAACCTTCTATGTCTCAAAGGTAAAGGGGAAAAGGAAGCTCTGACACACACCAGCTGCTACATTATTTGACAGCTCTTATCCCAGAGCCTGCATCTCTTCTTCCTCTAACAAGGAAGACAAAATACAGTTTACCTTTCCTCCATCCTGTACTGGTCATTTGACTTCATTTTTTCTGCCTGGTTATTCAACACCTTTCACAGAGGAATATGCAGTTTTGGCCCTGTGGAAAGTGTCTGAGATAGTGTGTTTGTAAAGCCCCCCTTATAAAATGCTCAGTGCATTGCTGATGGAATCTCTCACTGTTCATGACTTTACAAAGTAAGGTCATTTCTCCCAATGCATAAAGAGTCCATCTATATTTCAACATATCAAACAATAAAGGGTTTTATGGGGGGAGCAATATCTAATATTCTACACTTGGCCATTACACTTTAGTCTTGAACTGCAAGCCGTGAGCCAATGATGTGATCACATTTTTTGTTCAATCCAACTGTCACCTTTTCTCACTAGTATGGCATAAAAAGAAGAAGTCAAAAGTTGTGTTCAGGCAGAAGAGAACCACAGTACACCCCAAGAATGATTTTGGAGGAAAAGTATTCTGTAGAGTTATCCTGGTGTTTTAGAGTAGGAGCATTTAATATATACATATATTTATATTTACTATCAAATAAGCTAGAATTTTTCAACATGTGTTATAAACGCAAAGATTTTAAGTTAAACAGCATTTAATTTAATGCACTTTTGGATAAACAGCTTCTTTTCCAATTTATCAACATTTAAACATCTGCTTTGCCTGTAGTAACTTTCAGAAATGTTCCACAAGTTACATAAATGAGCCATCCAAAAATATGACAGCAAATCGCTGTTTAAACAACTCATGCTCACACACAAAAATTTATTCATTCTTCCAGCAGACCTCAGATTTAAGAGATGATGACCCTTTGAAGGTGAACTGCTGTAACCTGTTACAACTTCTAATGTTGTTCTGTGCGTGAATACTAACATCTTTTATTTCTTTAAATCTCCATGAATTTGTTTCTTCTCACTGTTGTAAAAGAGCTCTACATGGGACTCTTCTGGTAAATGAATTAACTTTATACCACAGAAGTAGTTATCTTGGAAATAGCCAAGATAAAACAGTTACAAGAAAGCATTACATGAAGCAATTAAATCTCCCTCAACTCTGCCTTAAATAACAAGCTTGATGAACTGGCTCCTTCAGGGTCAAATTAAAATGGGAAACTCCAGTAGAAGAGCTCAGAAATACCAGTTTTCATCTCTTGTAGATACAAATCTGCTGCAGTTAATGTCCCAAAGGTAATGGAACCATTTCCTTCAACAAAACCAGGATACAGTCAATGAGAGGTCTAAACTGTTTTAAGTACTCAACATATTCTGATAAAGTACAGAGATATCCCAGAGCAGCCTTGGACTGCAAAATTGAAGGAGAATTGAGATGGGAAGAGAGATTCACTTTTAATTCCGACATCGTCACTATCCCTTTCAATCTTTCCCCTGATTTATATTTGAACTTGCAATGTCCTGAGGTTGTGACAGTGCTACTTTGAGGAAACTTCCATAAAGTCATGGCACAAGAGATGTTTTCTTTGCTCTCAGCACACTCCACTAGGGATTAAAGCAACAACAGTGCTGAGATGATGGGTTTGGTGCCTGCAGGGCTCCTCAGCCTGTTCCTGAATGAGTCAGGATGGGGAGTCTCTCTTGCCACAGTGTAGAGATGAAAAGACCTCTCCCCTCAGTAGCTCCAAGGCTGAGCTCCTCTGCCTGCCCAGGGCTGACACCTCTGCTCACAGGCTGGCTGAACACACTGCCAGGTGCTTTCTGTGGCCTGGCTTTCAGGCATCAGCAAATGGATAACACATACAACAGAGCACCTGCACCTCATTTTACCATGCCTGGAACTGAATGAATTCCATCTCTACCATCCGAAAAATATTCTTTCTCACAGAGGTAAGCCCATACTGTTAATGGGTGTAAACTCTTAGATTCTACACAAAAAGCTAGGGGATACCATTCTGCCTCATGTACATCACCCCTCAGGTGATGTAACAACCTTGTAACAATTCAGTCACTGCAGGAAAAGAGCACCTCAATATGGACAATGTCTTGTTTAATTTAGTATGGCTTAAGCAGTGCTTGCTTTCAAAGTTTATGAATTTATTATAAATTAAAGCTTAGAGTATTTTGTGTTCGTAGAACTCAAACCCGATTCTTAATATTGCAGTGATGAGAAAACATACCAATTTGCATGAATTGCTTTTGATATTTACAATTATTTTTAGAAAGTCACACTTCCTCAAGGTTAAAAAAAACCCACAACTCATAAAGACAGCTTTCAAAATTATTCTTTCAGTGCCATGTGACTAATACATACCATGCTGAATTTTAAGGTCATGTATTTATTTGGAAGTGCAATTATGCAAATGCTGTTTTCTTTATTGTAAATATATTCTGGGACCAGGATTAAAACTCCTGGTGCAAAAGTCCCTTTAAAGGAGTTGCAGAACTATCTGTGTAGTTTCTCTTTATCCATTTAAAAAAAACACCCTTGTACATACCTGTGTAGCTGAGTGAACAGCTGAGATGCTCAGAGAGAAGACAGAAAATGGCACAAATTAAAAAGTTTTTGGTGTCCTTTCTTATTTTCAATTCCTATCATGAACTTTGTAAAATTTTCAATCTGCACATGGATTAAAATTGGCTAATTTCCTTCAAATAACTTTCTAGATGTAACAATGGTGGCTTGAAATGAAACTTCAGATAGCAGCAACTTACTCTTGGAAAAAGATACATAAAAATCTGATTTCACCGACCTAAGATTGTAATACGCCCTACCTCATAGTCTTATTCATAACCACTAAGCTATAAGCCTGTAATTTTTGTGAGTGACTGTTTTTCTTTGTATTCTTCCATTTTTTCCCCACCAGTGGACTTCATGACCCACTTTTTTTCCTGGCCAAGCATGGTCAGTGGCAACTAATTACTGAGCAAGTTGCTCAGACAGAGGGGAAGCCTAGGGTCTGTATGAAGTTCCACTTCCCAGTGGTTAAGGTAATCAGCAGTTACCTTTGGCCTCTGTGAGCTCAGCATTTTCCAGCTATTCATCTTCACTTCCCTAAAGAGCTCTATAAAAGTTAACTGCACAAACAATATGCTAGAGATTAACGCAGCTCATATAAATACAAAGCAAGTGCCTGGCAGTATAATGGTTTTTCTCTCACAGGGCAGAGTCCATGGCTGGAGAAACCCTCACAGACCTTTGTGTAAATCTGGTCCTTAAAAAGACAGGACAAATCACTGTCATCATTGCCATCACACAAAAGTTAACAACAGTCAGGTCACCAACTATTTGTGATGCTGTTTAAATCAGTGGGAACAATATTCGTGTTTCGTTCGATTTCTTCCCCGGGACAGACTTGCTTTTCTCAGCAGTTTCCTCTCAAGGAAGATTATGGTAAACAACTGTCCTATTTTTATGCAAATTCATGTTTTACAGGAGATAAGACAGTAATGATAAATTCTTCCCATTTCCTAACACCAGATGAGAAAAACTTCACTCCATAAAGAACCAAAATTGTAATATCAGAGTGTCATTCTTAACAGGGGTGAAATATATTCCCTTATTAGCAGGAACAGAACATCATTTGTTCTTGTAACATGATCTGGCTGTCTGCAAAGAAAAATCCCAGTTAATCATTTTATTTTATTATATTTTTTCCAATGACTGAAATTTACACAAATGAAAATAACTAGGGATTCATCATGGGCTGACAATACTTTCAAATTAATAATGGATGGTGTCACATCTCCTCTAAATTACTAACTACCTTGACAGACAGCTAATAAACACTGCAGCCGGGTGCAGCAGCCTCCTACACATTACATTGTCCCCCGAGTCTTAAACGACAAAGGATGTGCGGATTAGGAACGTTTCTCGTTTGCATAAATTAAGCCCCAGGAGCCTTACCTTGTCTCCTTGTCCTTGGGCATGGTGGGTGACCCATAGCCAAAAGCCTGCTTGTCCTCGGCCATGCCCGGGAGGCCGACAGCACTCCGTGCTTTCGCATCCACAAACACAGGCGGTCCTGGCTCCTTTTTGAACGACTGGCGGCTGGGGGAAGACCTGTCAGGCTGGATGGTGTGGGCGGGAATGTGAGGGCCATGGTGAGGATGAATATCGATCATTCTCATGTCAGCCACCCTGTGGGGTGAGGCTGGAGGTGTTTTGGAGCCAAGAGTGGGCAAATGGCTCTCCGGATACTTCCGTGACTTCTGTCTGTACAGGGACTGGTCCAGGATCTCAGGCTGCATAGAGGGGTTGCAGTAAGTGCTCGATGACCTCATGGCACTGCGATGGTAGGCGACAATGTGATCGGGGACATCGAGGGGGTGTCCAGAGTGCGGTGCAGCCACACTCATCCTCCCCTCGTGAAACAAGTAGGGGTCACCATACAGGCTTTCATTTCGCATCAGGGTGAGGTTTTTGTTACTCATGTCCTCGTCTGGCTTCACGTCCCGTCTCTCCAGAATGGCGCTGGGGCTGGGCGAAATGGAGCGCGAGGCTGGCACGCTGGACAGCCGGTCCCTGGGGATGGTGGCATTGCCTGGCACACCCACGGGCCGGCCCCCACCATAGGGAATCCTGGACGGAGAGGGAGGCATGGAGTGGGGCACCGGGGTGGAGGGTGGAGAGCTGGGCATCGCGTGCAGAGGGTGTGTGGCAGATCCAGGGCGGGAACCACTTGGGCCATCTCGTCCCGTATAAGCAATTTCCCTCTGCATCTGGAAAGAAAAGGAAAACCACCTCAGATACAAAACTACTGAATGAGCAGAACATGATGTGGGCTGTCTACAGAAAATTAGGAAATAAAAATAAACTCTGGAGACAAAATAATTTTACACCTGCATAAATAAAACACTTTGTGACCTCAGTGCCTAATGAAAATAACAACTATAAACGGCAAAAAAATGGGCTGCATGTTAAAGGAAGATGAGAGGTTTAAAAATGCTTTCACTTATGCAAATATCATCTCATCCTAATCTGATATTCACAGCTACTGAAGCTGATATCAGGGGTTGCAGTGCCAGGTGTTCCACGTACACGTAGCCAATGACAGACTTGAACGGTTTATTGATCAGACACACAGGACAGAGTTCACGGATTCCAACGCAGGATTAAAATGCTGATGCTCTGGCATCACAAACACACCTGAAGCTCTTAGACAAGAAAAATAAATATTACAACTAATTGGCCATTTTCTTCAGTGCAAGATTTAAGCTTTAGCTAATGACTTGATGTGGTCTTTATTCCACAAAGGATACACAAAGCATAGGAGAAAAACACACACATTTATTGACTATAGCACAATTAACTTATATGGAAACAGTCTGACCCTATATAGCATGTGCCATTGCAAAGATAAGAGTGATTCAGAGGGTTTGTGGAGCACACAGTCAGAAAGTCATCAATCATTTTATCATAGATTTGTAAGGAATGAGTAAGCAAGAAAAAGAAAGGGAAACTTCTATACCAAATGTATTAGTGCCTTTTTAAAAGGCCTTGGCAAAAGTCTGCAATGTATGTATGTGCTTTTGAGAGTGTAGAATCTCACTGTGCCCAACCATGACCTCTCTAGATGGCTGAATACGGTCAATGACAGACAGGAGAAATTCTCCCTCTAGAAAGCATCAGGTGCCTGCTCTGGTGCCCTTGGAGTAAGGTGGATGAACAGGGAGATGAAAAAGCTAAGGACAACTACATAAGAAAAAAAACCCTATAGTTTCTAAAATTCATGCTGACAATTTCATCTTCCTCCTCCATCACCTCCAAGGAATTGTAGAAAATGGAGTATCACCAAGCCTGACTCCACATTCTCAAACTTACAGAGCATAAAATAATGTACAGTGGATGTGCTTATCTGAAATCTACACAATTTTTCTGCCCTCTCACTCCTTGCTTCGATAATGTGTCTGGATTCATTGTTAGTTACAGTGATCCATGGCAGATGAAGAAAGAGATTATTCCTGCCCCACCACAGGTTTTTCCACTGGTAAGGGAATTGCAGTGTCAGTATATAAACAATAGCTGTTCTTATGACAGCAGGTTCTACACTCAGGAATTAGAAATTACATTCCTCAGGGCCAGAGATCAAGAGTCAGGAGTAACAGGTATTAGAAAGAAGAAAGGAGATAACCTGATTGTGGCTGCAGCAATAATAAATAAGTGTAACAGAACAAAGGTGTGTACTGGGATGGGTCATAAATGAGCCAGACAAACATTATGAAGTCAAACAGGAACATGGCATAATTTTTTCACTGGCACAGAGAATTAGTCTAGCCTGGAATTTTAAATAAGACAATTAAAATATAACTAAACAGTATTAATCACTTTATAAGAGGGAATTCAACATAGTTTTCTATTGGCTTGAAGAAACTCTGAAACATATTAAGCTATATTGTGTATACTGTCTCTGGCCCTGGGCCAGCAGAACAAAACAACTCCTACTGACTTGAGCAGCTTTGGGATCATGTCTTCAGGGACAGGTAGATGCAGATGTTTTATACCAAGAGAAGAACCCAGAGAAAGAAAACCCTCCTAGGTTTCCTCAGTTTCTACTGTACATGCTACACAAAGCCCTGTGTATAGTTGCTACAGATAAGGCTACAACAGATGAAACAATATCTGTCAAAGAAACCATAACCACTGGGATATGCTGGGTTCGCAGTGAGAGGAAAATTCCAAGGTTATGTTGCAGAGAGGAGAAAATTTCCATGGGAAGATTTGAAAACAACGGGTTTAATTTTCCCTAACTTCTGGACTTCATATTCCTGTTTATGCTCATTCATTTCTCATAAGTCAAAGCAACCTGCCAAAGAAAAATTCCTATTTTCCACCATAACATCATTTAGATGGAATACTTTAAGATGGAAAATAATTTGAATAAGAGACTGAGCTATTGCTCAAAATCTTGTGTCTGAGCACTTTTATTTACTTTTGCTTTAAAACAGCACCTGGGAGTACAGAGGCTCCTCTGGGCTGGGCAGGGCACAAACACCTGGGCACCCAACGCCTTTCTGAAAAGTTCACTTGCTATTTTAAGCCAGGACTCAGGCCCTGGGTGGAGTGTGCCCAACCCCCAACAGTACCAAAGGGTAGACTGTTGGAGCCAGAGAGTCCAGGGTGCCCAGGAAAGATTCACCAGGGTATGTGGGCTGGGCAGGGATCTGAGCTGGTCCCCAGGAGCCAGGCAGTTTTACCCAGTGGATTACAGCATCTTCTGCCACATGGTTGGTATTTCCTCTCTTTCTCCAGACTCCACAGATTCTTTGCTAATTGTAAGTTTAAAAATGTGGAGGATGGTCTTTTCTTGCTTCTCATCTGTACCTCTTTGGTGTGATAGTCTAGGCACACCAAAGAGGTACAGATGAGAAGTAAGAAAAGACCATCCTCCACATTTCTCTTTCACCACCCTCTCACATATAGCCTACTTTCTGTGTTGTTTTTCATCTTCTTCACCACAAAACCCCCATGTTGCTCAATAAAACCCCATACTCTTCTACACAGGCTGTTTTGAGCCACACGTTCCTGGACTTTGCATGACTCAGGGACAGAGAAAGAGGATATCAGGTTTATCTGAGCCTCTAAATACTGGGTGCTGTCCCACACAATTGCTTTGAGGGCAAAAAGAAGATTTTTTAGTACAAGCACAGGATCATGTGCTTTTCAACTGCAGCCATGTAATAGGTTTACCTTAGGGTGGAGTTTTCTTAAGCACACAGCTCTTCCTTGTTCCTACTGCCTATAGACCTTACATCCTTGAAATGGAAACTTGTCTGATCAATCCTCAGGTTAAAATATGGCAAACAGTTACAACCATTTCTGTATAAAACATTTGAGGGAGAAGAACATCACTGAGAATCTTCTCATTTTCTGTAGTTAAAAAGATGTAAACATGTCCTGTGGAGGTTTTTGGTCAGTCTAAAAAGTCTGTAAGACACAGATTTTTCTAAATATTTTTTAAAACTGAGTCTCTACATCCTAAAGAATCAATATGATATAAAACCATTTATGTTCTTGTCCTGATACTAAATTGTCCGGATACTAAATTGTATCCCCATTCATCTGTTTAGCTCAGAAATAAGTTTTGCACCTTTATAACTGGATCAGAGTGAAGGAGATGCAGTGGAATGTCTGAGGTGGTTGTTTTCTAAACATAAAGGTAAGAGTTTTCAGTTTGCCCTCCCACACGGCCTGTGTTGTCTGCAATGTGGACAGCAGGACAGAGCTCTCCTTTGCTTTTTGTTAGTTTTTGGCTGGCTGAGGCAGAGAAGTTCTCCGGACTGTGTTTTTTTCCCTTTTCCTTGGAACTGTTTGAACCTGCTCTGCACTAAACACCCAAAGGGCCCCAGGAGCTCCCACCTGTGTCCCACCGGGCCTGGCCTGGGCCCGGCCTTTCCCAGCCCTGAGGGACCGACAGCAACTGAGCCAAGCTACGGCCATGGGAGAGACTTTCTGAATTTGGCACCTCTGCGGGGCACAGAGAGGGTTTGTTGTTCAGTGTTGTTCATTTGTTGGTTGTGCTGGGGAGTGCTTTGCCTGTTAAATAAACTTTTTTCCACTTTTCTCCAAGGAAATTTTTTTCAGTCCCGAACCAGCTGGGGGGAGGGGCGGTTCAGATTCGTTTTCTAGAGGGACTCCATCCAGAGGTTTTTTCCCAAATTTGCCCTAAATCAGGACAGTTCTTTATTTCAAAGCCTGTTGGCACACTGAATAACTTGCAATATTTTGAAAACATCTATATGCACCAAGCCAGCAAGCCAGTCACCCATCCACGCAAGTGGGCACAAGGAGCCTTGCTCCTGGTGGCTCAGAGGACAGGCAGAGCCGGCGGTGCCTCTGCAGCCAGGGCAGGCAGAGCTGTGCCTGACACAGCAGGGCCCTGCCGGCCAGACCGGCACCGAGCCCACTGCTGGCTCACCACACCACCCACTGCACGGCCGGGCACCACTCCTGCAGCTGGGCACCACTCCTGCACAGCCTGACACACACCTGCACAGCCTGACACACACCTGCACAGCCTGAGACATGCCTGCACAGCCTGAGACACACCTGCACAGCCTGACACACACCTGCACAGCCTGACACACACATGCAGCTGGGCACCATATCTGCACAGCCTGAGACACGCCTGCACAGCCTGAAACACGCCTGCACAGCCTGACACACACCTGCACAGCCTGAGACATGCCTGCACAGCCTGAGACACACCTGCACAGCCTGAGACACACCTGCAGCTGGGCACCACACCTGCACAGCCTGACA